>JAMPIV010010156.1:0-600000 GCA_024509875.1 Oreohelix idahoensis
CATGAGAGTGGCATATCCGCAATCACCAAGAAGAAAGAAATATCAAGACAATTCCTTCAGCTGGAAAGGTCATGTTCACTGTCTTTGGGGACATTGAAGGTGTGATTCTTGTGGACGTTATGCCAAGAGGAGAGACAATCAATTCGCAAGCTTACATTAAGACATTGAAAAAACTCAATCAACGGTTATCGTCTTGACAGAGTTCCGCACGCACAAGAATCCAGCAGAACCTGCTTCTCCTTCCACGACAATGCGCGACCCTCACCACAAGTCTGGCAACACGGGAAGCAATCACCAAATTGGGTTGGACTGTACTACCCCATCCACCTTATAGTCCCGATTTGGCACCCTCTGATTTTCATCTATTTGGTCCACTTAAAGATGAACTCCGTGGGACAAGGTTTGAAGATGATGAAGGAGTGATTCATGCAACCAAGAAATGGCTACATGATCAAGACAAAATCTGGTACGGGCTAGGAATACATGCACTTGTTTCGCGCTGGCATAAATCCGTACAAGTTGATGGGGATTATGTTGAATAATACCGCTGTTTACACGACATATCCTTGTATATTGTGTATAAATTTCATGCTTTTTGAATAAACAGCTCCTGAGAAAAACGATGTGGTGCATTAACCTTTCTGAACCGCCCCTCGTATATACTACATTTTATTCTAAAGTGGATACCAAAGCTTTCTGGAAGGGGGGGTAGTGGGGTGTGGGGGGGAGTTGCCAACCTGATTAAGGGTTAATTGAACAATTATGAATCAGATTTTTTAAGGTTTCCTCAAACAAAAAATGTACATATCAGCATTGAAGACATTAATCATCATTCCTTTTCGGTCATGTGGAACTAGGACAGAAAACAGTTGCTCTCCCATCCGATTTCTATTCTGGGCTGTCTTTTCTCACTCGTGCCCAAAATCATTCCAATTTCCCTAGCCTCTCTTTCAATCAGTCTCTTCTCACAAGTTCTCCTTTGGCTCTTCCCGCCTCTTCTTTTCCTCTGGTGGGTTTGTTAAAGAAGATTATTATGTATTTTTACATGTTGCGACTATTTAGTATTTGTTAGCAGTTTAATCTACGCAGTAACATTTCTATCTGGAGTCAACATGATAATGTTTTGCCACTATAGTTAATTATAAATGAAACACGACTAATAGGCTGGTCGTCTCTACGGTATTGTTGACGTAATGTATGTGTCGTGGTAATTGATTCAATCGTTCAATTTTTGGACCATTTCGTTATTTGTTTTCAGTCAAAAGCAATGATATGATTTGATTTCGCTCCCATGCGAATTGAAGTTTATATATTCTCCTACGTGGCTTGGTATAGAAGGTCGCCACAAGTAATTCATTGATGTTGAACGCAAGTATAATCAGTTAAGAATAATTTATCAGAGGTGTAGTCTCTGTTTTCGGGAGCTATTCAAACATTAATTTTTTAATCTCCATACTTTTGGTTATCGCCTTACTTGGATGGTTTTGGATTGCCGACTTGTAGTCGGACTTGGCCAATCTTCTCTTCATTTTTTTTTATTATTTACGTGACATCATTTTTTCTCATCCTCAATGCATGATAGCAAAGTCCAGGGAATTGTCACTTGCCGGATAATCTCCTAGAGTTCAGTGATTTTCTCCTCGCTATTGTTTAGATACAGACGTCATTGTTGGGACCCCTGACCTCGGTAGCGGAGAAACCCGGCTTTAATTTTAGGGACGCTTTAAACCTTAGGGGTGATCCCAGTTTAGGCCACTTAGGAAAACATCACGTGACTTTTAACGTTATAGATTGGGAGGCGTCTTTACGAGGCTAAGAGTCACATGATGGTCGCTACGGATCACGTGTCCAAGCGGAAATGTCCCGCCTAAAAGTTGCGCCAAACACGGCACCCCCCCCATTTTTTCACTTACGCCCAGGTAAACCAAGAAAGCTAGGCCCTAAGCCAGATCGGCGAATTCATGCATTAAACGCACTGAGCCACGTGTCTAAATTGCTGGTCCATCTTTGAGTAGGTTTAGAGTGAAAAATCTCGTTAGAAAATAATATTGTGATGAATAATGTGTAGTACTTGCAAAATCGACGCAAGATTGGTAAATGATAACTGCGTATTTACTTTAATCATCAATTTTTGTTTTACGATCACATCCAGCCACATGTGATTCGGGTAATATTTTATGATCCCATGGGATATGTCAGAAAGTTCATAATAATGTATAACGGGATATATATATAGCTATTAACATTTCCATATTATTTGATTATTTTTCGACCCGAACGTTTAGACTAACTGGAAATTATCTTCTATTAACGATAATGTTGACAGACCGTGACATATATTCATTATAAATTATATGACGATGCGACCAGACATGAAGTGTGTGGATAATGACATGTCAGACATATTCTAAAACACTGGATGTCTAATTATTTGTTAAATTCATCATAATGACATGACGATTAGGCTAGAGGCACAGAACTAGAATACTGTTGCCGACATTTCTATGATAAATTTGGTGGGTTTAACTGACATTTATAATAATTCATCGGGTTAAGTTGACGATAAATCAGTCTAAAGAATTATAATACTGCCACTGGGGCAGAGAAATATAATAAAGGACAGAAAGGAGAAACTTGAATTCAAGATTAGGGCTCTAGACATATGATGTTAGAGACTAAAATCTGAGATGACTGGCAGACGGACGGCTTAGGGAAAGACTGCTTTCTAAAGCTAGAAAATTAATGAAAAGCCGTCGTATTTTGTCTTCAGTTCTATGGTGGAGCCTTGCACGACAGTCCAATCTCCAGCCAGCGCAGAATACGGAGGTCGAGCACAGAGAAGGCAAATCCGAACCATTCAAGACCCTCACCTATACCTGGGGGCAACGTCCAGGAGTATATACCGGAGAACTAACCAAGGCTTCACTATCAGCCGGGGGCTGAAAAGCTAAGTTTCCACTTTTAAAAGGGAACTCACCTGATCAATGCCATATAGTTTAGTCATCCATGATGAAAAAACACTTGAATTTTGTGAGACACATAATTACATACAGCAGACACTAATTCCATCGAACAATACTATCATTCACCATCTATTCATTTTATATGTAATAATACCAATTGGGTGTATATACTGTACCCCACGCTTTGTTCCTTCCATTAGATGTTGAATATTGTCTATGTTTATCTTCCTTTATAAGGGAGGGGGGGGGGCTCGTAAAATATAATATTCGCATTAATAGAATAATGAAATATAGAACTAACTGAGAAGGGGACACGGTTAGCGAGAGACCAAATATTCCTCCTAGGGGGGCTCGTAAAATATATTATATAATTTAAAGAATAATAATAATAGACCCTGTCTGAGAAGGGGTACGCACGGTAGCGAGACCAAGATAGTCTCCTTCAATTCTTTTCCAGACCTGTCTAGTTAGGAGCAAATTTACCCCTACTTCGTCTACCCTTCAGTGTGGAAAACCCAGCAGGAATTCCTCTAATGAGCCAAATCTTCCTATCCCACACATTCAGATCTATTATTTTCCTCTTAAATAGTAACCTAATTCTCTTATCCTTTAAAAAACGCTACGCCTGACACTAATGGATGTCTCAGTCCGGGATTTGAAACTTATGTAATTTTATCATACCTCTGATCCATAGTATCAATGCATCATTTTATGGGTGTCTTGAACTGCTATACGTTTTTAATCACATGTCATTTTCACGCGACTCCACACGGTGAAGCTCTAGAATCCAAGACACCCACAAACATTATCCATTTCTAGAACTTTCAGGCCATTGATACACACTGGTGAAAAATCACCCAAATTTATAGCCTATGCATTTGTGTTCTAATTAAGTTAGTTCAGGTTTTGTAATTCATTGAATTACACAGACCTTAAGTCTCCATAAACTGTAGTAATTTCATTCAGTACAGCAGTTGTGAGCATTAGGGGTCTGAGTGCGGTTTGGCTTGTTGTCTAGCATCATATACTATTGGAAGAATGATGCGGGAGCTAGCTTATCTCAGTGTGGACTATAACAGCTTTAAAAAGATGGCTGAAAAAGTTAAGCTTGGAGGCAGCACTAGGGGAAGACGGTCGAGATCTAGGTTTATAGTGGGGTAACTGATTCCTTGCGGAATTACTGTCAGTGTCCGAGACTCAAAATTAGGTCATTACGCTCGTTTTCAGATCAAACAAAGCGAAAGCTGAAACGAGAAGAGCGAAATAAATGTTAGCAGAAATAGATGAGAGGAATAAAAGCTGTAGACGTTAGGGAAAGAAGCGCCGAGAGATGAACGCGAGCATGCAACTGAAGATGACAAGCAGTTACGAGACCTGCAGGACAGGCTCAAATGAGTTGAACCGGTAGCGGTGTCGACTAGCATCTAGACCTCCTCAGGCAACCTATCTCCACGGTCAGATGATATGCCTTCCTTGCTTGCAGGGGGCACAGGTTCCTTGCCATCCTCACTCATGTCTAACTTTGGGCACCTTGACGTTTCCATTCGACCTGCTTTCTCGCCTGAAACAAAGTTGACTCGATATCGATGAGTATAATTGGACAAATTTGAGTAAGTTTGCACCACCGTCCATTGGTTTTGGAGAAGAGCAAGTGTAACACCTGAAATGAAGACTGTCGAGCTAAGGGCTTAGAGGTTAAACTGCTTATGACGTGTATAGCAAGCTTCCTCCAGGTTTACAGGATGACTACGACTCTCTGAAAAAGGCACTATTGGTTCGTTATGAGCTACATGCTGACGCCTATAGGAAGAGGTTACCGTAACTGCTAGGAGGGAAGTTGGAGAGAAGCGTTTGCTTAAGTTTGCTGCGAGACTTGGATTCCTAGGTGGAGAAGTGAGGTGCCTAGGGAATATTTTACTCATGATTGGGAAGGCCTGAAGGAAATGGTCATGATCGAACAACTGAAGGACACCATGACTTCCGACATGAGAAGATTCCTGACAGAGAATGGGGCCAGCACTTTAGAATCCATAGTCCAGTTAGCGGAACGATATCAGGCAGCACTATCATAGAATCCACCACCCAGACGGAAACAACCAGATTACGTATCTAGACAGGGGTACAGCTCAGTCACACCCATGGACCCCCAAGTGAAAACCACCGTATACTAACTTCAAAAAGCCATGACAATCCAGCCTACAAGACTACTCAGAGATCAAATTTCCAGCAGCAGAGGCAAGGGGAAAAATGGTGTAAGCACTGTAGAACCATCACCCACAATACGCAGGAGTGCAACCAGAAAAACCCACCTCATCATGCTGCCTGCTTACGTAAAAGTGCCGCAAGGGGAAATGGACCGGAAGAACCTCTGGACAAACCCCGACATCCCCCGGTCGTTGAGACAGTCCTCGTAAATGACCAAGAGGTGACCTGCCTTTATGATACAGGCCTTGCATTCGACGCAGTTGTCTGTGCATCCCTAGTCAAGCCTGACCAGATGACAGAAGACACTACAGAAATACAAGGACCTACTAAAAGTGCAGCACCTATGCGGTTGGCCATAGCCAAGATTCAGGTCAAATCAAAATATGTGACTGGGGAAATCAGTGCAGCGATCTTGGACGACCCTATTTATCCCTTGATTTTAGGGTGTAGGTATGTGTTCTTGGGAGAACCCATTCACCCTCTGGTTGTGGCGGCTGTCACCACTAGAGAACAGGCCAAACGGAATACGGAGTTGGAATCCCCACCCAACATCCTTCCTGAGGAATTAAAAAAGGCACAAACTGAGGATCAATCTCTAGCACCCTGCTACAAAAAACTACCGAGAGCGCACACTCCTCTCCAAAAGGGAGACTTTTACAAGAAAAATGGGCTGTTGCATCGGAAAGCAGGAAATGGAGGACAGGAACATGGGCAACTTGTGGTTCCGTCAGCATACCGAGCCCAGGTCCTAGAAATGGGCCATGCCCTTCCGTTTAGTGGCCATATGGGCATAAGTGCCACGATTCAGCGTATTTCATGTCATTATTATTGGCCAGGTATCAACGCCGATATCCAGAGATATGTGAAATCATGCCCGCAGTGCCAGAGGACAGCGCCGAAACACTGGATGGCCCCAGCCACTCTGGGAGAAATGCCAATCTTGGGCACACCCTTCGAACGAGTAGCGGTGGATATTGTGGGTCCACACTTACTCGTAGCAAAAAGAGAAACAGTTATATACTCACGTTAGTGGATGTGTTGCCCATGTGGGCAGAGGCTATCGCTATGCCCGCCTGTGATTCCAAGCATGTTGCCGAGGCTCTGCTCACCATATTTACTCGGCTAGGGTTTCCGTCACAGATCCTGACAGATAATGGTTCGCAATTCTGAGGAAAACTCACCGAGGAAGCTGTTTACCCCCCCCTTGGTGTTTAGGATATTTCAGGCCGGACATATCCACACCTCTCCCTACCACCCCCAGGCAAATGGCGAGGTGGAGGGGTTTAACGGGACCCTTATTTCCATCCTTCGGAAACTTGCGCAGGAAAAACCAGAGAGCTGGGATCAATACTTACCCGCAGCACTATTTGCTTACCGCGAAGTACCCCACAATTCTACTGGGATGCCACCTGCCACATTGCTGTTTGGTAGACCTATAAAAGGACCTTTAGAGGCACTGTTATGTACTTGGACTGATGATAAAGCAGATGAGACGGTCACCTCTGCATCCCAATACGTGAATGAGTTGACCCAACGCCTTAAAACAGGATGGGAACTGGCAAAGGAAAATGTACGCCGTGCCCGTCGTAAACATGCGCGTTACTACAACCGCACTGCGAAGGATAGGGAGCTAGAAGTAGGAGAACAGGTATTATTACTCCTGCCCAGTAGCAATAATAAATTGCAAATCGGGTGGAGAGGTCCATATAAAATTGTTGAGAAAATGTCGCGCACCAATTACAAGATTGCCATAAAGGGGAAGCAGAAAATTTACCACATAAACCTGCTGAAGCGATATTATGAAAGACAGGGTGCAGAACCAGCACATTTCCTGACACTGGCTATTGCGACGGAAACTGAGGCAGAACCCCTGACCTCATGTGAATACCCTCTTCGCCAGGGTGAAACTCATCAAGATGTTCAGATTAGTTCAACTTTAACGGAGGATCAGCAGGCACAGGTGCAACAGTTGTTGAGAAAAAACACTAGTTACACTCACTGATAAACCTGGCATGACCAACCTGATAGAATTTGACATGAAGCTAACAGACCTCGCCCCGGTACGAGTTAAGAACTATCCTGTTCTTTATGCTAAGGCAAAGGCATTGAGTGAGGAAATCGAGTACCTGCTTAAGGAAAATATTATCTCAAAATCAGAGCCGCCTGATATTGCGAGGGTGGTGTTTTTGATTAGAAAATCCACAGGAGAACATCGCCTCTGCATAGACTACCGAAGGCTCAACGCTGTAACAGAATTTCAAGCGGAGCCCTTACCTGATCAGAATCAGCTTTTCACCAAGTATTGCTGAGTAAGAGCGCAATACTTTTCGAAGATAGACCTTAGCAAAGGGTACTACCAGATCCCGGTAAAAGAGGAAATTCGACACATGTTAGCATTTAGTACTTCTGAGGGCCATTACGAGTTTAATGTATTGCCATTTGGGCTAAGCAACGCCCCAAGCGTCTTTACTCGTATGATGAGGAAACTACTGGAACCACTGAACCACCCTGGAAAAAGTAATTTCATGGACGACATACTTATTGCAACGAACACCTTTGAGGAGCACCTGGACGCAGTTTCCCTACTCTTTGAAAGACTTAGAGAAACAGGACTCACCGCTCGCCCTACAAAATGTCAAACTGCCTGCGAGCAACTAGAATTCCTGGGACACACTATCTCGCATGGATGCATGTACCCAGATGCACGTAATATTGAGAAGTTACAGCGGGCCCCACGACCCCAGACTAAAAAGGATGTCAGGTCATTTGTGTCTCTATGTGGCTTCTACCAGAAATATATTAAAGATTTTAATACCCTGAGTGCGCCACTGACCGCATTAACCAAGAATGGGAACCCGGACAAAGTAACCTGGACAGCGGAGTGCGAAAATGCCTACACGCTGCTGAAGGAGAAACTCACAGCTAGGCCAATTCTGCGACTGCCTGACTTAACTCTGAACTTTACGCTGCGAACAGATGCTAGCAATATAGGGATAGGAGCCACACTCCTGCAGCCTAGTGATAGACCTTCTGCAACTCTATTCCCCATTGCATAAGCTAGTAGGAAATTGAACCCTGCTGAACAGAACTACTCTACCATCGAACGAGAATGTCTGTCGCTAATATGGGCTGTGCAGAAGTTTCAACCATATTTATACGGGAAAAAGTTCACGGTGCAGTGTGATCACCAACCGTTGATATTTCTTGCAGCGTCGAAGAACCTGAATGCCCGGCTTATGAGATAGTCACTCCTGTTGCAGCCATATTCATTTCACATAGAATACATACCTGGGAAGAACAACGTAGGGGCAGATTTTTTGAGCAGACATCCGGACGCAATCGAGGAGATATGAGAAACTAAAAAAGAAGAGGAAGACAGGACCAGAGGAGTTGGACGGAACGTCAAACTTGAGGAGGGGCTTGTGTGACGACTTGGCCAATCTTCTCTTCATTTTTTTATTATTATTTACGTGACATCATTTTTTCTCATCCTCAATGCATGATCGCAAAGTCCAGGGAATTGTCACTTGCGGATAATCTCCTAGCGTTCAGTGATTTTTTCCTCGCTATTTTTAGATACGACGTCATTGTTGACCCCTGACCTCGGTAGCGAGAAACCCGCTTTAATTTAGGACTGCTTAAACTTAGGGAGAACCAGTTTAGGCCACTTAGGAAAACATCACGTGACTTTTAACGTTATTGATTGGAGCGTCTATACGAGGCTAAGGTCAATGATGCACGCTACGGATCACGTGTCCAAGCGGAAATGTCCCGCTAAAAGTGCGCCAAACACGGCCATTTTTCACTTACGCCCAGGTAACCAAGAAAGCTAGACCTAAGCCAGATCGTGCGAATTCATGCATTAAACGCACTGAAGCCACGTGTCTAAATTGCTGGTCCATCTGAGTAGGTAAGTGAAAATCTCGTTAGAAAATAATATTGTGATGAAATGTGTAGTACCTTGCAAAATCGACGCAAGATTGGTATAACTGCGTTTACTTTATTCATAATTTTTGTTTTACGATCACATCCAGCCACATGTGATCGGGTGTATTTTATGATCCCACGGGATATGTACAACATGTTCATAATAATGTATAACGGGAATATATATAGCTATTAATTTCCATATTATTTGATTATTTTCGACCCGACGCTTAGACTAGCGGAAATTACTATTAACGATAATGTTGACAGACCGTGACATATATTCATTATAAATTATATGACGATGCGACCAGACATGAAGTGTGTGATAATGTTGTCAGACAATTCTAAAAACACGGATGTCCAATTATTTGTTAAATTCATCATAATGACATGACGATTAGGCTAGAGGCACAGAACTAGAATACTGTTGCCGACATTTCTATGATAAATTTGGTGGGTTTAACTGACATTTATGATAATTCATTGGGTTAAGTTGACGATAAATCAGTCTAAAGAATTATAATACTGCCACTGGGGCAGAGAAATATAATAAAGGACAGAAAGGAGAAACTTGAATTCAAGATTAGGCTCTAGACATATGATGTTAGAGACTAAAATCTGAGATGACTGGCAGACGGACGGCTTAGGGAAAGACTGCTTTCTAAAGCCAGAAAATTAATGAAGCCGTCGTATTTGTCTTCAGTCTATGGTGGAGCCTTGCACGACAGTCCAATCTCAGAGCAGAATACGGAGTCGAGCACAGAGAAGGCAAATCCGAACCATTCAAGACCTACCTGGGGCAACGTCAGGAGACCGGAGAACTAACCAAGCTTCACTATCAGCCGGGGGCTGAAAAGCTAGGTTTCCTATAAAAAGGGAACTCACCAGATCAATGCATATATTTTTGTCATCCATGATGAAAAACACTTGGATTGTGAGACACATAATACATACAGCAGACACTAATTCCATCGACAATACTATCATCCACCATCTATTCAGTTTATTGTAATAAACCAATTGGGTGTATATACTGTACCCCATGCTTTGTTCCTTCTATTAGATGTTACATATTGTCTGATGTTTATCTTCCTTTATAAGGGAGGGGGGCTCGTAAAATATAATATAATTTAAAGAATAACAATAATAGATAACTGAGAAGGGGACGACGGGAGCAAGAGACCAAATATCTCCTTACAATCTTTTCCAGACCTGTCGAGTTAGGAGAATTTACCCTCTTTGTCTCCCTTCAGTGGTGGAAAACCAGCATGAATTCCTTGAGCCAAATCTTCCACATTCAGATCTATTATTTCCTCTAAATAATTCTTATCCTTCAACGCTACGCGACACCGACATCTTCAGTATACAGGCCAGAGTATGTGACAATATGTTAAAGGACAGTAGGAGACGCATTGTTATGCATGTATTAATAAGATTGCCATGTACACTGAATTGTGGAAACTGTTTGAACCGAAATAAATATGTTTATAATTGTGGACCCAAACCAGGCGTTTGGAGCTAATTAATAATAATCATCTTCTTGATCACCCAAACTCAGTAACTGATAAAATATTTTCAACATCATAACTCTGTTACTCATTCAAAAGGCTTCAACATGACAATTATTTAAAAAATTCAACAGGTTTTAACATGACAATTTTTTTGGTCATTCAGCAGGTTTCAACATGACAATTATTTTAGTGACTCAAAAGGTTTCAACATTACAATTATTTTAGTGACTTAGCAGGTTTCAACATTACAATTATTTTACTAATTCAGCAAATTCAACACTACAACTCTGAGTCATTAATGGTTTGAACATGATTTTATTTTAAAATTCATCAAGTTTCAGCATAAATACTCATTTAATTGGTTCCAGCAAGAAAACTCAATTCTACATAGTCTCAACACTTTCCTACACAGAATTTGAGTGTTGTTCAGTAAACACATGACTTCATTACAAAAATTTCAGTACGGTAACAAAAAAACCTGCACAGGAAGAAAACATACAAATAATGACAAAGGAGGAAAACAGCAGAAAAAGGAAGAGGGAGGAGGGAAGTTGCTCAATTGCTGTGTTGAATTCCACACTTCAAGAATAGATAAAGTATCAATAAGAAAGCACTCTTCTTAACAATAGAATCAGCAGTCCTAAAATTTATCAGCCAGTTCTGGAAAACCAGCAGTCTGGTTATGTAGGATGATTTCGGGTTGTCTGTGCAACTTCAGTGATTCTGATTTGCCTGCGATGCAAACAAATAATGTAGCTACTTTGTGGAATAACAATTTCTTGTTCTATTTGCAATGAAGTAACTGATTTCAGAGTTTTTCTGTTGAAGAAAAATAATATCATTATGCCTGTATTATATGGCCCTGTGTCGTTCACAACGGCCCTGTGTCGTTCACAACGTCGCTGATGAGACAAGGAAAGAATAGGACTACTGCACCCTCAAGAATGTCGTACAAGGTGACTGATATGAGGCTGTGGGTGGGGCTGGCAAATTGTCATAGAAACCACTGCAGCAGCAGGTGAATGCTTGATGCAGGCTTCCTGTGAGAGGACCAGCTACAGCGGTTGCTCTATGCTCCTTAAGGAGCGCAAAGGAAAATGATGATGATGATGTATTATATGATATAATATTTATTATTCCGTTTACACGAAACAAAGATTATTTCTGGCCAAGTGGTATAAGAGCCGCAGTAGCGCAGTGGTTAGTGCACTGGCTTCCCAGCTCGGTGGTCCTGGTTCGATCCCCATTTGAGGTGGGATATTTTAGACCGCAAACGGTTCCGGGGTCGACTCAGCCTCATGTATTGGGTACCAGAGCAACTCTAGGAAGGTTAAGGCGGCCGGCGTGATGCTGACCACATCACCCCTAGTGTGCTGTATGGTCAAGAAGATATAGGCCTAACACCATATTCCCAATTTGCCTCACTGAGCATGTTACCTTTTTTTCCCCCTTAGTGGTATAAGAAATGCATACTTGTAAATTCAGTAAGCATTTATTTTAATTCAGTTCTGGTTTACTCACTAGGTACTCATCGACAATAAAGTGAATATATAAATTAAGAAAAACCATTTTAAAAAAACTTAATCTAGTACAAGAAAATACGACAGCGAACACTTACAAATTACTAAAGAGGTAGGGTATGCAAGGAAAAGAAATACGCGTGTGTCATGCGAAATAAGAATATGTGAGAACTAATGGCTCATGTTCACAGCGACCAAGCAATGACAACACAGACAAACATATTAAACAACAAAAAATTCCTAGATGCTTTTACTTTACTTCAGAACCACAAGGAAACTTTGAGGCCATGTTGATAAGAGAATAGAATCAAACGCACAAACACACACATCCAAATACATGCATAAATATGAAATGGTTCTCAGTCCTTTCAAGTATGGGCTACTTGTAATATGAATTTTGTCAACTATCGCAAGTTAATAATTGTAGTCCTTTTTTGTCCCACAGTAGATTTAAAAAGTATATTGTGCTGTTCTAACTGACAATAAGTTCATTTTAAATATTTTTTTCTACTCCATTATACCCACGAATTTGTGCCTTTTGATTGCAACCCAATTTACTTAGTTTTACAACTACATGACAGTACAAACTCTCTAAACCATCCCTCCCTGGTCTTTGGCTAGATGTCTGGGAACCTGTTGTTCTAGACGGCTCTGATCTGGAGACTGTTTCATTTGAAAATTCTCTGATGATTTACTGTATGCTTTTATAACATTACCATTTATAACTCCACATACAAACACTTGCAGTTAAACATACAAGGACCAGTCTAATAAATGTGCCTTTCACACTTTCTGAAGAAAAGGGCACTTATAAAACTATAAGTCTTTGCTGGAACCTCTGCACTACACTTCTACTTCTTATGTAAATTATGGCTCATATATTTTTGCCTCAGTAAATGTCTTTGCTCTCATTCATCAATCTGAATTGATTCCATAAAAATATTAAAAAATCGAACAAAAGGCTCCTAGTTAGAATCAGCAATAAAGAATAATTTATTGCTAGACTGAGTACAAGATGGCAGGGTGCATGAAGCTTATCGACTGGCTTCACAGTACTAAATTTTCCGCTGGTCTTTGTTGTGAATAATGGCCTGTTGAACGTGACTCACAAAAAGTGCAATGAAAAATTCCCTATAAACCAAGCGAACACAGAAATTACTTCATATAGCTGGGATTACACTTTATCTATGACACTTTTCAGGTCAGATGACAAGTTATAAACATAACTACAACATAATGTATAAGAAAATGCATTTTAAGGGCTTTTATTGTTCGCGTCTTCATAAAAGATGATTAATACCATGCTTAAATGGAAAGAACAGAAAAGTACGGTGTAGTTATAAAGCCTCATATCTGCACATCCCTTTTAATTTAATCAGTAGTAGCATTTCTGAAAATGTATTGATACCCTCGGATAGTTCAGAACTACATCATAGTAGTATAAAAAGAGAAAAAACTTTAAATTCCAGTCCCCTTTTATTTTTTTGCACAGAAGAGAATAAATAAAGCATCCCTCATCTTACAATTATGGCATTATTTTGCGGAATTTATTGGTACTACATTGGTGTGTTATTCCAAGGAAAGCTTTTGCCTCATATCATCAGACTTTTTTGTTAAATGAGGTATCTGAAACGGTTATACACATGGTGAACATCAAAACTAGAAATCAGACCTATGAAGGCTAAATGTTTTGAAGAGTTTTAACATAATTGCTCTACTGTACTTAAAAGAACAGTTGGGCGACTGCAGCCGAGGTTCAAAGATGTGTGCAAGAGACATGAGGGCACTGGACATAAATCAAGCAACCTGGGAGGATGAAGCTGCCCATCGCTTTGGTGATGCATTCAGATTTGGCAAAACGAAGCTCTCACAAAAAAGCAGTGAATGATGACAGTGAATGATGAACACAAAAAAGCAGCTGAGGGCTGTCACCTCAGGGACACATTCCCATAGCCAGTTATGACTGAAGGGGCTACTGTTATTCTACTGTACTAAGGTAATTTCACTGGTTGTTCAAAGTTAGTAGTAATTTGGAGTCTCATGAATATTAAACTGAGAATGAAAACTACACTACGATCTGCAGAAGAAAAGTATGATATGTAGTTCTGACGGTAACTACTTTTTTATGCTGGATTATCCCTGCAATGCTTGTACAAAACTACATAACGGTACGTAATACAACCTCACAAGGTAATAACACCCATTTAAATGAAAAAATGTAGGCCTTGTGCATGATAAAGCTACAGGAAAAGAATGTAAGAACTGACAGCTTTCCACTGCACAAATGATTTCTGCACGGAAATGAAGTTCATCTGATGGGTTAGAAATATCTGTTTCAAAGACAATTTGTCAGATAAAGATAAACTATGGATAAAAATACTTTCCAGTAAGATTAACAATATACTAGGATCATAAGCTATTTCAGAGCAGAATTCCCACCAAACTTCACAACAAGAACAACTAGCTGATTTGTGCTAAGATTCCACTTTGAGATCCAGTTGTTTTTTTTTTTTTTTTTAAACAACAACTGTATCCTGATTTCAGTTTCTGAGCTTTTAAGAGAGGAAATATCTTGAAATCTGCTACAAATCCTTACATAATCAATGCTGATTGCTTTTCCCTAGGTTTTTTTTTCTTTTGTATCATTCTCTTATCAATGTTGAAAAGGAAATGCGCATTTATGTCTAAAATTTTGCCATGTACTGAGGTATGTTGTTGTTTGAGTTCGCTCAACCATAACTCACTCTTACTCGCTGGCCTTTTTTGAGCGGTATAAACGCTGTGCCGTAGTTTACAGCTGAGCTGCGATATCTGCACATTTCGGCCTGAAATAATTGATTTCAGTGCACTATTTTTAGAAGTTTGCTTTCCCTGCCACCCCACACCTATATGTATGCTTTACCTCATGTCCATACAACATTGCAGTGAGATGACTGCGACAGTGCACGTCATTTGAGCTAACATGCAACTCTTTCTCATCGTCCGTAATGGGAAGCAACCTAAAAAGGTTCTTTCCACAAGGGTCAGAGAATTCGGTGGTGTGGTGTTGCTGCTGTTCTTTAGGTGGTGGAGCGATTTATCTGGTTAATTCAGATAAGAATCAAGACTCTAGCAGATTAAATACTTAACAAGCTCTTGACCCTTGTGGAAAGAAACCTTTTTCAGGTTGCTTTCCCATTACGGACGATGAGAATAGAGTTGCAGGTTTAGCTCAAATGACGTGCACTGTCGCAGTCATCTCATGCAATGTTGTATGGACATGAGGGTTAAAGCATACATAAAGGTTGTGGGGTGGCAGGAAAGCAAATTCTAAATAATAAGTGCATGAAATCAAATTATTCAGGCCGAAATGTGAAGATAACGAAGCTCAGCTGTAAACTATGGCACAGGTTTTATACCGCTCAAAAAAGGCCAGCGAGTGTACAGTGTGAGTTATGGTTATTGAGCCGAACTCAAACAACAAATACCTCGTACCATGGGCAAAATTTTAGACATAAATGCGCTTTTCTTTTCTTCCATTTGATAAGAGAATGTTACAAAAAGGAAAAAATAACCTAGGAAAAGCAAATCTGCATGTTTTATGTAAGGTTTGTAGCAGATTTCAAGATATTTCCTCTCTTAATAGCTACAGAATTCTGAAAAATCAGATACGTTGTTGTTTAAAAAAAAAAAAAAAACAATCTGATCTCAAAGTGGAATTATTAGCACAAAATCATGCTAGTTTGTTCTTGTTGTGAGTTTGGTGGGAAGTCTGCTCGGCAATTGCTTATGATCTAGTATATTGTTAATCTTATCTGGAAAGTTTTTTTATCCATAGTTTATTTTATCTGAAAATTGTCTTTGAAACAGATATTTCTAACCCATAAGATGCAACGTCATTTACGTGCAGAAAATCTTTTGTGCAGTGGAAAGCTGTCAGTTCTTACATTCTGTTCTGTTGCTGTATCATGCACAAGGCCTACAGTTTTCATTTTATATTGGGTGTTACTTACCTTGTGAGGTTGTAATACGTCAGTTATGATGTTTAGTAAAAAGCATGGAAGGGATAATCCAGCATAATAAAAGTGGTTACCATCAGAAACCTTCAATATCATACTTTTCTTCTACAGGTTCGTAGGTGAGTCATTCTCTGTTAATATTCATGAGACTCCAAATTACTTACTTTGAAAATCTACAGTGAAAATTACTTAGTACAGTAGAAGAACAGGTGCCCCTTCTGTCATAAATGGATATGGGAATAGTGTCCTGAGGTGGACAGCCTCCGCTGCTTTTTGTGTTAATCATTCACTGTCTTCATGCTCTGCTTTTTTGTGAGAGCTTCGTTTTGCCAATTCTGAATGCATCTCCAAAGCGATGGGCAGCTTCATCCTCCCAGGGTTGATTGTTTTTTGTCCATTGCACTAATGTCTATTGCACACTGCTTTGAACCTCGGCTGCAGTCGCCCAAACTGTTCTTTTAAGTAAAGTAGAAGCAATTATGTTAAACTCATCAACAACATTTTGCGTATAGGTTATGATTTCTAGTTTTGATGTTCACCATGTGTATAAAACCGTTGCAGATACCTCATTTAACAAAAAAAGGTCTGATGATATTGAGGCAAATGTTTTTGGAATAACACACCAATGTAGTACCAATATAAATTCCGCTAATTAATGCCCTTAATTGTAAGATGAGGGATGCTAATATATTCTTCTCTTCTGTGCAACATAAAATTCAAAAGGGCTGGAATTTAAGGTTTTTCTTTTTTCTGTTTTTCTTTTTTATATACTATGATGTTGTTTTGAACTATCGAGGGTATCATTACTATTTCAGAAATGCTACTATGATATAAATTATTAAAAGGGAAATTGTGCAGATTAGGCGAGGGCTTTATTTACTACCATCGTACTTTTCTGTTCTTTCCATTTAAGCATTGGTCTTATCATCTTTTATGAAGACTGCGAACAATAAAAGCCCTTTAATTGCATTTTCTTATACTTTCGTTTGTAGTTATGCTTTCTAACTTGTATCTGACCTGTAAAAGTGTCATAGATTAAAGTGATAATCCAGCTATATGACGTAATTTCTTGTGTTAGTCGCTTGGTTTAATAGGGAATTTTTCATTGCACTTTTTGTGAGTCTCGTTTCAACAGGCCATTATTCACAACAAAGACCAGCGGATAAAATATAGTTCTGTGAAGCCAGTCGATTAAACGCTTGTCATGCCACCCTGCCATCTTGTACTCAGTCTAGCAATAAATTATTTCTTTATTGTGATTTCTAACTTAGGAAGCCTTTTGTTCGATTTTTTAATATTTTTATGGAATCAATTCAGATTGATGAATGAGAAGCAAAGGACATTTTACTGAGGGCAAAAATATCTTGAGCCATAATTTACATAAGAAGTAGGAAGTGTAGTAGCTAGAGGTTCCAGCAAAACTTATAAGTTTTTATAAGTGCCATTTTTCTCTCAGAAAGTTTGAAAGGCACATTTATTAGACTGGTCTCCTGTGTATGTTAACTGCAAAGTGTTTGTATGTGGCATTTACTAAATGGTAATGTTATAAAAGCATTAAAGTTAAATCATTTCAGAGAAATTTTTCAAATTGAAAACCCCAGTTCTCCCAGATCTGAGCCGTCTAGAATCTAGAAACAAAGGTTCCAAGACATCTAGCCCAAAGGACCAGGGAGGGATGGTTTAGAGAGTTTTGTAAACTGTCATGTAGTTGTAAAACTAAAAAGTAAATTGGGTTGCAATAAAAAGGCAACCAAATTCGTGGGTATTAACGGGAGTAGAAAAAAATATTTTAAAATGAACTTATTGCTTATTGTCAGTTAGTAACAGTACAATATACTTTTTGAAATCTACTGTGGCGAACAAAAATAGGAACTTCCTCACACAATTATTAGATCTTGCGATAGTTGAGACAATAATTCCATTATTTACAAAGTAGCACCATACTTGAAAGGGACTGAGAACCATTTCATATTCTGGCATGTATTTGGTGTTGGTGTGTTTGTGCGTGTTGATTCTATTCTTTTATCTACATGGCACTCAAAGAGTTTTTTCGCGTTGTGGTTCTGATAGCTAATAGTAAAAAAGCATCTAGGAACTTTTTTTGTTGTTTAATATGTTTGTCTGTGTTGATGTATTGGCTTGGTCGCTGTGAACATGAGCCATTAGTTCTCACATATTTCTTAATTGCGACATGACCACACGCCGTATTTCGTTTTCCTTGCATACCCATACCTCTTTAGTAATTTGTAAGTGTTCGCTGTCGTATTTTCTTGGGTACTTGATTAAGTTTTTTAGGATCATGGTTTTTTTTAATTTATTTATATTCACTGTTATTGTCGATGAGTACCTAGTGAGTAAACTCTAGAAAAACTGGAATTTAAAATTACTGCTTACGTGATTGATTTACAAGTATGCATTTCTTTATACCACTAAGGGGGAAAAAAAAGGGGTAAACATGCTTCTGGGGTGAGGGCAAAATTGGGAATATTGGTGTATGAGGCCCTATAGGTTCTTCTTAGGATGGGGGGAGCAGAAATAATCTTTGTTTCGTGTAAACGGAATAATAAATATTATATCATATAATACATCATCATCATCATTTTCCTTTGCGCTCCTTAAGGAGCATAGAGCAACCGCTGTAGCTGGTCCTCTCACAGGAAGCCTGCATCAAGCATTCACCTGCTGCTGCAGTGGTTTCTATGACAATTTGCCAGCCCCACCCACAGCCTCATATCAGTCACCTTGTACGACATTCTTGAGGGTGCAGTAGTCCTATTCTTTCCTTGTCTCATCAGCGACGTTGTGAACGACACAGGGCCGTTGTGAACGACACAGGGCCATATAATACAGGCATAATGATATTATTTTTCTTCAACAGAAAAACTCTGAAATCAGTTACTTCATTGCAAATAGAACAAGAAATTGTTATTCCACAAAGTAGCTACATTATTTGTTTGCATCGCAGGCAAATCAGAATCACTGAAGTTGCACAGACAACCCGAAATCATCCTACATAACCAGACTGCTGGTTTTCCAGAACTGGCTGATAAATTTTAGGACTGCTGATTCTATTGTTAAGAAGAGTGCTTTCTTATTGATACTTTATCTATTCTTGAAGTGTGGAATTCAACACAGCAATTGAGCAACTTCCCTCCTCCCTCTTCCTTTTTCTGCTGTTTTCCTCCTTTGTCATTATTTGTATGTTTTCTTCCTGTGCATGTTTTGTTGTTACCGTACTGAAATTTTGTAATGAAGTCATGTGTTTACTGAACAACACTCAAATTCTGTGTAGGAAAGTGTTGAGACTATGTAGAATTGAGTTTTCTTGCTGGAACCAATTAAATGAGTATTTATGCTGAAACTTGATGAATTTTAAAATAAAATCATGTTCAAACCATTAATGACTCAGAGTTGTAGTGTTGAATTTGCTGAATTAGTAAAATAATTGTAATGTTGAAACCTGCTAAGTCACTAAAATAATTGTAATGTTGAAACCTTTTGAGTCACTAAAATAATTGTCATGTTGAAACCTGCTGAATGACCAAAATAATTGTCATGTTAAAACCTGTTGAATTTTTAAAATAATTGTCATGTTGAAGCCTTTTGAATGAGTAACAGAGTTATGATGTTGAAAATATTTTATCAGTTACTGAGTTTGGGTGATCAAGAAGATGATTATTATTAATTAGCTCCAAACGCCTGGTTTGGGTCCACAATTATAAACATATTTATTCGGTTCAAACAGTTCCACAATTCAGTGTACATGGCATCTTATTAATACATGCATAACAATGCGTCTCCTACTGTCCTTTACATATTGTCACATACTCTGGCCTGTATACTGAAGATGTCGGTGTCGCGTAGCGTTGAAGGATAAGAATTATTTAGAGGAAATAATAGATCTGAATGTGGAAGATTTGGCTCAAGGAATTCCTGCTGGGTTTTCCACCACTGAAGGGAGACAAAGAGGGTAAATTCTCCTAACTAGACAGGTCTGGAAAAGATTGTAAGGAGATATTTGGTCTCTTGCTACCGTCGTCCCCTTCTCAGTTATCTATTATTGTTATTCTTTAAATTATATTATATTTTACGAGCCCCCCCTCCCTTATAAAGGAAGATAAACATCAGACAATATGTAACATCTAATAGAAGGAACAAAGCATGGGGTACAGTATATACACCCAATTGGTTTATTACAATAAACTGAATAGATGGTGGATGATAGTATTGTCGATGGAATTAGTGTCTGCTGTATGTATTATGTGTCTCGCAATCCAAGTGTTTTTCATCATGGATGACAAAAATATATGCATTGATCTGGTGAGTTCCCTTTTTATAGGAAACTTAGCTTTTCAGCCCCCGGCTGATAGTGAAGCTTGGTTAGTTCTCCGGTCTCCTGACGTTGCCCCAGGTAGGTCTTGAATGGTTCGGATTTGCCTTCTCTGTGCTCGACTCCGTATTCTGCTCTGAGATTGGACTGTCGTGCAAGGCTCCACCATAGACTGAAGACAAATACGACGGCTTCATTAATTTTCTGGCTTTAGAAAGCAGTCTTTCCCTAAGCCGTCCGTCTGCCAGTCATCTCAGATTTTAGTCTCTAACATCATATGTCTAGAGCCTAATCTTGAATTCAAGTTTCTCCTTTCTGTCCTTTATTATATTTCTCTGCCCCAGTGGCAGTATTATAATTCTTTAGACTGATTTATCGTCAACTTAACCCAATGAATTATCATAAATGTCAGTTAAACCCACCAAATTTATCATAGAAATGTCGGCAACAGTATTCTAGTTCTGTGCCTCTAGCCTAATCGTCATGTCAATTATGATGAATTTAACAAATAATTGGACACCAGTGTTTTAGAACTGTCTGACAACATTATCACACACTTCATGTCTGGTCGCATCGTCATATAATTTATAATGAATATATGTCACGGTCTGTCAACATTATCGTTAATAGTAATTTCCGCTAGTCTAAGCGTCGGGTCGAAAATAATCAAATAATATGGAAATTAATAGCTATATATATTCCCGTTATACATTATTATGAACATGTTGTACATATCCCGTGGGATCATAAAATACACCCGATCACATGTGGCTGGATGTGATCGTAAAACAAAAATTATGAATAAAGTAAACGCAGTTATACCAATCTTGCGTCGATTTTGCAAGGTACTACACATTTCATCACAATATTATTTTCTAACGAGATTTTCACTTACCTACTCAGATGGACCAGCAATTTAGACACGTGGCTTCAGTGCGTTTAATGCATGAATTCGCACGATCTGGCTTAGGTCTAGCTTTCTTGGTTACCTGGGCGTAAGTGAAAAATGGCCGTGTTTGGCGCACTTTTAGCGGGACATTTCCGCTTGGACACGTGATCCGTAGCGTGCATCATGTGACCTTAGCCTCGTATAGACGCTCCAATCAATAACGTTAAAAGTCACGTGATGTTTTCCTAAGTGGCCTAAACTGGTTCTCCCTAAGTTTAAGCAGTCCTAAATTAAAGCGGGTTTCTCGCTACCGAGGTCAGGGGTCAACAATGACGTCGTATCTAAAAATAGCGAGGAAAAAATCACTGAACGCTAGGAGATTATCCGCAAGTGACAATTCCCTGGACTTTGCGATCATGCATTGAGGATGAGAAAAAATGATGTCACGTAAATAATAAAAAAAATGAAGAGAAGATTGGCCAAGTCGTCACACAAGCCCCTCCTCAAGTTTGACGTTCCGTCCAACTCCTCTGGTCCTGTCTTCCTCTTCTTTTTTAGTTTCTCATATCTCCTCGATTGCGTCCGGATGTCTGCTCAAAAAATCTGCCCCTACGTTGTTCTTCCCAGGTATGTATTCTATGTGAAATGAATATGGCTGCAACAGGAGTGACTATCTCATAAGCCGGGCATTCAGGTTCTTCGACGCTGCAAGAACATCCTTTTTAGTCTGGGGTCGGGGGGCCCGCTGTAACTTCTCAATATTACGCGCATCTGGGGACATGCATCCATGCGAGATAGTGTTGTCCCAGGAATTCTAGTTGCTCGCAGGCTATTTGCCATTTTGTAGGGCGAGCGGTGAGTCCTGTTTCTCTAAGTCTTTCGAAGAGTAGGGAAACTGCGTACAGGTGCTCCTCAAAGGTGTTCGTGGCAATAAGTATGTCGTTCATGAAATTACTTATCCCAGGGTGGTTCAGGGGTTCCAGTAGCTTCCTCATCATACAGAGGTAAAGACGCTTGGGGGGCGGTTGCTTTCAGCCCTATAAAAAAGAAGAAAATGGCAATTACAATTAAAACTCCCATAATGGCCTTCCGAAGTACTAAATGCTACCATATGTCGAATTTACTCTTTTTACCGGAATCTGGTATACGTACCTGTTGCTAAGGTCTATCCTTCAAAAAGTATCGATGTTGCGCTCTACCAGATTGGTGAAAAACAGCTGATTCTGATCAAGGTAAGGGGCTCCGCTTGACAAATCCGTCTAGCAAGCGTATGAAGTCCTGTCGGTTTAGTTCTATCAGACGGCGATGTTCTCCTGTGGTTTTTTCCAAAGCAACACTACACTCGCACTTATAATGCGGACTCTGATTTGGAGATAATATGTTCCGTAAACAGGTACTCGATTTCCTCACTCAAATGACTTTTGCCTTAGCGTAAAGGGAACAGGATAGTTCTTAACTCGTTACCCGGGGCGGCAAGGTTTCTGTTAGCTTCATATCAAATTCTATCAGGGTGGTTCATGCCAGGTTTATCCGTGAGTTGTACTAGTGTAGTTTTTTCTCAACAACTGTTGAAAAACCTGTGTGCTTGATCCTCCGTTTAAAGTTGAACTAATCTGAACATCTTGATGAGTTTCACCACTGACGATGAGGGTATTCCACAGGAGGTCAGGGGTTCTGCCTCATGTTTCCGTCGCAATAGCCGCAGTCCGTCAGGAAATGTGTGGTTCTGCACACCGGTCTTTCATAATATTGCTTACAGCAGGGTTTATGTGGTAGATTTTCTGCTTCCTTTATGGCAATCTTGTAAATGGGTTGCGCGACATTTTCTCAACATTTTTATATGGACTCTACACCCGATTTGAATTTTTATTGCTACTGGGCAGGAAGTAATAAATACTGTTCTCATTCTTCTCGTGCTCAATATCCCTTTTCGCACGTGCGGTTGTAGACATAAGCGCATTGTTTACGTAGGGCACGGCGTACATTTTCTTGCCAGTTCCCATCTGTTTTAAGGCGTTGGGTAAATATTCACGTATTGGGATGCAGAGGTGACCGTCTAATCTGCTTTAACAACTGTCCAATGTACTAAAACCAGCTTGCCTCCTAAAGGTCCTTTATTTTAGTTCTACCAAACAGGCAATGTGGCAGGGGGAATCCCAGTTGAATTGTTGGGATACTTCTCGGTTAGCAAATAGTTGCTGCGGGTAATGGTATGTATTGATTCCAGCACACTGGTTTTTACTGCGGCAAGTTTACGAAAGGATGGAAATAAGGGTTCCGCGTTTCACCGCTTCCACCTGGCTTTTTGTTCGCTTTGGGGGATGTAGGGAATAGGTGGGGGGTGGGGGGGGGAATATGTTCGGGGATGAAATATCCCCTAAACATTCCTCGGGGAGTTTTTCCTCAGAATTGCGACAATTATCTGTCAGGATCTGTGACGGTAACCCTAAGCCGAGTAAATATGGTGAGCAGAGCTCAGCAACATGCTTGGAATCACAGACGGGCATAGCGATAGCCTCTGCCCTACTTGGAGCAACAATCCACTAACGTGAGTATTTAACTGTTTTCTCTTTTTGCTTACGAGTTAAGTGGACCCACAATATCCACGCTACTCGTTCGAAGGGTGTGCCCAAGATTGGCTTTTCTCCAGAGTGGCTGGGGCATCCAGTGTTTTTCGGCGCTGTCTTGGGCTCACTGGGGCATGATTTCACACATATCTACTGGATATCGGCGTTTGATACCTGGCCAATAATAATGACATGAAATACGCTGAATCGTGGCACTTATGCCCATATGGCCACTAACTGGAAGGGCATGGCAGATTTCTAGGACCTGAGCTCGGTATGCTGACGGAACCACAAGTGGCCCAGGTTCCGGTCCTCCATTTCCTGCTTTCCGATGCAACAGCCCAGTTTTACGTCTTGTAGGAAGTCGAACCTTTTGAAGATTGAGTGAGTGTGAGCTCTCGGTAGTTTTTTGTAGCAGGGTGCTAGAGATTGTTGTCCTCAGTTTGTGCCTTTTTTAATTGCCTCAGGAAAGGATGTTGGGTGGGGTTTTCCAACTCGTATTCCGTTTGGCCTGTCCTCTAGGTGGTGACAGCGCGCCACAACCAGAGGGTGAATGGGTTCTCCCAAGAACAACATACCTTACCCTAAAGATCAAGGGATAATTAGGGTCGTCCAAGATCGCTGCATGATTTCCCCAGTTTCACATATTTGTGATTTGACCTGAATTTGGCTATGGCCAAACCGCATAGGTGCTGCACTTAGTTAGGTCCTTGTATTTTGTAGTGTTTTGTATTGGTAGGCTTGACTACGGGATGCACAGACACCTGCGTAGAATTGCAAGGCCTGTATCATAACGGCAGGTCAACTCTTGGCCTTTTACGAGGACCGTCTCTAAACGTAACGGGGGATGTCAGGGTTTGTACAGTGGTACTTACGGTCCAGTGCCCCTTGCTGCACTTTTACGTAAGAGGCAGCATGATGAGGTAGGTTTTTCTGGTTGCACTCCTCGGTATTGTGGGTGTTGGTTCTATACAGTGAATTTGCTACCACTTTTCCCATGGCCTCTGATGCTGGAAATTTGATCTCTAGGGTAGTCTTGTAGTATGGCTTGTCATGCTTTGTGAATGTTAGTATACGGTGGTTTTCACTTGGGGGTCCAGAGTTTGGACTGGTGCGGTTCTGTCTAGATTACGTAATCTGGTTGTTTCGTCTGGGGTGGTGGATGCTCTGATGTAGGCTGCCTGATATCGTTACGCTAACTGGACTTTGGATTCTAAAGTGCTGTTCCCCATTCTCCTGTCAGGAATCTTCTCATTGTGGGAAGTGATGGGTGTTCCTTCAGTTGCTCGTTCATGTACCATTTTCCTTCAGCCTTCCACATTCATTGAGTTTAAATGATTTAGGGCAACCCCTCACTTGCGCCAAGTACGGATAATCCTGTTCTCGCAGCAAACTGAGCAACGCTCTCTCCAAACTCTTTCCCCTTCCTAGCATTTCGGACCTCATTCCTATAGGCGTCAGCATGTAGCTAAAACGAAACCATAATTAGTGCCTTTTTCAGAGAGTCGTAGTCATCCTGTAACCTGGAAGGAGGCTTGCTCATATACCGTTATTTGACTTAAGCAGTTCCCTCTAAGCCCTTGCGACAGTTTCAGGTTCCACTTGCTCTCTCCAAACCTAAAGTAGGTGGCAAACAATTCTCTAATTTGTCCTGATAACACATCGAACGAGTCAACTTGTTCCGATGAAGCTTCGTATGGATACGTCAAGGGTCCCAAAGTTGACATGAGTGAGGATGGCAAAGCGTCCTGTGCCCACAGATGCAAGGAGGGGCTAATCTCTGACCGTGGCTGATAGGTTTGCCTGAGGAGGTAGGTGCTGTCGCCCGGCTACCGGTTCAACTCTTTGAGCCTGTCCATGCCATCTCTAACTGCTACATCTTCAGTGCATGCTCGCGTTCATCTCTCTCGCTTCTTTCCCTACGTCTACAAGCTTTTATCCTCTCCTCTATTTACTGCTAACTTTTTTCGCATCTTCACTTATCAGCTTGATCGAGCTGTACTCTCGAGCGTAATCCTTATCAGGTCTCGACACTGACATAATTCGCAAGGTCCACCCCACTATAACCTAGATCTCGACGGCTTCCCCTTGTGCTGCCTTATGCGTAAACTATGCTGCCATCTTGAGCTGTTATAGCTCCACACTGAGTAAAGACTCAGTGCCTACCTTCCATTAGTATTTCTAAACAACAAGCAAACCTGACTTATTATCAAAACTGCTGTAGAATGAAATTTATAAAGTTATCGGAGACTTAATGGTCTGTTAATGCAATGAAATACCAAAATCATGAACTAACTTAATTAAAACACAACATATATAAAGGGATTCACCAATCAATCGCCTGGAAATTCTGAGAAAAAATGTTTTTTCTGTCTTTCTAGAAGCTCACTGTGTGAAAATACATGTGTTAATAATGGTATACTGTAATAACAAGACTCGATATGAATGATACTATCCCAGAGGTATGATAAAATACATAAGTTCAAATCCCCGGACTGTGACCCAGTGTCACCAGTGTCACGTAGCGTTACGGAAGGATACGAATTATTTAGAGGAAATAATTGATCTGGAATGTGGGAAGATTTGGCTCTAAGGAATTCCTGCTGGGTTTTCCACATCTGAATGGGAGACACAAGAGGGTTAAATGTCTTCTAAACTAGGACAGGTCTGGTAAAAGGTATGTAAGGAGATATTTGGTCTCTCGCTACCGTCGTCCCCTTCTCAGATATCTAATTATTGTTATCCTTTAAAATTATATTTATTATATTATATTTTACGAGCACCCCCCCCCCCCCCCACCCCTTCCCTTATAAAGGAAGATAAAACATCAGGACCACATATTGTAAACAGTCATAATAGATGGAACAAAAGCCCCCTAATTGGGGGGTCCAGTAATATACACCAAATTGGTTTATTACATAGTAAACTGAATGAAGTGGGTGGATGATAGTATATGTTCGATGGAGATTAGTGTCTGCTGTTAATATGTATTATGTTGTCTCACAATCCAAGTGTTTTTCATCATGGATGACAAAAATAGATGGCTATTGATCTGGTGAGTGCCCTTTCTATATGGAAACTTAGCTTTTCAGCCCCCGGCTGATAGTTGAAGATTGTTGGTTAGTTCTGCCGGTCTCCTGACGTTGCCCAGGTAGGGTCTTGAATGGTTCGGCATTTGCCTTCTCTGTGCTTCGACTCCGTATTCTGCTTCATGAGATTGGACTGTGTGCTGCAAGGCTCCACCATAGCGATACTCAGATGGACCAGAAATTTACGAAACGTGGCTTCAGTGCGTTTAATGGCGTTAGAATCGCAGTTCTTGTCCCTAAGATTACGTCTAGCCAGTATCTCTGTTTTGAATCTTTTACATCATATGGCGTAGTAGCCTAATGGCTCTGCAATTTGCCGCACTTTTAGCGGGTCCATTCTGTCCGTTGGACACGTGATTCTCGTAGCCCCAGTGGCAGCATGTGACCTTATTCATAAATACTGACGCTCCAATCAAACTTAACACGTTGAAATTAGTCTTACGTGGGGGGGGGTTACCCACAGAAAGTGGCATAGAAATGTCGGCAACAGTTTATAGTACCGAGCCTCTAGTGGTCACTAATGACGTCGTATGGCTAAAAATGATGCATTTAACAACTTGAGGATTGGAAAATCACCGACGTTTTAGGAGATTATCCGACAACATGATCACACATTCCCGGGACTGTTGCGATATGCATTGTCAGATGATTTATAATGAATATATGGACGGTCTCGTCATAATTAATTAAAAAAATGAAGAGAAGATTGGGCTATAGTCGTCACATCGTAGGGTCCAGTACTTAAGTTCAACTACTATGGAATCTCAAATGGCGTATATTTCTGGTCTGTACGGATTGTTTTGTCGAACTTGCTGTACCTATCTCTTCAGGATCATAAATTTCACCCGATCTATGTGACTGGATTTTATCTTTTAAGGAGAATAATAATATGAATTAAGTTATCGAAGTTTTAAGCGCCAAAACACGCGCCGATTTTGCATACAGGCAGACACACAATTTCATCACATAATTATCATTCATAACGAGTATTTTCAGCTACTTAGCTCTGATGGTAACCAGCAATTTTAGGCCCTACGTGCTTCCTTGACCATTTTTAATTCATTGTTCTTCATGACTGTCTGGCTTATCGGTCTAGCTTTCTTCTGTACCCCTTAAGCTTATTTTTTCCTCAGTGAAACCCAGGATGCGTGTATGGCGCACTTTTAGCTTGTGATTATGTTCCGATTTGCATACACGTGTGACGAGAGTGAATCATCCTACCATTAGGCTTTTCATAGACGCTTATTCGGAACACGTTAAATTTCACGTGAGTCTTGCCTAATTAGCCTAAACTGGTCGTTACAGTCGCTAAGATTCTTTTAAGCATGTTCATAAATTTTTAAGACTTTATTTCTGCTTCCAATGTATCAGCTTTAGGTCACATTCTCAATGATTTTGTATCTTTTCCAATAGGCACAGCCGTATGAACAACACTGAGACGCTAACATTGAATCGTAAACAGACTATTCCTGGTATGCCTATTCATGCTATTGTAAATGATCCAAAAAACTGATAATCTATTGAAGGCGCTAAAGTAAAGACTAAAATGAAAGGGGGTGGAGAGATTGGCCAAGTCGTCAAGCGGGCATGCGAACCTATCCCAAGTAGCGATAACCAAAAGGTATGGAGATTAAAATTATGTTCTGATAGCTCCCGAAACACAGAGACTCCTCTGACTAAATTATTTCTTGAACTAGTATACTTGCGTTCAACATCAATGAATTACTTGTGGCGACCTTCGTATATACCAAAGCCATGTTAGGGTGAATATTATAAACTTCAAATGTCGCATGGCGAGCGAAATATATCATGTCTTGCTTTTGAACGGAATCATATAACGGCAAGGTCAAAATTGACCGATTGAATCCAATTTGCACGACCACATCATTTACGTCATCAATACTAGAGACGTCAGCGCTCTTATCGTGTTCATTTCTAATTTAACTATAGTGCAAACACATCTCATGTTGACCTCCAGATAGAAATGTTACTTTTTTTTTTTTTTTTTTTTTTTTGGGCGTAGATTAAACTGCTAACCCAAATCTAAACTGAGGCCAACATGTTAAAAATACATAATAATCTTCTTTAACAAACCCACAGAGGAAAAGAAGAGGCGGGGAGGCCACAGAGAACATGGAGAAGGAAACTGTTGCAGAGGAGGCGTAGGGGAAAAGAACTTGGGAAGAATGATTTGAGGCACAGATGAAAAAGGACAGCCCAGAATAGTAAATCCGATGGAGAGAACTGTTTTCTGTCCTATGTTCCACATGGACCGAAAAATAGGAATGTTGATGGAATGTCTTCATTGCTGATTGTACATTTTTGTTTTGATGAAAACCTTTAAAAATCTGATTTCATAATCTGTTCAAGTACCCTTAGATCAGGGGTTGGCAACCAGAAGCTTTTGGGGATCCACTTTAGCATATTATATGTATTGTATATACGAGGTGGCGTTTCAGAAAGTAAATGACCACATCGATTTTCTCAGGACCTGTTTATTAAAAAAGCATGAAATTTATACGCAATATACATGGATATGTCATGTAAATATCGGTATTATTCAACATGATCCCCATCAACTTGTACGGCTTTATGCCAGCGCGAAACAAGTGCATGTATTCCTAGCCGTACCAGATTTTGTCTTGATCGTGTAGCCATTTCTTCGCTTCACGAATCACTCCTTCATCATCTTCAAACCTTGTCCCACGGAGTGCATCTTTAAGTGGACAAATAGATGAAAATCAGAGGGTGCCAAATCGGGACTATAGGGTGGATGGGGTTATTACAGTCAAAAGCCACAATTTGGTTGATTGCTCCCATTCCCCTCCTCACCCGTGATTGCAGACTTGTGTGAGGGCGCGCATTGATGTGAAGAGGGAAGCAGGTCTGCTGGATTCTTGTTGCGGATCCCGAACTCTGCGAAAACGTTGATTGAGTTTTTTCAATGTCTCTCCTCTTGGCATAACGTCCACAAGAATCACACCTTCAATGTCCCAAAAGACAGTGATCATGACCTTTCCAGCTGAAGGAATTGTCTTGAATTTCTTTCTTCGGGGTGTGATTGCGGATGATGCACCTCCCATTGACTGTCCTTTTTGTCTATCAGGTTCAACATGATGTGCCCACCTTTCGTCCCCCGTAACGATCTTAGCCACAAAGTTCCCTCCATCCGCATTGAAACGCTCCAACAATTCCGAACAAATTTGCAATCGGTGGTCATTTGTGAGCCTTCGAGCAACCCATCTTGGCCGCAAAACCTTAGTAGGAAATCCGAGAGTTCTTTATAAGTGCATTTGCACTAATCCAATGCTGACTGACAGCTGTAAGGTACATTTAGTTGAGTTGTGATTCGCTCCTATCAGTAAGGAATAATGCCCTCAGGCGCATTTCATACATTTTCTGCGTTGGACGCTGTGGCAGGCCCGTACACCAGCTGCGGCCGATCAAGGCAGCTCCGTTATCTCCACTGCCTGATTCTTTGAATCTCTGATCCAAGCGACTGACTGTTATTCTGCTCGACCTGCAAACTTCCCACTTCCATGACACATCACAGAGGAACGCTTGTGGAACTTTTCAAAACAGTTTCCTTCTCTGCAACGAGAAAAATTCTATCACAATTCGCTGCTTAGAACGCAAGTTGCTAACACGCTCCATTTCAAACGGCTTTAGGGCAGCCGTTACTATTTGGCCCGTTGCGGTGCAAATGTGGTCGAACACAATTGGCACATGCCCATATTTGAAGTGTGCAAATTTGCATGCTTCTTTCTTCATTATTAGCTGAGAAAAAACGATGTGGTGCGATAACTTTCTGAAACACCCCTAGTATACTGATACCTATATATAATGTGCGTGTGTGTTTTAATTTTAGTTTTGGGTGGGGGGGGGGGGGGGGGGGGGGGGGAAGGAATTGATGGATGTATCTTACAAAGAAAGAGATCGTGTGTTCCTATTTCATTACAGTTTGCGCTATGTATATTTGTACGCCAGCTTTAGAGTTTATCATTGGGAATGTGCAGCAAATGTACCTTTTTGATCCGTGGGGTGGGAATCAAATAAGATTTTAAATTGCCTGTGGGGAAAGGTCAATTCCAAAAATTTCTCCACTTAAACAAAAATTATTTTTTTAAACCTGAATTTAAAGGTGTCATTACAGATCATTCCACTGGGATCTACCAGTAGATCGGGATCACCTGGTTGCTGACACCTGCCTTAATAATTGTGCATAACATTTAGTATTAAAGCTGATGGGTTTACCGGGGGGGTTTCTAACGAGACCAAAGAAAGCATAGGACTACTGTTCCCTCAAGTTATGTAAAAAAAGACAACTAACATGAGGTTGTGCGTGGGGCTGGCAACCTCATCATCTAAAATAACGTCCCACAGATACCACCACTGCATTCGTATTTGAACGTTTTGGTACAGATTTATTGCAAGGGAAAACCAGCTGCACTGGGGCCCTTATGCTCTATTAGGAGCACAAAGGGAAATCTTCTTCTTCTTTGTTCACCCTCAGATGTCAACTTGAATAAGTTCAATGAAAGCCATGTAGTTCAGCCTGAGGCTGAGGATATCTCAGTAGGATTTTCTCCAGGAATGGTTACTGATCATGGCCATATTGCGTTGTTACTCTGTTCCTCATATGTTGGGCACCTGTGAAGCTGATGTTCGGCAGTCATTTTATCAGTGTCCACAGTCACACTCATCGGTAGTTCCTATCTTCTAAGTTGTTGAATAGTTGGTAGGCTCAAATCTGTTATGACCTGTGCGAAGTTCTGAAAGATTACAACTTGTTCACTTCTGCTGAGCTTGGTAATGTAATATGGATCATTTTTTTGATGGGCTGGATGCTCTGCTTCCAACTTGTGCCTGTATCTGCGATCTTGATGTAAACTCTTGGCCTCTATCACGTTTATGTTTTGTGTCAAAAAAGGAAATAATGATGGGACTTACTGTCAACAGAACAAGACTATAGTATAATCTGTAGGACAGCAGCAGTCAGATCAGTCATGTGCACAAAATACAGTCTTGACATCTGCTTTCTGAATTCAACCAGAGTAGCACATACTCCACTATGGTAGTACTTTGGTAGTTTGTATTAAGCGATCTATCTCTTCTCACCCCCCAACAGCCTGACCCAGCCAGATATAATCCACAGTCTGACCCCAAAGTCAGACAGCTGGCTGAGAATCATGGCCGTCAAATGGAACATCTGCAGAACAGAAATAGGGATTTGGAGAGACAGAGAGAAGGTATGTGCTTTTTATTGATCTGTTTTTTATTTAACCTTTAGCACGCGGCATTCCTTTGGCGAAAATAGTCGCCTGCCGCTGCATTCTTTTTCACAGCGTCCCGTTTTTATAGTGGGTGACTTGTAATGTCTAAAGTTTTTGTGTTTCTTGGTCAATTGCTATCATTTTTGGAATTTATATAAATAAATGAATGGTGAATCTGATATAAAATTTGTTTGAGTACATGTTAGATGTGATAGGAAGAGAGGAAAGGAAAGATGAAAAAACGAGAAAAAAAAATTAAAATAATAAAAAAAATATTTTTTTTAATTTTTAAATTTAAAAAAATATAACAACACACGAAGAGTCCCATTTATCCCCTTGCATCTCAATGAAAGTCATTTGACAAATTAGACCAATACAAATCAAATGACGATCTTTTTCATTACACCCATCATCAGTAGCACAAAGCAACAAACTCCCTAGGCCAGCGTGACATTCGTCGGCGTAGATCCTAAATTTTTTTTCCGATATTCCAAATCCTAACCCCGAAATTATAGCATACTTGATAGGCCAATTTTACTGTCCGCGTTTCCATATCTCACTTGCCATCAACAAACATATTCTGAGAACCGATATTTCAGGCGCTTATAAAAGACAAAAATTTCATCCCCACCGCATGGCGTCAGAATCCAATATAAAATTAGAGCAACATGGCCGCGTGTGTCTGATGCAGATTAATCATTTCCGGGGATTGTTAAAAAATTTTACAATAAAATATAAACGAGGATTCTACCATCACCTTATTGTAAGACTCGGAAACGGAAAGTCTAAACTCTCGTGCAAATAAACATTACATACTTAAACATCGGGGCTGAAATCACGTATACACAAGTCCTCATGCTAGATAAGAAACGGTGATATCCTTTTAAGGCGACACATGGCAGATCCAGCTGTGCCATAGCTTAGGTTGATCTTCGGCGACATGTGTCGCCCGCAGCGTTGCTAAAATAGGGTACTGTTTGTGATATGGGGTTTAGATTGTATACTGATAAAAATGACATCTTGTAATGATAGTGTCAACGGTGATGGACACACAGAAAGACATTAATGCATCAAATCACATCTTTATAAGGAATTTCAGATGTGTGCTGTTTACATACTTAATAAAAGGATACATTTCAATGCAGAGGATGAAAAAAAGTGATTTGTGCATGTGAATTGTATGTAAATAAAACAATGGAAAAACAAGAAGACTGACCCAACAAAAAGTTGTAGTCAGCAAAAATGGACAGTATTTGGCAAAAAATATGGTTGTAATAATTATATTTTTATTTATATGTTAAAATCAAGATAGTGTAATGGTAAATAAGGACTATAAAAGTTGATGTGAATCGAGAAATAGCGTAAACTGGGGTAGAAAAGTACCTTCATCAGGGAAAGATTTTGGGTGAAAATATTGCAAAAAACTGAAAATGAGAGCATGGTTAAGATATACAAAAAACCACAACAAAAATTTTATATTAATAAATTAGTATAGCATATTTTTTTTATATGCGGCGTAGTGTATATATAAATAGTATTTTTAGTTACTACCCTAAAGTAATCTTCGCCCGAGGAGGGGGTACACTGCTAAGACAAAAACTCTCTGAAGGTGGTAAGTGATTTTGGCGGAAAGGGAAACATGATGTAGGTGATTTTTTGTGGCCATTGTTTAGTTTTAATAAAAGGTCTGAAATCCCAAATATATACGGCATAAGATGGGCCATAAACAACATTACAGTCACAAGGTCTTTGCCATGGGGTTATGACGTATGATGAATACTGTGTAGAAATGACGGAATAATAAAAATAATTCTAATACATCAAAAATGTAATTTAAAAAACTAAGATAAAAGAAACATTACATAGCTGTAGATGACTGCAGAACTATTAGAACCACTATTTGCACAAGTCAGGGAAAACGGAGGACAACACCTATCAGAGTGGTAACAAAGGTAATAATTGTCAAATAGCCCAAGAAGGGAGAGATCTGCAGACTGCAATTTAATTGGTGAGGAATCACTATTTCTCTCAGTTCCCAGCAATATACTAGGCAGGATAATTAATACAGAGAATTGCAATGGCAGTAGGATAACATAACTGAGGAGAAGAACAAGCAGGATTTAGGAAAGAACAAGGAGGATGGGTAGTTCATTATTCACCTCTCAGGGAACATTATTGAGCAGATTGGCTTCAGCATGGCAAAGACAGCTTTACATTAATTTCGTTGATTTTGAAAAGGCTTTTGACAGCATACATAGGGACAGTTTATGGAAAATACTGAGAGCTTATGGAATTCCAAGCTGCATAGTGTCAATCATAAAAAGCCTCTATGCAAACTTTACGTGCAATGTTGGGCAGAGCAACCTAACCTTTGAGGTGAAGACAGGAGTACGACAGGGATGCCCCTTATCAACCACTCTATTTTTAACAGTCATAGACTGGGTGATGCGCCAGACAACAGAGGGCAGTCCAAGAGGAATAAGATGGGACAACATTTTCTACTTGGCAGATCTGGAATATGCAGATGACATTGCACTACTAGCACATTCACATCAACACATCCAGGAAAAAACGGATAGACTTAATAAGTTTAGCCAGCAGGTGGGCTTGAACATCAATTTAAGAAGTCAGAGGTCATGACGCTCAATGTGAGCAACCCTGAGCCCATATCAGTAAGGAATCAGCAACTGGTACAGACAGACACCTTCACATACCTAGGATGCATAGTAACACCAGACGGCGGGGCAGGCAAAAGACATCAAGATCAGAATGATTAAGGCAAGAAGAACAGACCTTCTTTAGCCTAAACAACATCATGGAAGTAACCTCCACCAATATACAGCACAAGCACAAAATTAAGAATTTATATCAGAGCTGTGTGCTTTATGTGATTCTCCTATGGTGCGGAATGCTGGAGAGTTTAAAGAGAAGGAAATGTCGAAAATTTGTCACTCACGTTTTTCAAATAAACATGCCTAAGAAAAATTACCAAATCTTTATGGCAGAATACACATCACTAACCAAGATCTGCTTTTACTCGTAGCAAAGCAAGAGGACATGCACACACCATTCATAGCTGGCAGAACGTGGATGCTGGGTTTTGGTCATGTCCTCAGAAGAGACCCCGATGCCATCACAAGAACAGCTATGCTTTTGGACCCCTGAAGGAAAACGAAAGAGAGGCCGACCAAAAACAACCTGGCGGAGGACTGTGGAGGCTGAGATGCAAAGAATGAACCAGAGTTGGGGCGCTGTACGAAGGATGGCCATCCGACGTCAGTGTAAAGTGGAATCAATTTGTTGTTTGCCCTACAAGACGCCACTAGGCGTGATGGCCACTGACTGCTTTGACGGTCGGCGGCTAAGGATCAAAGAAGAAGAAGCTGTAGATGAATACTGTGGTCACTGGCAAGTCCATGTCTGAAATCCTGCATAAGAAAACACAGAATTGCCAGACCAGGAAAGTGTGAAATGTAGAAATGATGAGATAAGTGGGAACAGAGACAGACTGAAAAATAATAGAAGGGCAAAAATGGTAATAGAAATTGCAAAGATAAAATTGCACTAAACTGCAAAAAGAACAAAAAATTTTATGTTTGTAAAAAAAAAAAATGAAATAATAGGAGAAAAGTACAAATTAGGTAACAAAGCAAGTTAATGTAATGGAAGCGAAGGTGGAAATCTACCTCAGCCTGATACAAGCATAACGTTTGAAGAGGCAAACAGTTTTATCAGACTCAGATACAGGAACAGAAAGGATGCAGAGCATCCAGGTCACACACAAAATGATGCATATTACCACAACAGATTGGGATACCATCTATTCAGTAAGCTAAAGATAGGAACTATTGATGAGTGTAACTGGCACAGCTAAAATTACTGCTGAACATCTGGCTTCAAAAATGGCCAACATTGACAAACAGAGAAAGTACATATGGCAGTCACCATTACCATTCCTGGAAAAACTCAGTGGAGACACAAATAGCCTCAAGCTGACCACTGCTTTCTTTGAAAATATTCAAGCTGACGTCTGATAGTGTGCGAAGAAAAACAAGAAGGGATTATAAATTGGTATACGGTAAATAACATTGTTGCACATAAGTCAATTTACTACTTATGGAAAAGAAGAGCTATTACCCACTGTGCAGAGAACAAGATTGGTAACGAAACTTTCTGAAACTTACACCACGTGAATTGTAAAAGCCTTCATATTTAAATAGGAAACTGGTGACTTTAGACTGGAAACATGGTGGGTGTAAAAATGACAGCTCTTTTCATGGAAATATCCATGTGTAGTTTGAAAGCTGATGAAAAATCGTTTAGTTTTGCATGAAACGTAGAATTAAAATTACATCTAATGGTTGAAAAATTCATTTTGAAAATCTCGTGTGGTTTGAAATTTCAAAACTAGGCATTTATGTGCACAGAAATAAGACGAAGGCTGGAGGTATCTAGGCCGCAGACCAATGAAGGATGATGATTCAATGAAATGGCTTGCTTCAAGAATTAAAGGACCAAGAGGCTCGGAATCAGAAAATGCTGGAAGAATTACGGCGGATCTTGGCACAACAGAACATGTAAGTTGGTTGATACAGGTTAATCTAAGTTGGTTGATACAGGTTAATCTAAGTTGGTTGATACAGGTTAATCTAAGTTGATTGATACAGGTTAATCTTAGCTAATATGTGAGACCTTTTGGGTGCATTATAAATTTTTTATGGAAATGCACTGAAATTTGGTTCATACTGAAATTAGAAGTGTTTTAAAGCACTGTTTTTCCTTCAGGTGTTATGTAGTTTTGCTTGTAATCATTCTTTCTTTCATTAGCCCTTAGCGTCCCCAGAAGCATAAACCGTCAGCAAATTTGTGCCCATTCATCCTGCCCCCTGCCGTCTGCTCAAAGTTTGTTCATGTCTTATTTATCCCTTTCATTTATATCTCCAGTTCTCTTCTACATGTTTTTTTTCTTCAGTTTTCCTCTACGTCTCTTACCCTGAGGATTCTAGAACAAGGTCTGCCTTGTAATGCTATCACCTGGTTTTCTGTATGTATCCAATCCATTTCTATCATCTTCTTCTCATCTCCTGCTCCACTGGTACCTGTCTAGTTCTTGTGATCAATTCCACATTGGGGATCTTGTCATACCATTTCAATCCTTCTGTTCTTTGCAAGCACACATTTATGAAAGTCTATAACTTATTATTTTTCTAAATAAAGAACCTTCTTCAGTCTAATATGACAGAGGAATGCATGAAGGCATATCTGCAGTCATCCTTATATATGACCACCAGCTAGGCACAATGCTATAATATTTTAATGTGGATGTGAACCTCTGTCTGTGAGGCTAATTACACCCTCATTGACTCTTGAAATCATCCACACACTTCCAGGGATTCCTCTTGTTGTGAAACATATTGAGAACCCAGCACTGCAGATTAAACTTGGAGGAGTCACTTGAGCCCCAGGCATAGCTCTGGCTTTTACCTGGTTGGCTGCATGCAGGAAGATCTCACTATAGACCCCATGGTAGGCAGGGGGAGCTGAGAAGTCGCTCTGTGTAGGATGTGACGATTCCTTGGGAAAGCCCAGAACTAGACCACAGTATTTAGCTCTGCATATTTAGAGAGCCCCCTTGGATGGCAGGGAATGCACAGTAAACCACAAGCTTCTTACTCCTGGCTTGGGACCAGATGTGATGATCCTTTAAATGCAAGCCAGGCTGGAGAAAAATGGAGCTCATGTTTCGGAATGGCAGAAAAGCATAGATCTACAGTGTAGATAATACCATGGACTATTCAAAAACTGTGTATTGGCTGCAAAAGAGCGAAAAGCTCAGTAGGCCTAGTTAAACAACAACAATAACAGAGTAGAATTTTAAATTATTTTCACTTATAATTACTTCTCCTAAAAACAATAAAAGAGATTTTTGAGAAAAATTTACGTTGAGCTTCACAATGCCCTCTATCTTAAATTTTGTTTTAAATCAAGTCCTTTCATGTTTTCTTGAGCAGACATATCCCAGTAGAGACCAAGAAGCATCAGTACATCTACCCTATCTACTATGGGAACTCCCTGGTGGCAGAAATCATTGCAGTAAGACAAGCATACTTACAGAATGGTGGCAATGACCCAGATATTCTTCAGCAGCTGGCGCAGATGCAGGCAGAAGCCCAGGCGATAGATGACTCTTTACGAAACAGACCTCCTCCAAAACAGAAAGGTTAGATTTAGGTTAAGTCTTTGCTGAAATAGACTTTAATTTACCTTCTACTGCTCTTATCACATCTTCTGCAAGGTACCACAGTAAGGACATAAAAGAATACATATAACAGTGGGGATATCATCAGACTACAGAACAGAAAAAAAAAAAAAAGATAGATGATATCATTTTATTCACAAACACAAAATTCAGATCACAATTACATGATCATTTATGCATAAACAAGAAGTTCAGATCACCATTACATAATGTTTAATGTGTGTTGAGGAACAGATGAGGCATCATATCACTATTACATGACGTTTAAAGTGTGTTGAGGAGCAGATGAGGCATCAGATCAGCATTATATGACATTTAAAGTGTGTTGAGGAGCAGATGAGGCATCATATCACTATTACATGACGTTTAAAGTGTGTTGAGGAGCAGATGCGTCATCATATGACCACCTTATATCAGTCAAAACAAAACTCAAACTCAGAACATACACATAGCTACAGGAAACACTTTAATGTGAGATATCTCAAAAATCAAGCGAGGAAAGAAAACAACTCAGCAACATCCAGTAGCATGTGCCTCTGTATCTTGAAGATGAAGCCAGTAAAGATGATCACAGGCATCATATTTTTAAAAAATATGTGGAATGAGGCATGTGGAGAAATTCTTGGGGAGAAAAAAGGAACACTAGCACAAACTGTGGATAGGGATGGAAACTATCAACGATAGAAGAAAGAAAAAATTTGAAAGCACATTTAAACAGAAGCAAAACCAAATTTCCCTGTATAGTTCCTGGGGGTCTCTGAGGAGACAGGGAAAGAATATTGTTATTGTTGTTCAAAATCGACGTCACTGCATTCAGGGCAAACCCATAGGTGCTCAGTCTGCCTCAGCAAATGTTGAAGGGCATGAATGCTAATAGTTCCTGTTGCAAGCTGTTTGTATACATGGCGGATGCATCCTCTCATACATCCATCCCTGCTGGTCTTACGTTTGATGCCAAATTCCAGCAATCTTAGCCTTGATGATTCATCAATTGCAGTGTCATTTTCTAATAGCGATCAGTAATTTCCCTCAGTATCTCTCCCTTATCCATATCTAATGCACCTTCTATGGGTGCTCTTGATACTATACTGTTAGCTCTTTCATTGCACATACCCCTACATGACCAGGACAGTAGATAAATATGACTTGCTTCTTCATGGATGTCGTAAGAGGTGACTAAAATGAGTTTGCGCATGGGGCTGGCAACCTGATCATGTAAAACATATTGCTACAGACACAACCACTGCCAGAGCACGTAGGTGCTTTGGTGCAAGCTGCCTGCAAGGGGACCAGCTGCAATGGTGGCTTCATGCTCCATAAGGTGCGAAGGGAGAAATGATGATGTTGAAAACCAGATGTAACAGAGCCAAGGCTTGTGAAATATACATTGAAGTAAACAGTGGAAAATTACCACAAGAGACAAGAGGAAATACACTGACGGGTTGGCAAGAGAGAGAGAGAGGAAGCTGCAATCAGTGGAAGAATGAAGGATCTATTCAGTAGTATAAAGAAATGTATAAAACAGCCTTATATAAGGGCAAGAATGGAAATTGATTTAGCACTATACAAGAGTAAATGAAGAGATAGGTGGAATTTTTTTAAGAAACCTTATAAATAGACCATCTCCACAAAATCCAGCCAGCAGAAAAGGAGTTGCAGGTTAACTGTGAAAAACCAAATATTATTTTCCTTTTCGCTCCCAATGGAGAATGGAGCCATTGCTGCAGCTTGCTCCCCCCCCCCCCCTTGCCTGCACAAAGCATTCACATGCTCTTGCAGAAGTGGTTTCAGTAGCAGTTGGTTTTACATGATCAGGTTGTACAACCTCACATTAGTTGCCTTGTACGACATGACTGAGGTTGTACAACCTTACATTAGTTGCCTTGTACGACATGACTGAGGTTGTACAACCTCATATTAGTTGCCTTGTATGACATGACTGAGGCTGTAATAGTCATATTCTTTCTTTGTCTCATAAGAAATCCCTGGGAGCTACACGGAGCAAAAACCCAAATAAGGAAGAAATAAAGAAAACCAGAAAGCTTCTAAGAGATGGAAAAGCTACTGACCCAGATGGCATTCCAGCAGAGGTCATCAAAGCAGATATTGATGCATCTACAGATATTTTATGCAGATTACTTGGTACAGTCTTGGAGATAGGAGAAATACCAGCAGACTGGAAGGAAGGATGTCTGATCAAGCTGCTAAAGGAGGAAAATTTGCAAGAGTGCACAAGTTGCCGAAGAATAATTTTACCATCAGTGCCAGGGAAAATATTGAACTGGATCATCCTTGAGAGACGTTTAGAGGTCACAGACACACAGTTGAGAGAAGACCAAAGAGGTTTTTTATAATGTGTGCAACAGAACACTTTAAACATCTGATACAATCATGTAAAAAAATTTATTAATATAAAAATTGTCATAATTTTTGTCACCATGACTTTCATCAGGGCTTCCTGATTTATTGTATCATGACTTTCTTCATGGCTCTATATTTGTGACCTCATGATATTTCATCATGACTCTTGATTTATTTCATAAAAATTACTTGACTTTTTTTTTATCGTACCCTCATGACTTATTTAGTGTTATCTCTTTCATCATTGCAAGAACCAAGGAAAATGCAGTCGTGTTCTTAGCTCCAAATCCCTGCTGCTGTTATGTAAATGCTCTGTCAAGCAGCTGAAATTCTTTAAGCTGTGACTGTATGTCAGAGTGTTTTCAGTAGCCAAATGAACGGTTCAAAAAGACTTTCTCCACTGGACTGTACTTTGTTTTGTTTTTTTCAGATAGGCAGAATATAAACCACAGTTTATTGACCTTGGAGCTTGAAAATGAACGATTGCAGCGACAACTGCTTCTCCTACAAGAGCAGAACATACAGGCCAGGCATCGACGGAAGGATGACAGAGAAGGTATGAGTAGGGCCAGGGCTATCCTCTTTCATGCTGATCCAAAGGAAAGAGCCAAGACTGTGAGTCATATCCAACCTCTGGATATCAGGCCAGATCTAATGTTTGGGCAGACCAGGTCCAAAACGACTGATAGGTCTTTCATGCGTGAAAAGTGGATCACAAGGATTGATCCTTTCAAAGAAAAGATTGATAGTGATGTCCAGAATAAGTTTGGGTATGACTATGGAGCTAATAGGTTTCTTTTAACACAGCCAGCAATTCCAGAAGAGGACAAATCTAAAATTGATGTTGATTTGGTAACTCTGTTGCCTGAAGCAACACGAGGTGTTGTCCCAATGAGACCTGTAGAGCCCTCAGAGCCAAAAATTAAATATAATTATCAGAATGATAGAAGGGAAACCCCATACTTTAGAAACCACCTCACCTCTAGAAAGCTAAATAGAGTAGAAAGAGATCTCAGAGATAGTTATAGTCGTAATTCACAGGCAAACATTAGAAGTGAAGAGATAGTGCAGTGGGATATGTATAATCAGCGAAAACTAGACAAATTGGCCACTGGTCATAACGCTGACATATATTTAAGCAACCAAGATTCAAGCAATACTCCAAATCCAATCACCCGTCAGCCCACTGAGTTTGAGGACGAGTTTTTCTTGAACACAGCACGTACAGAAATAGGTGATGAAGGTTTTGACTTTGTGTCAACGCGCCGACCACCCCATCCTCGCCCCAGGCAAATTGTAGGCAGCAGTTCTTTAAAAAAGAAGTTTTTATCAATATTTAAATGAAGTTATTTTCTGGTATATTAAAATCCTTGCTGAAAAAGGCTTTTTGCACAGGAGTATTAGACATTAAATTGAAATTGGACAATCCTTTGATGTCACTGTTACCGCAGCTTGTTTAAATCACTTATAGACCCTGGCGAATTGGAATGCACAAAAGCTGTGGGGTTCTTCTTCTGGGTTTGCTATCATGATGGCAGTGTATAAGTCGACCTTGCATATAAGTTGACCTCAAGATTTTTAGCTCAAAATTCTGGTTTAAGCCTATACTCACCAAATAAGTCGACCCCCACAAATTTGATAGATTACTGGTAGGCAATTTCATGGTAAAGTCTTGGGAAGCTTGTTGTGTAGAAACTAGAGAAAATCATTAAAAAATATGAGATTTCAAATGCAATGGATGGGGAAGAAGAAGATTTGTTGTAGAGAGACAGTGACGAGGAGTAGGATGGCAGTGAAAATACTGAAGATAAGTTAGAATTTCCAATGATTCGGGCCCGTATGCAGATCACTTTAGTTCAATTGATGAACAGCATTTACAGCAAGAAAATGTAACTCTGAAGGAAAATTAATCGTGGAGTTAAAAGTTAGGTAAAGGTTCGCACTTTATACTCGCCGTATAAGTCAGCCCCTAGTTTTGTGGTAGTTTTTTTCAGGCTTAAAAAGGTGACATACACCACAATATATGGTATTTCTCTCATAAATTTGGCTGTCTGTCTCAGATTTCTCTCAAAGCCACATGGCTTCTCCCTCAAAGGGGTTTGTAGAGGCTATGTTGTCAGCATTCTTGTAGGAAATATTCATTGTTTGTTTGTTTTCTTCGCATGGGCACATATCAGTCTGTTTGATTTTTAATTTATTGAACAGATGGTATTTCAGTCTTTAGCTGCTGGGTCTCAGTCTGAAAAATTATCACTTAATCTTTTCTTGGTTCGGAATACTTCTTTTTTATCTGAATCCTGGTGTTCTCTAAGCCATTTTCTTTATTTTTTATTGTAGCTTTTATCTCTTCATGGAATTTAATGTCGGACTAACATTTCCTATATACAACAGTTTCAGTGTTTGATGTTCTGTGCCCCAAGCAATTTTTACTAGTTATTTTTAATCTGGGTCATGTAGCTTTTTTCTTGCACTTAACAATCTGATTTTTCTAAATTAACTTAATCTGTTCTTGGATTCTTAGCTGCTGACTTACAAAGCAATCAGAGATAATCGCATATAGTGGCATGCTGTAGGACATCAACAAACTCTCCACTTTGCTCGGTTGGTGGCCATCCTTTGTGCAGTGCCCCAACTCTGGTTCATGCTTTTCATCTCGACCTCCGCAGCTCACCAAGTTATTTTTGGTTGGCCTCTCTTTTGCCTTCCTTCTAGAGTCTTAAAGCATAACAGTTCTGGTGATGGTGCCGGAGTCTCTTATGAGGACATGGCCTACGTAATTCTAGCATCTGCCAATTTTGATGGTGTGCAAATATTTCTATCTGATTGTTTTCAGGTAAATCTCAAGTGTTTCCTTGCATCATTAGGAGTCCTGCTTCAGTTTTCATGTCATCTGCCTCTGATCTGAAGTTTCTTACAGACTTTTCTGTTGCATTGAATTATTCTGTTTACAGCTGTTTAGAATTAGATGGGTTACTGCTCTTCCATTTTCAGTTAATAAGTTGCCAATCTGTGTGCATGGGTTTAGCATCTGCTTGAATAGCGTTCCTCTGTGTTTTTTATGATTAGGGCTTTGCTTTATGCTTCAGTCTGGTGTTTCCTTTTCTTGATCCAGGTAGTGTTCTGTTTTATCTCAGTGGAGCTCCATTATTTCCATGAATGGTATGAGTTTTAAAATGTAAGAAAACTGGAGAAGGGACAGGGTTCGTAACCAGACGATACAACATAGCTTTGAAACCAAGCCCCTGCAGACCCGAGTGGAACAGTCACAGTTGCAGTGGTTGGTCCTGTCTGCAGAATTGAAGAAGACCTGCTACCACAACAAACAATGGAGAACCTAGAGCCAGAAATCAAGACCTCCAGGATGACCAAGAGTTCACTGGGAGGACAACATCAGACAATCTCTGAAGGACCGAGGACTAGACTGGAACCAGGCCAGAAGGAAGACAGCTGATAGGTTAGCATGGCACTCTCTCTCCAGCTGATCTCTACACCCCAGGTTTGGTTTGGTTTGGTTTTTGAACCCTGCACTTTGAAACTGGTGTTTGTCTTGTGCAAGGGATACCTGGTTCAACCCCATGTGGGTTATAAGTTGGGTATATAGTGTTCATTATTCTATACAGCACATTACATTGTTGTTTTTCTTGTGTGTTGGCTCTTCCAGGCTGTAATTTATCTACCGTTTGTTGTGGCATTGTTTAATGAATATGGTGTTAGTATTGTATCTTCTTCCATGATACTATATTGTTCTCCCTCGCTATTGACATCTTTTTAAATGTGTCTGCTGGGCTTTTGTTGGTTTTGGATTGGTAGTTTTTTGTTTGTTTGTTTGTGTTTTATTTTATTTTTTTTTAAAATTTAATTCTATACTGATATTGTATGAACATTTGTTTTGTTTTTTTTCCTTGTCATTCTAATTTGTTCTGGTTGTTATATATTGGTTTTTGTTTTGGTAATATAAAGTTTTATTATGTTGTGTAGCTCCCTGGGTATGTCAATTTTTAGTACAGTTTCTAGTGATGGTGAGTTTTGTGTTCTCAAATATTGCATGAGTGGTTTTCTGTGCTGTTCATATTTCTTGCATGTTAGCACATGGTGTTTTTCTCCATATATGTTAAACAGTAGGGTTCATCCACCATGAAGTAGCCCATTCCTAGTTGAAATCTAATCAGTTTTCTGTTGCATGGTATTTTTGGTTCTCTTAGATATCTGACATGTCCATGTTGGATCCTTTAGCAGTTTATAGGGGTGTTTGCCTTTTTGGCTTTGTTTCCAGTTTTCTGTCCATTCCTTTGTTATAATATTTTTAATTATACTTTTGATCTATGTTGTGTCTAAAGTAGAAGAGGAATGACTAAATAAGTAAGAAAACTGGAGGCTGGTACTGCATGCATCAGAAGGCATATAGACTGAAAGTAGAATTTTTGGGTAAACAGATAAGCAATTGGACTACTAAACATGAAAGACATCTTACCTTACCATGTACACCTAAACATGTAATATCCACATTTGTGGGTATTATTATAAATAAACTTTATTCTGCACAATTCTCGAATCTGTCAAGGACTGTCTACATAAATGTTTGAGGTATGCATGTTAATATTGCATAATGCATCCAGGTTTTTCTTGGTTTACCTTCTAAAATGTATGTAGCCATGGTAAGTTTTTAAGTAGAACACTTTTCTCAGCAGTTTGTTTTATTGATGTCTAAATATAATTTTAAAATGTATTTATGCCAGTGCTTTGCTACTGTGTTTGGGTATTGCACCTTAAATCTTCCTGATAAATTTAGTTTTTGCAAGAAGATTTCATACAAAGGTAGAGGATATTATGGTATTATTAAACACTTGTTTAGATCAACCAAACACATGTAAACTACGTGAAACTAGAATATTTTACCATGGTCTCACTGACTGGTTGAATTTTTTTTAACATTGAAGTCTGTGATTTTGTTGTGTTTTTAATAGAATATTTTGCCTTGTTTTGGCCAGGCGCGCTTCGTTGAACTTAGAGACAGTGCTGAAGGTTATATTAGAGCAAATGTCCAGATATAAAATACCTTGTGGTCTTGTTATTAAATGCCCAAATGAGCTTTATAAATTTAGCTTACCTGGCATGATTAATTTATTTGCTGTTATTTCTGTTTTGTAAAGTATAGAGTTGATGTCACGTATGATCATTGAATTACTTGGTTCGTGCTTTTACTTCCAGACACTGATTACCTTTACCTTTAAACACTTTATCACTGTCCAGTGGTGTAGAGAAATGAACCTTGATATATAATCAACACAGATTATCTATTTTTATACTTGTATTGATTCAGATCTGTAGGTTCAAGCCACTGCTATGCTAGTGTTTCTGTACTGTTGTGTTAATAATTCATTTTTATAATTACATAATGGGGATTTCAATTAATTAGTTTTTATAATTACCGTATATACTTGAGTTTAAGTTGATCTGACTTTAAGTCCACCCCTAGACTTTAGGACTTAAAAACCATCCAAAATGAAAGATCCGATTATAAATTGAATGAATTTTTTGTCTATTTAGAATTCCCGTGCTGAATTTGAATTTCCTTGGCTTTCTTTTTTTTACCTTCAGCTTAAACCTTTTGCGTTTAAAATGCTTGAAATCAGCCTGTTAATATTAAAATGCATGTGAGAATAAATGAATTTAGTATAAAAGAATAGAGAAAGGAAGGGTAAAATATCAGATCGGCCAGCGTGTCGAGTTCTCAAACCTTTGAAAATATAGTTTGTTCTTTCGCCCGGAAAGTCTGATTACTGTTGTCGGTCATTGCTTAGTGGCAACAAGATCTCGGTATTTAGCGAGACCTGAGTTATGAATAGATTTCTGTTACATTAAAATGCTTCTGTTTATCTGAATTTTTGTTTTTAGAGGCGATTGAAATTATGATTTTTCATCATTTGCCAAGGCTTTCTGAGCGGCCGAATATTTGCTTTGGGAAGGGACTTGTTATTTGATCAGGATGCTAAGTAGCAACAATTTCTCTGTATCTACCGAGACGTGATTTATATATAGATTTTTGATCAGTCAATACCCTTTAGCTCCCCAAGTTGCATAGGCCTTCAACAAACACATGCCAAGTCTTCCTGTCCTGTGCCATCCACTCAAGTTCTTTCCATGTTTTCCTCATCATTTTCACCTCTGTTTCCAGTTCTCTTCTCCATGTGTTTTTTGGTCTACCTCTGCCTCTCTTTCCCTGTGGATTCCAGAATAAGGACTGCCTTGTAATGCTATCAACAGATTTCCTCAATGAGTGTCCTATCCATCGCCAGCGTCTTCTTCTCAACTCCTGTTCCACTGGCACTTGTCTGGTTCTTGTCATCAATTCCACATTTGTGACTTTGTCATACCATTTCAGTCCTTCTATTCTACGCAAGCACCCATTTATAAAAGTCTGTAGCTTTTTGGTTGTTGTTTGTTGTTCTCCATGTCTCAGAGCCATACAATAGGACTGACTTCACATTTGAGTTGAAGATTCTTATTTTCGTATTGGACTTGATTTCTCTTGTTCTCCATATGTTTCCCAATGCAATGAAAGCTCCTCTTGCTTTTTTGTATTCTTATTTTGATATCACTGTCTGTCCCTCCAACTTTGTCTATATTACTTCCAAGATATGTGTACGATTCTACATCTTTTAGTGGTGTTTCTTCAAGTTCAACCTTGTTATCATTTCTTGCATTTATTCTCATAATCCTTGTCTTTACCCTGTATATTTTCAGGCCCACTTGTTGTGACCTCTCATCGAGAATTTTCCGATAGACATACATTAAAATGCTTCAGTTTTTCAGAATTTTTATTTAGAGGCGATCGATAATATGATTTTTCATGATTTTTTTTTTAAAGCCAAGGCTTTCCGTGCAGGCGAATATTTGCTTTGGGATCTGAGTAGTGACTTGTTATTTGATCAGGATGCTAATGCATGGAGGTATATCTGGAGTCATCTTTATATGACCACCAGCTGTGCACAATGTTACAATATGCATATGTGGAAGTGAACCTCTGTCTGTGAGGCTAATTTGACTCTTGAAATCATCCACACACTTCCAGGGATTCCCCCTGTGGTGAAACTAGTTGAGAACCCAGCATTGCACACTAAGCTTGAAGAAGTCACTTGAGCCCCAGACGTAACTCTTTGACTTTGAACTGGTTGACTGCATGCAAGAGGATCTCACCATGGGCCCAGTGATAAGCACGGGGAGTTGAGAAGTGGCTCTGTGCAAGATGTGACAATTCCGTGGGAGAGCCCAGAACCAGAGCACAGTATTTTAGCTCTACATAGTTGGAGAGCCCCTTTGGATGGCAGGGAATGCACAGTATGCAACACGCTTCTTACTCCTTGCTTGGGACTAGATGTGAGGATCCTTGAATGTAAGCCAAGCTGGAGAAACTGGAGCTCATGACTTCAACTCAGTATGTTTCGGAATGGCAGAAAAGCCACAGGGAAAGCCTAGATCTACAGTGTAGATAATACCAGGGAGTCTTCAACTTGGTATTGGCTGCAAAAAAGCGAGAAGCTCATCAGCCTTAGCTAAACAACAACAGTCAGGATGCTAACAACGCGGCCGAATCAGGTGTGGATATTAAAAAACAGTCATCATTCCTTTCCGTTCCCCGTGGAACATTGGGCTGAAACAGTTGCTCTCCATCGATTTCTGTTCTTGGCTGTCTTTTTCAGCTGTGCCCATGTCATTCCAATTTCCTTAGCCTTCTCTTCCACTGTTCTTCTCCAAGTTCTCCTTGGCCTCCCCACTCTTCTTTTTCCTTGTGGGTTCCAGTCAAGGGCACCTATGGCTATGCTTGATTGTTCTCTTCTGAGTGTATGTCCTATCCATTCCCACCTTCTTATCTTAATTTCCATTTGTATTGGCTGTTGCCGGCATCTTTTCCTTAGCTCTATATTTGTTATTACATCTGGTCATCTTAATACGGAGGATCCGTCGGAGACATCTATTTACAAATATCTGTACTTTGGAGGTGATACTCTTTGAGACATGTCATGTCTCTGAGCCATACAGCAAGACTGACTTTACATTTGAATTAAAGATTCTGATTTTGGTCTCTCTGGATATAGCTGAGTAGCAGGGCCGGATTATGGCCAACTGATGCCCTAAGCACAGCCCCCCCCCCCCCCCAACGCTTCCATTGCTTAACTGACAAGACATTAAGACTCAATAAATGCTGAAGAGACTGAAAATTCAATTTTCTTCCTGGCCAGACTCCACTGAAATTCATGCAGAAAAACGTTGGTAAGTCAGGCAAACATACTGAACTCTAGGTCTATGTCTGACACTTTCAGTCACTCACCATACCAAAGAAAAAGTTTTTTTTTTTTAAACAATTCGGACTAAAGTCGAACACGGCAGATATTTGAAAATTACAAAAAAAATTCGACTAAAGACGACTGTAGCGGTAAAAGAGATGAGAGTTAAGGGCATGATAGATAAAGGGAAAATTCTGTGGTGCCCCCCTTCCCTTGGTGCCCTAAGCATGTGCTTATTTTGCTTAATGGTTAATCCAGCCCTGCTGAGGAGTTCCATATTGGTCGCAGGGCATTAAAAGCACATCTGGCTTTATTTATCTTAGAACATCGGTTCCCCCTCCTTTGTCAATGTTACTCCCCAGATATGTAAAGCTTTCTACTTCTTCAATAACTTGACCATTGATTTTCATCGAGTCCATCTGTCTTTTATTTATCCTCATTTCCTTTGTTTTATTTACATTTATGTGTAGTCCCATTTTTGCTGCTTATGTCACTAATCTATTTGTTTTCTCCTGCATATCTTGCTGTCTATGTGATAGAAGGCTCAAATCATCTGCAAAGTCAAGATCCTCCAGCTGTTTGTTGAATGTTCACTGTATTCCTGTTTTCTCTCCTTCTGTTCTCATAACCCAGTCTATGACCATGAGAAAAATTGTTGGTGATAGCAGACATCCCTGTCTGACCCAGTTGTGTACTGTGAAGGTCTCTGATAGTTTTTCTTTGTGCACTACTTTGCATGAGGCCTCCTGGTAGAAATCTTGGATGATTTTAATGAATTTCTCTGGGATTCCTTAATGTCTCAGGATTTTCCATATCACAGGACGGTCTATACTATCGAAAGCCCTTTCGAAGTCCACAAAATTTATATAAAAGGGAGTCTGCCATTCGTTTGATTGTTCTATGATGATTCTGAGTGTTGCTATCTGGTCTGTACATGATCTTCCTGCACGAAATCCTGCCTGTTCTTCTCTAAGTTTGTCATCCACCGCCTTCTTAATATGGTCCAACAAAACTCTGGTCAAAATTTTTTCCAGCCACTGCTAGCAGTGTCATACCCCTCCAGTTGCCACATGCAGTCAAGTTTCCTTTCTTTGGCAGCTTGATAATGTGGCCTTCCTTCCAGCTCTTTGGGATGCCCTCTTTTTCCCAGATTTTCTTGAAGAGCTGGTGTAGCAACTCTGTAGTGAATGGTATGTCTGCCTTCAGGGCTTCTGGTGGTATTCCATCTGGTCCTGCAGCCTTCCCATTTTTTAGCTATTTTATTGCCCGAGAGATCTCTTGTTTAGTTGGTGGGTTATGTTGCACTGTAGTGGCTTTCTGATTCTATGATTCTATGGTTGGTTTTCGGTTGTATTTCATAAAAATATTCAGTCTGGCCCCTTTGTTTCTCTTCATTGTAATGATCCTTCTCTGGTTTATTGTGGTTTTAGCTGTTTCTGAGAAAAAGTTCTAAAAAAGATAACTGTAATGGCTACAATCTGGCTTCCTCTTTTAGCTATTTTAATAAATTCACTTTCCGACATCTTTCTCTTTTTCACTTTCCTGTTTAGCTCCCAATATGTTTGCATGTTTTCCTCTGCATCTACAGTTACTTCTTCTTTATCTTCTGATGTTCAATGTGTTTTCTATGAGCCATTCCTTCTGTTGTTTATTTCTTTTGCCAAGAACTTCTTCACATGTATTCCTGTATGTTTCCTGAATTGTGCACCAATGATTATCTATATTTTCCTCTTCAAGGTTCTCCAGTGCTTCAAATCTATTTCTCAACTTTAGGTTGAACTGAACTCTTGTGTCTTTTTTCATAAGGTACTGGGTATTATATTTCGGGCTTGCTCTTTCTACTCTATGTCTTTGTGCGCCCTAAATTTTATCCTCAGTGATGCTAGGAGAAGGTGGTCGTCTGACGCTACGTCAGCTCTCACTTTACTCTAACATCTTGTAGGCAGCGTCTCCATTTTCTTTCTGTGGTAAAGTGGTCTATCTGATTTTGCATGTGCCCATCTGGAGAGTTTCATGTGGTCTTGTGTATGTCTTTGTGTGGGAAGATAGTCCCTCCGATAACCAGATCATTCAAATCACAAAAGTTTACTCTTCATCCTCGTGTCCTGAATATATGACATTTTCCCATGTATTGGTTATGAATTCACCAGTTCCATTTATTCTCGTTTCTGCTAGTCTTAAGAGTTTTATTCCATATCGTCTCATTTCTCCAGCTACCTCTGCTGTCCTTCCGGCCTCCTGCATTGTCCATATGTTCAAGGTGCCTATTCTAATTTTTGCATTCATCGTTAGAAGTGGTGTCAGCAGCCTGACTTCCATTGACTGGCTTTCATCAGGTCTCTGCGTCATACATCCCTCTTGCTAGGGTTCTTCCTGACTCTAGCTTTTATTTCTTTCCTTAACTTTTTCAGTTTCTGCGACAAATAGGTTTTTCGGGCAGGGTTGTCAGCCCTGTTCTCCAACCTTCTTTAACCTGGAGGAATGGGGTATGACCACATTGTTTGTCCCATCCATTTTGACCTGCTCAGCATGGTTGAACCTACCAGGAGCAAAAGCTCCCGCTGATGTAGCTCACAAAATCATCAAGGCACTCAAGCCGACCCACTACTTCAAGGTGGGGCACCATGGGTCGGTAGACTCTTGACAGTGACACTGACAAAATGAATCTAGTGAAAGAAGTAATGGTATTGTTGATAGATCAAATGAAGGAGACTGGTCAACAAGGCGTACTGCAGTTGAAATTTGTGAATTAAAAGGAGTTCAAACGTGTATTACTTAACTCTTAGTATACGAGCTGCCTTTCATGACTACCATTACAGATTTTGCAATAAATAATTTATTTATAAAGATAACATAAGTGTTATATATCAAAATGTGAAGAAATGAAACCCCTATATCATGCACGTAACTAAATTGTTCAGTGGTTTTAAACATGCATTCAGCTATAAATTTTCGCTATTGACGGGGATCGATCATCGGCCTCTCTAGAAGGCCGCTCGTATACTAAGAGTTAAGATATTTTGATAAAAACATTTAAGGAAGCAGTAAGTTTATATCTGAAGGATACCAATGTGACGGCAGTAAGTGCAGGGGGGGCATCACTGACCGGTTTCATAAATCTTTTTTTTTTTTTTAAACTCTAGTATAAGTCGAGGGTACGAATTTAAGGTCCAAAAAGGGCAAAAATGTCTCTACTTATACTCTAGTATATACGGTACATAATGGTAATTTCATGTTGATTTTTTTTGCCTTCCTCACAATTTATTATCCAAATTTTTTATAAAATATAAAAATTCCTTTTGTCAGAGAATGCTGTCACAGTCATTTGTGTATTATCTAAAAATGGCATTTTAAAGTTTGTCTTTGGCAGATATAGGCCAGTGTAACTTTTGAAGTAATTATTAGGTCATTATTTTGTTACCCTGTAAACGTCTGCCCTCTTTTGTGCTTGAACAAAGTGATACTGTGCATTTTATGTTTGAACTATTTTTTTTTTCTCATTAAGAAATGGCGTAAGAAATTCCGGTGAAACTTTTAAGAGTAGAATATTTCAGCCATCAGTTTTTATATCTGTGCTGCGCTGCTGAATATTCTATAGCTTTCTTAATAACATTTTGATAACATCTTGTGATATTTTGTCTGTGTTTGTTACATGGATTCTGTTGAGTCTGTTAATATTTTACTTTCTGGTAGTGTACATTGCAGAACTGTATTTATCATCATCATCATCATCATTTTCTTGTGTGCTCTTTATGGAGCATGGAGCCACTACTAAAGCTGGTCCCCTTGTAGGAAAGTCTGCACCAAGCATTCACAGGCTCATGCAGTGGTTGTTTCTGTGGCAGCTTGTTTTATATGATGAGGTTGCCAGCCCTATGCCCAGCTTTATTATAGTCACCTTGTATGAAATGGGGAGCATCGGTAGCGCTGTGGTTAGTGCACTGGCTTCCTAGCTCGGTGGTCCATGGTTCAATCCCCAGTTGAGGTGAGATTTTTTAGACCGCAAACGGCTCCGGGGTCGACCCAGCCTCATGAATTGGGTACCAGAGTAACTGCCGCCGTGGCATGATGCTGACCACATCACCCCTAGTGTGCCGATGGTCAAGAAAATTTGGGTCTAACACCATATTCCCAATATGCCTCAATGGGCGTGTAACGGGATCCTTGACCTTTACCTCTTGTATGAAATGCATGAGGATGCTGTAGTCCTAATCTATCTTTGTCTCTTAAGAGGTCTCCTGGCCCTACACGGGATGAACTCTATACATACATACATACGCCACGGGATGAAGCTTATAAATAATTAGGTAAATATAGCTTATGAATAATAAGTTATACAAGAACTCTATACATACATACAGCACTATACATACATACATACATAAAAATGAGTATAACATTAAATCTAGAGTAAATAAACTGCTATATATACATTATCAAAGCATCATCTTTTTTTTTCCCATCAGTACAGAGCTTATTTCCATCAGTTTTTTTCTCTCATGTCCTGTGATGAATATAAGCAGAATATAGCAGATGATTATTATCTGTATAAAAGCAGATCATATATGTGAATGTAGCAAATAATTGTTGGGTAAATATAGCTTATAAATAATTAGGTAAATATAGCTTATGAATAATATGAGCAAGAATACAGCAGACTATTATGATCTAAGTATAGTAGATAATTGTGTGCTGAATGTAGCAGATGAATGCGAGCTTGTAAAAATGAGTATAACATTAAATCTGTACTCTAGAGTAAATAAACTGCTATATATACATTATCAAAGCATCATCTTTTTTTTTCCCTTCAGTCCATTTCTGTTTTTTTCTTTTTTTGTGTGCTGAACTTTCAGGCTTAATTTTTTTTTAATTTTTGTTTTATATGAATTAATTTTGAGAATTTAATGTTCAGACATACCATTTTCACATAAGCATACTGGTAACGTTTCTCCAACGTACTCATTTTAATCCCATTAAAAAATGAAGACGGTTACTGGTCAGTCCACCTCATTAATATAGTGAAGTCTCTAACACTTCACTTCTGTAAGACAATATCTGCTGTGGGACTCGATTTACATTACCCATTTTAACAATTTCATCACCGTATCAAAGGAGTAGATAGCATTCTTTTGTGATACCACTACTGCAGTACTTTCAAATGCTGAATGAAAGTCTCTTTTTGACGTTTTGAATAGTTTTGGCGAGGTGAGACCCATTCAACCTAGACACAAGATTCGTCGGTTATATTAGGGTGCATGTCCAAATATAAAAGACCTTGTGGTCTGGTAACATAGTGTTGTGGTACATTGCTTTGTCAAAGATATACTATGGGAAGTTTCTGGACTGGACACAAGCACTGAAGAAGGCACAAATGCTGTAAGAACAAAGGCTGTCCTTTGAGAGTGGTATGCCATAGTACCAGTAAAAAGACAGTGAAAACACCTACCTGCACTGTCATATAAACTCAATATAGAAATCAGCAGGCATAGAGGACAACCTAGGAGAAGATGGATCAAGGGGGTGATGTATTTTAATGCAAACATGCAGATCAGGGATGCACATGTCTTCAGGTTTGGGCAGTCACCACTATTCATCATTAATATGGCTATCATCAGCAAAGATGCACACACAACTATGTGATTTAAATGAACTTCTGTTTGCTGATGATCAGTGTATATTGCAGAAACACATGCATGTTAACACAAGTTGTCTAAATAATGACACTAAAATCAGTACAGAGAAAATATAAATATTAATAAGTATGCTGCTAAATGTCAGAGTTGATAATATCACACAAAAATTAGTGGGAAATTTCAAATACCTTGGTTGTGTGTTCACCACATAAAGAAAAATAAAAAAATTTAAATAAGAACTCAACAAAAGACCAGTAAAGTGACCAATTGGCTCAGCCCCATTTTAAAGCATCCAAAGGTTAAAAAAAAAAAAGATACACCTGATAAATACACCACGGACATTTTGCAGTTAGTGTGAGACCTGGTCATCAACCAGAGAACAAGAAAGAACAATCAGCACTTGTGAAATGAAATGTCAGAGAATGACCACTAATAGAACACGAAAAGACATAAAAAAACAAAGAAATCAGACCCCTCGTAGGAGTAGCACCAGTAAAGGAATATATTGAAAAACGGAGACTAAGCTTTAATAAATCTCGGTCAACAACCAGCACAGACATATGAACTCAAAATGGAAGCCACCAGGCATAGAGGACAAATCACGAGAAGATGGATCAAGGAGGTGACATATTTTAAAGAAATACAAGGTGATAAATCAGGTGACGGTAAGTTTACTGGATTGGGATACTCAGCTTCACCTGCAGTGGTATCTAGTTGAAGCAGTAAATGAAAGAAAGAAGGATAAATAATTACAATTAGCATAAATAAATGTTTAGAGCTTAAATGATGCAAGGAATTAGTAGCAATTGAGACAGATATGTTGTTTCTGCTGTTGCTTATTGATTTTTAACATTTAAACAAAGAGAGAAACCAGAGGCTGATGAATGGTAAATAATAAACAAATGGTTATTTTGCAGGCAATTGTGAGAAATAGAAAAGTTAGTAGAAAAATAAGAAGAAGTGATAGGGATGTTAAGATATCAAACTCAGGACTTTTCAAATAGTGCCATCGAGTTGCTACAGGAGTGAATCATGACTAACCACACTGCCAACTCTGCACTACAAAAGTATTGCTTATTGTGCTGCTTGTTTTGGTGGAAGAAATAAAGAGCGATTTCTTCAACAAGTTTGTGCGTGCATCTTTGATAGTGATGGCCATATCGATGATGAACATTGATGATCGTTCACTTATTACACATATTATGGCAAACCACTCTGAAAGGGCAGCCGATGTTCTTACGGTACTTTTGTATTCTTTATACAGTTCTTATACAGAGCACACTCTAATAACAGCCCATGATGTGGAGTATTAGACAACAGAGAATAATCTAAAGAACCAGACAAATGCCAGTGGAACAAGAGATGAGAAGAAGACGTTGGAGATGGATACAGCACACATTAAGGAAACCTGTGATAGCATTATAAGTTAGTCCTTATTCTGGAATCCTCTCGGTAATAGAGATAGAGGGATACCAAATTACACAAAGAGAAAATAGCCGGAGATGAAAAGGATAAAGAATACATGGAAAGACCTTGAGTGGATGTCACATGACAGGAGAACTGGGCATGAGTTTGTTGAAGACCTTTTACTCCATGGGCAACTAAAGGGTAACAAATGAATTGTAACATTATAAACAGCAAGATGGAAAGTGTCAAGGTCGTAAAAATTGCTGTTGGTTTATTTTTTCCTTAAGGTAGCACAGAGATAAAATCTCTAACACCGTCTGTTTATTTTAGAAGATGTAAAACCTGAAAACAGTCATGAAAATGCTTCACATTTACCTTTCAGCATAAAGGCGGTGATTACTTCAAAACAGTGCTTTATAATAACACAAGTTACGGTACTCTGCTTCAAAGAGAATATTTTAATTAAATCCTTAACTAACATAATTACCGATGTATGTTACGTCGGTCGGTCTCACTCAAAACAGTAACTCGCTACAGAAAAAAAAGTGTGTAACTTGTGGGTGTAATATAAAACAAATACTTTGGTTTTATTTTTTTTATTCTTTCACGAAATTAGTAGCGCTCGGCAAAGAAAAAGTGCGTAAAAATTTGTGTGCATGAGCCAATAACATACCAAAGTGAATTGTATTTTCGGACACGGCCAGCTCTATATCACCCTCACCCGATGTACAAATCATGAAAACTTGAAAGTTTTTGTTAAAACCACTTATTATCAGGGAACACTCTTTGAAAACAATCCACGCACTTTCACACGAAATGTTGTCATCAAAGAACTTTTCAATTGAATCTAAAATAACATAATTCTCGCCGTGTGTACGTTGGTCACAGCTGAGGAATGCAAGCATGTTGAAAACAACAGACTATAATTAAAAACCCGTCAAGTTTGACGGGTTGTTGCTAGTTCATATAATAAATTATAAGGCATGTAAAGAATTGGTGTTAAGTTTGCATTTTGTGAATTGTTAATAGAATATCACTGCAACACTAGCTTCATTTTTACCAGAAGACTTCAGAAACCACAAGCAGAAAAAACAGGTATTTTGCTTGGATTATCAAAGTTACTTCTTTGCATCTGCAGTCGGTGATAGAGTTTTTGGAAGTAAAAGTAATAACTTTGGAAGGGAAAGTAAGACTCGAGTAATTAAATGACCACATTTAATTTGTACGAAAGTAAGTAAAAAACAAAACAATATAATCCTGCCATATAAAGATACAGGTAGTCCCGTAGAAGATACTGCTGTAGTGCAGTGAAGTGTTAGAGACTTCACAGTACTAGGTCTCAGTTTTGTGAGATGAAATTAGGCTACTATTTTTTTAATATCATACTTCATTTTAATAATTGGAAATTTGCTGATACAAAAAATTAGCACATTTTAAATTGCTGATTTATCTACAGGGTAATTTAAAAGTCACCTCCTATTTTTAAATTGACATTTCTGCACTCCTGTCCAACTAATTTGTTAAGAAACAAACATCGCAGTAAAAACAGTCAATTGCATTTTACTAAATAAAATGCTTCATCACATTAACATGACAAGTCAACATGAGATCCAGTTTCTTCAACACATGATTTTGTAGCGGGCAGCAGTTAATGCTATTTTTTAAATTTTGCTTCGTTATTACTGTCACCTGTAACGTTAGTGTATTATTGCTGTCTCTTGTAACATCACTTTATTGGTCATTTTTGTTTGTTTTTTTGTTTTGTTTTTGGGAATTAAAAAAAAAAGAAAGAAAGAAACTTATTTGTCATGGGCAGGCATTGTTTTCAACATTTGTTTCATGTATAGCCAGTGGATACAAGTGAGAATATCAAATTAAAAAAAAATTGGAACTGACTTTTCAATCACACTTTACTTTTCGTTTGGACAGATGAGCTGGAGAGAGATATAAGACGCATGCAGCAAGACCATCTACGTAAAATGCATGAGCTGCAGAGAGAGATTGAGAAACTGCGGCAGGAAAGCCTGTACTTAAGGATTCAGGAAAAACCATCAAAAATTGTTGTGCATCAACCACCACCAATTCAGATTACATCCCCTGCACCTCAGCCTATGGTAGGTCTTTCTTTCTTCATTTTATTTTAATATATGATGTTATCGTAGGAAGAAAATGATAAGTACAGTAATATCTCGCTTAGAGCTACACTGTATTGCACTGTTTAATTTTCAAGGCTTTTTTGAAAAATGATATTCTGAAAATCCATAAAAATTGGCGAAATTATCAAAAGAGAGCAGCTATCAAAATTTGCATACCTGCACATAGCCAGTCTGTCTGTATAACACTAATTCTTCCAGCCAGTCAGCTATCTCCTCTGGTAAGTTCAAGCTCTGCTGGAACCAAACATGTGGTGGGTACTATAACAAGTCAACTGTTAAAGAGCAATGCCATCATCTTTACTTTTCAGTTCCCCATGGAGCAGAGGTCATCAACAACTACCCCACAAACCTTCCTGTCCTGTGCCATTAATTCAGGGTCTTTCCATATTGTCTTTATCCCTTTCATGTCTGTCTGCATTTCTCTTCTCCATGTGTCTTTTAGTCTTCCTCTATTTATCTTAGCCTGGGGGTTCCAGAACAAGGACTGCCATGTGATTCTATCAGCTGACTTTTCTCATTGTGTTTGTCCTATCTAGTGCCATCATCTTCTCCTCATATCATATGCATGATAGATATATAATGTCTTTTTTTTTTTTTTATTTCTAAGTATCACATTATTCATTTACATATTCCTTTTAATTTCAGCAGACACAGTTTGTGGAAGTGGACAGATTGGCACCATATGATTACAGGTGAGCATTCATGTAACCTGTCACATGTTGTTCCCAGGGGAGGTCACTGAAGAGACAAAGAAAGAATAGGACGACTGCACCATCAAGCACGTCGTACAAGGCAGCCAATACGAGGTTGTACATGGGGCTGGCTACCTCATCGTGTCAACCAAATTGCCACATAAACCACCATTGCAGGAGCATGTGCCTGCTTGGTGCAGGATTCCTTTCATGGCCAGCTGCTGTGGTGACTCCATGCTCCATAAGAATCGCAAAGGAAAATGATGATGATGATTTATTTGATCTCATGGAGGGTTTACAGAACTGTTGGTACTTCTCACTAGACATTAACACTTGTACTTCTCACTAGACATTAACACTTGTACTTTTCACTAGACATTAACACTTGTACTTCTCACTAGACATTAACACTTGTACTTCTCACTAGACATTAACACTTGTACTTCTCACTAGACATTAACACTTGTACTTCTCACTAGACATTAACACTTGTACTTCTCACTAGACATTAACACTTGTACTTCTCACTAGACATTAACACTTGTACTTCTCACTAGACATTAACACTTGTACTTCTCACTAGACATTAACACTTGTACTTCTCACTAGACATTAACACTTGTACTGCTCACTAGACATTAACACTTGTACTGCTCACTAGACATTAACACTTGTACTTCTCACTAGACATTAACACTGGTACTTCTCACTAGACATTAACACTTGTACTTCTCACTAGACATTAACACTTGCGCTGGTTGTGCTCATCAGAACAAAATAAGGATTTTAAAATAAATTTTTTTAGCCCTTTTTTTCCCCTTTCTTCTTTTTCCTTCTTCTCTTTCTTCTCTTTTCTTCTTCTCTTTTCTTCTTCCTTTTTATTAGGTTAATCTGAAACAGAAGCTCTGACAAAAAATCAAGACTAAGAAAGCCTATCCAAGACACTGTCATCCTTTCATATTTTGTTTACTACCGGTTTTTTATTGATAATTGTCTTGATGAGTAAACAGTTGTGTAATGAGAATTAGACAGTGAGGTACATGAAAATTGGCAATATAAGCCTTATTAGGGCAAAGGATTGCCTACCTTACGACCCTATTGTCTTCGTCAGGGACAAGTGAACAAGAATACAGATTGGAAGGGAAAGCTAAGCTAAATACGTTAGTGAAAATTATATTTAAAAATAAAGGTAGTCCCAAAGCGGATAATGCCATATGGGTAGTGAAGTGTTAGAGACTTCTCTATACTAGGTCCAGCTTTCCTCACTTCCTTTGCCTTCCCTAATTCAAGAACAGAGTTAAGTATCCATTTACAGCTAGGTAGACCAGAGGATGATGCTACCAGGTTTCAAATCCAGATCGCAGTATCTGTGCCACAAGAGGAAAGCACTCTAACTGCGTAGCCAATTGGAACGTGAAAATGATGTGAGCCATAAATGGAAAACATAGTCGGTGGTAGATTACAGTATGGCCACTGTTTTCGTTCTGGACCATACCAGTGAGAATGATTGCCAAACTGCAATTTGAAAAACTAGGAATGGGACAATATAATAAAGAAAGAACATGTAGTTGAAAATGTGAAAATTACAACACATGTGCAGATCTTGAACGTTTCTTTTGTCTACTTGAAGTCTAGAACAATTATATAGCTTTTTGTCTGGACTAATGCGTATTTTTGCAAGTTCCGCGTGTTGCCGTTTCAGCCCTCGTCAGCCGTACGCACACACATGGGCAAAAACACATTACCGTCAGGATGTCAACACTGACCCTTTCTATGAGCTACATCTTTAACATGGCTTGGATTTTTCAGGTGAGAATTCATATTTTTATTTTTATTTTGTAGTTACTTAGTTAATTATAAAAAAATTTCTTTTGTTATAAATAATAGCAGGCAGTTCTAGATTTTGGGCATGATGGTGTTGTTGTACACACGTATTAAAGTCAATTTATAGAGATCACTTTATTCTGTCTGAAAGGGTAGATTAACAATTATGAATTACTGCAAACGATACTGGCTGTTCTTAACATTCTGATTTGATGCTTTCCTTTAAACATTTTTGGAAGTTAGTTTAAGGGTGTAGTTGTTGTTTAACTAGGGCTGCTGAGCTTCTTGCTCTTTAGCAGCAAATACCAAGTTGAAGACTCCTTGGTATTATCTACACTGTAGATCTAGACTTTTCCTGTGGCTTTTCTGCTATTCCAAAACATGTTGAGTTGAAGTCGTGAGCTCCAGTTTCTCCAGCTTGGCTTGCTATTGAGGATCGTCACATCTGGTCCCAAGCTAGGAGTAAGAAGTGCGTGGCATACTGTTCATTCCTCGCCATCAAGGGGGCTCTCCAACTATGCAGAGTTAAAATACTATACTTTGGTTCTGGACTCTCCCAAGGAATTATCACGTCCTGCACAGAGCCACTTCTCGGCTTCCCCTGCCTATCACTGGGTCCACAGTGAGATCCTTCTGCATGCAGTCAACAAAGTCAAAGCCAAAATGACTTCTCCAAGCTTAGTGTGCAATGCTGGGTTCTCAACAAGTTTCACCACAGGGAGAATCCCTGGAAATGTGTGGATGATTTCAAGAGTCAGTGAGGCTTAACTAGCCTCACAGACATAGGTTCACTTCCACATATGTGTATTGTAGCATTGTGCATTGCTGGTGGGCATATAAGAACGACTCCAGATTTGCCTCCATGCTTAGTTTAAGGGTGTCACTTTATTTACACTCTAAGGGGGGCGGGCCCACTTGGGTCATGACTCCCAAGCGTCTCAGCTTCCTGTTGTCTTGTCATTTTTAATACAAGACAACAGGAAGCTGAGACGCTTGGGAGTCATGACCCAAGTGGGCCCGCCCCCCTTAGAGTGTAAAGGAGTAATCAGGCCGAAACACTTGTCGGATGGGGGGACTTCTTCTGATGATCAGATTGCTTCCTGTTGTATCGCTCTGTAAAGAGTTTCCTATCATATCTTTATGAGGAAACTTAGTGACTGAAGCCAAGCACTGCCTGCATTGTACAAATCGTTTAAGAAATTAGAGATGATACTTGGATAATCTCAAAAGACTAAATGATAATTATTTTTTAACTTGTATCTTGTGTTGTTCAGTAAAATGTAACTTGTTAGACTTGATAATTATTGTGCATAAGTAACAATTAAAAACTCGTATTATTTTGGATATATTAAAATTTAAGTAATTGCTACAGACCTGTATCCTTTTATCTGAAATTGCCAGCGACACCTGTGTTTCCAGATGTCGCCCAAATCATGTTCGAAAAGTTATTGTTATTGTTCATCAGAATCAAAGTCATTGCACTCGTGGCAAACCCATAGGTGCTCAGTCTTCCTCAGCAAATGTCGAAGGGTATTAATGCTAATTGTTCCTGTTGCACTTTGGCTGTATACCTGCTGGATGCATCCTCTCACGTCCATCCCTGCTGGTCTTACGTTCAATGCTATATTCCAGCAATCTTACCCTTGATGATTCATTGATAGCAGTCATTCTCTAATAGGCATTCATTAATTGCCCTCTGTATGTCTCCCTTATCCATATCCAGTGCACCTTCTTGAAGCTAGTCTGTCAGCTCTATCATTGCCGCGCACCCTGCATGACCAGGACAGTAGATCCACACCAGTTCCTGAAGATTTGAGGCTACTTATGGAGATTTTCCATTGATGCCGAAATCATCCACTTCGGACCTTCTGAAGCATGGATTGTGAGTCTGATACAGTAACTGCCATTGTTAATGAAGTTTCAGACGGCTGCCTATACCTCCATTCTCATGCAGTAGGTTTTTATCGTGTAAGCCTCGCTATGTTCAGTGACGATTCTGCCCTTTACACTAACAGAGAAGCCCCACCTTGATTTCTCACCACGGATTACAGACCCACCTGTGTACACAATGGCACCATCATCCCCAGCATGATCATTTCTCAGCTTATCAATTTCCAGCTCTGCCCTCCCATTGGCCCAAGTTCTGCACTGTCTGCCAAAGCTGGTGATGACTTGCTGGTAGTTTGTCCAATTAAAAAAGTAGCCCAAAATAGCTCCGAGTCCCCCCCCCCCCCCCCCCCCCCAAAAAAAAAAAAATGGTCGAATTAGAATATTTTGGTTTTCTGGTGCTCAAATAAAAGGATACTGACATGTAGAAATATTTTCATCATTATTCATCAATGTGCTCCTTATGGAGCATGGAGTTGTCAGTACAGCTGGTCCCTGCAGGAAGCCTGCACCAAGGTAATTGTCTGCCCTTGCAGTCGTGGTTTCTGTGGCAATTTTATTGACATGATGAGGTTGCCAGCCTCCATGCACAACCTCATATTTGTCACCTTGTACCTGAGGGAGCAATAGTCCTTTTATTTCTTTGCCTCTTCAGAGAACCCCCAGCTGTCATTGAAAGTTTGGCATTGTAATAAAAAATGTGATACTTTATTTTTGTTTTGTTTTTTTCTGGTAAAAATATACAATTTTTGTGGTATGTTAATATTTGTTTGCAGGTTTAAAGATGTGTGGGACCAAGATGACATTTTTCTGGATTGCCAGTCACTTTGCGTTTGTTGGATACAAGATTTCTTTTGGCTGTATTGCCTGTGATACCTCTTACTAAGTTTCTCAGTTGCTTGTTCGGAATTTTGTTTGAATCATTTGTCATTTTTATGTCTGTGGGATAAAAGTATATTATTTTGTAAATTAAACTGATCTTGCACTGTGCGGACATAACAAAAGGTTAAGTAAAATTTAAAAGCAGATAATAGGTTATCAGTGGTGGGGATTTGAATTTATTTTTTATAACTTCTCGTTATTTTTTTTTTTTAACTTACCATTCCAACAAAATGCTTAAAGGAATGCATGTATCTGTATGCACCATATTTAAACACACCACGCGGACCGTCACAAATCCCGTATCAATTGAAAAATAGGCCGATTGATTTTAATGGTTGATTTTTTATTCACATGGCCTAACATCTCGCCGAATCTCACGACGCAGATATCGGCTATGGTGTAGCGCAAGATGATCGATATGAATGAAATAATGTGAAACTAGAAAATGTAATTTAATATTAGTAAATTAATATTAGACAAACATAAAGGTATGTTTTCAGGCACTCGTAAGAAATAAAGAAGTAGAACACTTGGACAACAGAAAAACAACAGACGTGAGTGGCTTACCCAGGGTTCGAACCCCGTACCTTCCGTACGACAACTCCGCCTAGCTATCAAGCGAATCACACTGACCCCACGGCCAGCTAGGCATCCCCAAAAAAAGATGCTTTACTGGCTTTTTATCAGTAAGAAACACAAGATAACACCGGAAGTATACAGCCCCTTAATGACGCAATCACTTCTGTTGTTCTCCTATTAACAGTATGTGTCAGTCCAAACAAGACAAAGACCTTGATACTGGGTCCAGTAAATAGTAGAAGACTAAAGGACAATAGTATAGAACAGTGGGTAGGTTTCTGGTATTGTATGAACATAAATAACACATAAGGAAGGGAAACCCGAGGCCTGTAAACAGTAAATTAATATTAGTAAATTAATATTAGACAAACATAAAGGTATGTTTTCAGGCACTCGTAAGAAATAAAGAAGTAGAACACTTGGACAACAGAAAAACAACAGACGTGAGTGGCTTACCCAGGGTTCGAACCCCGTACTTTCCGTACGTGGGGTCAGTGTGATTCGCTTGATAGCTAGGCGGAGTTGTCGTACGGAAGGTACGGGGTTCGAACCCTGGGTAAGCCACTCACGTCTGTTGTTTTTCTGTTGTCCAAGTGTTCTACTTCTTTATTTCTTACGAGTGCCTGAAAACATACCTTTATGTTTGTCTAATATTAATTTACTAATATTAATTTACTGTTTACAGGCCTCGGGTTTCCCTTCCTTATGTGTTATTTATGTTCATACAATACCAGAAACCTACCCACTGTTCTATACTATTGTCCTTTAGTCTTCTACTATTTACTGGACCCAGTATCAAGGTCTTTGTCTTGTTTGGACTGACACATACTGTTAATAGGAGAACAACAGAAGTGATTGCGTCATTAAGGGGCTGTATACTTCCGGTGTTATCTTGTGTTTCTTACTGATAAAAAGCCAGTAAAGCATCTTTTTTTGGGGATGCCTAGCTGGCCGTGGGGTCAGTGTGATTCGCTTGATAGCTAGGCGGAGTTGTCGTACGGAAGGTACGGGGTTCGAACCCTGGGTAAGCCACTCACGTCTGTTGTTTTTCTGTTGTCCAAGTGTTCTACTTCTTTATTTCTTACAAGTGCCTGAAAACATACCTTTATGTTTGTCTAATATTAATTTACTAATATTAATTTACTGTTTACAGGCCTCGGGTTTCCCTTCCTTATGTGTTTTTAGAAAATGTAATAAGTTAGGCGAAAAAACCTGTACAGAAATTATGTACACATCTGAAAATGCAAACACCTTGTACAGATTATGGGGAGACCGTAGCGTGTGGCATTATGCAATTGATTATTATGGTCATGGTATTTCTAGAAATGTTTCCTTATTCCTTCATTTACACAGATTTCATTCCTTATTTTATCAGCAAACTGTATCTGCTTTAAAAAATGTGACACTTGTATTTCTAAAATAGCTTCTCTCCATTAAATCTTCTGTTCCCAAGCTAACAATCTCAGCCATCATATCAAATCAAACTGCTACAGAATTATCAAAGGCAAGAACAGCCTTTTTTAGCCTAAACAACATCTGGAAGTCTCAATACAGCACAAGCACAAAATTAAGATTATATCAGAGCTGTGTGCTTTCTGTGCTTCTCTATGGTGCAGAATGCTGGAGAGTTACAGAGAAGGAAATGTCGAAATTGTCCTCTTTTCACACAACATGCCTAAGAAAAATTCACCGAATCTTTTGGCCGAATACCATCACCAACCAAGATCTGCTTACTCGGAGCAAGCAAGAGGACATGCACACCATCATAGCTGGCAGACGCTGGAGGTGGGTTGGCCATGTCCTCAGAAGAGACCCCGATGCCATCACAAGAACAGCTTTGCTTTGGACCCCTGAAGGAAAACGAAAGAGAGGCCAACCAAAAACAACCTGGCGGAGGACTGTGGAGGCTGAGATGCAAAGAATGAACCAGAGTTGGGGCACTGTACGAAGGATGGCCACCGACCGAGCAAAGTGGAATCAATTTGTTGTTGCCCTACAAGACGCCACTAGGCGTGATGGCCACTGACTACTTTGACGGTCGGCGGCTAAGGATCAAAGAAGAAGAAGAAGACAGAATTATCATCATTTCCCTTATTTTGCTCCTGGTAGAGCAGTTTGTTTTGTATGATGAAATTGCCAGCCCTTTCCACAACCTCATAATGGCTGCCTCTTACGAAATGCCTGAATGAGCAGTAATCCTGTTCTTTCTTTACCTCCTGAGAGACTCAATAACTGCATAGGACAATTACTGAGTTAGTGCCCATTACTATACATTTTTAAGCACTCAGTGTCCTTAACTATATATTTGTCAGCAGTCGGTTACAATGTTACTCGGAAAAACTAAATGTAATTGTAAAGAGTTTTTATACTTCATGCAGATATTTAGTCTATTTATGGTTAGCATACTTGTACACATAAAAAAGTATAGTTCTTAATGTTTAAATGTACAAGTTAAATGTCTTTGTATTTTAATAACTTATTTGAATTTGTATTTTATTTTTGCGATAAATGTTTACATTGATTTAAATTTACCTTTATTCTGTATATAAATAGTGCCACGGGATGCTATAAAACTAATAACAGAAAGTTTTTAAAAAATACAACTTTTGAATTTTTGTGTTGTTGACTGGAATGACCACTGTTGAATCAATAAGTGTTTTGTGATAAAAATTCTATAACTTTTTTGTGAGTAATAACAATTAAAATGATCATGGAAAATTATATTAATATTCGTTCGTAAGATGAGATAAGGAAACACATTTTTTAAATGAAAACATTATTCTCAGTCTATGAAAACCATATTCCCTATCATTTTAAACTGTACCTCTAGTTACCTGACGCACACACTCTTGTCAAATATTTTTTCATGTTAGAACTTTATGGCCCCTCCAAAAATATTTACAAAGAACAGATATTTTTAACAGTTGGATTTGCTTGATTGCAAAATTTGACCTCAGATGATTTAACCAGTAACGTGGCAGTGTTTTTTTTAGAGATACTGGCATTACAAGAAAGGTTGAAAAGAAGGAACTGTCTTTTTTTTTTTTTACAAAGAACTTCGCAGCATGAAAAAAAATTAATTAAAATTGAAAAGTTTAGGATAAGGTTATACATGTTTGAAGACAGCATGTCTGAAATGTCATATTCTAAGAAAATTCAGATTGAAATTCAGTGCTGTATTAGTTCTAAAACGTCATAGCAACTGACACATATCACCAAACAAAATTTCTTATGCTTTTGGCAAATGTTTATTTTTAATTGAAGTAATGTTAAACAGAAATGTTATCTAGTGTAATGTTACGAAGAAAAATGTTTCTCATATAAAATAGTTCATAGATAATTTGAGAAATGCACAGTCTTGATCACAAGATGGCTTCTATTCAATTGTAAGAGGTCTTACTAAGCACTGGTTTGCAATTTTTGTTTACTTTGTAAAATTTTCAGCAAGATTATTTCAGTTTTTCTGCTTCAGAACTTGTAAGCAAATCAGGGTGGAGAACTTAACTGTTGACTGAGTTCAGCAGCATAGCCCTTAAAATAGGCCATTTCATATGCAGCTTATACCATTTGATAGCCAGGAATCTGTTTTCATAAAATACAAAAATCTAAAAATAATCTTTTTAAGCCAAATTAAAGTTTTTTAATTGTCACTTATTGAATTGTTATCATGTCACTTATGCAAACTCTTTTCACACCACTTTTGAGAGAAATTATATTATCGCTTGAAATTTTTGACTGTACTGAAGTAAATTAATGAAATGTTAAAACCTGTTTGCCACTAATTTTCCCTGATTTTTTTTTTTCTGTAAAAATTATCATTAATTTCTATATTGCTTCCTTCCTTTTCCTAAACTAACTTGTTCCCTTTTACAGTTGGTTTTGTACAGAAAGCTGCATAACTCACAGTCAGTTCGTGACTTACAAGAAGTCAGCCCATGAACTTAACATGTCTGAAAACATTTCCATTTAATTTTAAAAAAATTTCAAATAATGAATTTGAGAAGTATGTGATATTTCAATGCTCAAGTTCTTTCCATGTTTTCCTCATCATTTTCACCTCTATATCCAGTTCTCTTCTCCGTGTGTTTTTTGGTCTACCTCTGCCTCTCTTTCCCTGTGGATTCCAGAACAAGGACTGCCTTGTAATGCTATCAACAGGTTTCCTCAATGTGTGTCCTATCCATCGCCAGCGTCTTCTTCTCAACTCTTGTTCCACTGGCACTTGTCTGGTTCTTGTCATCAATTCCACATTTGTGACTTTATCATACCATTTCAGTCCTTCTATTCTACGCAAGCACCAGTTTATAAAAGTCTGTAGCTTTTTGGTTGTTGTTTTTGTTGCTCTCCATGTCTCAGAGCCACACAATAGGACTGACTTGACATTTGAGTTGAAGATTCTTATTTTTGTGTTGGACTTTATTTCTCTTGACCTCCATATGTTTCCCAAAGCAGTGAAAGCTCCTCTTGCTTTTTGTATTCTTATTTTGATATATTTATCAGTCCCTCCAACTTTGTCTATATTACTGCCAAGATATGTGTACAATTCTACATCCTTTGGTGGTGTTTCTTCAAGTTCAGCCTTGTTATCATTTCTTGCATTTATTCTCATAATCTTTGTCTTTTCCTTGTGTATTTTCAGGCCCACTTGTTGTGACCTCTCATCGAGAACTTTCATTTTCTCTTGCATCTGATTATGGTTATGGGACAGAAGAGCCAAGTCATCTGTAAAATCCAGATCATCAAGCTGTTTAGTCAGATTCCATTTCTGTTGTGTGATGTCGATGTTTTCATAACCCTGTCTAGTGCTAGTAAGAAAAGAAATGGAGACAAGAGGCATCCCTGTCTCACTCCCATTCTAATCCTAAACTGTTCTGTAAATTGTCCTTCATGAAGAACTCTGCATGTCATGTCTTCATAGGTCTTCCTTATTAAGTTATGTGATATTTACCAAATACTATTACATCAGGGCATTCTGCCCTTGAAAAATAAATTATTCTATAAAATAATTTTCTTAAGGACAGAACAATTTCTTTGGGTCATAATGATCTCCAGTCAGACCCTTTCCCTTTATAACTAGACCACTAATCTTCAAGCAGTTAGATCCTTTGAGTAAAAAATATAAAAATATGTTTAGAAAACTGATCTATTTACAAATAGGTGATCACAAGCTCTTTTATATTTGGATACACTCTGTATTATAACTGACAGAAGGTTGAAGGGATTGTGCCCAAAAATAGGCGAAACTCTTGAATTTAAAAAAAAAATGCTAAAAATACAGTACACTGTATGTTTGGCATGTTTATGTCCAGTTCTTATCTGCACATGAGGAGATAACCCAAGGACATAAACTGTTTATCCACCCTGATTCCAAACCTTTTCTTTCCATCTCTCTTGTTTTGTTCTTTCATTTTGCACTTCTGCCTGGAATGTTTATCTCCACAAATGCATGAGTAAACAGTGCCATTGCTTGTCTTCTGCAGTATTTTTATATTTAGTATGTGACCAATCAAGCTCCATCTCCCACCTTTAGGTTGGTTTCCTTTATTCTTGTCTGTTTTTTTATTTTATTTTTTAATTTCTCAGTTTCTTACAAATTTTCCTCTACAAGTTACTTTCAACTGTCAATATATTTCTTTAAGCTCTACCTTCAATTCCTCACATGCATTTGCATCATCTCTCTCCTTCAGTGTGAATGTGTGTGTTTGTGAATGTTTGTGTTTGTAGGCGAAGGGCTGCTAAGAGAGTTTTAGTTTGGTTTTTATACTGCAGGTCTTGGATTTTCACATGTCTTTACTACTGAAAGATTTTAGCTTTCCATAATTTTTCTGAAGCCCGCTTCACATTCTTCAGTTGTATTCTTTGCATAGTTCTTTAAGTTGCACCAGCAGTTTATAAATATATTTATCAGTTTCTTATGAAATTCCAGGATGTTTCTCTTGGCTAGGGCATATTCCATATATACTTGAGTATAAGTCGAGAAGTTTATTCCTATTCTGGACCTTAAAACAGTTAACCCCGACTTATAGTCAAGAAAAGAAAAAAAGAATCTTAAATTCGGTCTCTACTGCACCCCCCTCCCCTACACAATGATATTTAATATATGGGTTTGTGATGTCATTATATGGAAGATGACGTGTATAGTTGTATCTCTTGGAGTAGGAAAAAATAACTAACAGCAAACGTATATATTGTGGCACCGTGAAACAGCACGGCAAGAGAAAGCAATTTTTTTTAAGAACAATTTTATCAGGTTTCTCATACTGCTCTTTCATAAGCTTCTAGGCTCAGTCCTTAACTTTTTATTCATCTTCCCAGATACCGTACCCATTCTTCGCTCGACCATTACATTTCCGCGCACTGATACAACACAGTGCATGGATATAAACATGACATACAGTAGTCCCATCCACCCACTATCTATGGTACGCTATATTTTGAAGGTGGAACTTAAAATCCCGGGTTCGCAAAAGCGGTAAGCTAACAAAATGCAAAATGGTATCCTTCAGATTTAAACTTACTGCTTCATTAAATGTTTTTAACAAAATATCTTAAGTAATACATTTAAAATGTTTGAATCAGTTTTATTTGGCTGTTAATTGTGGTAATTATTATAATAAAAACATACACTCGATACAAGATACAAACAAGATACTGTAAATAAAATATGTCCATCATGCTTTTGTACTTCCTGTCATGCGTACAGCGGCATGCACAGCTGTTTGAATCATTTGTTGTAAATATACCAACATTTATTTTTTTTAAATGTCCCAAAAGTGTTGTTACAGTGAGTTTGAAAAGAACTTCTTATGAGGCTGGCTTTAAGCTGAAAGTGATATAATTTGCAGAAAGCCATGGCAATTCCAATGCATTGTGTGAATTCGGAATCAATGAAAAAAGTTTTAGAGACTAGCATAAAATAAAAGAGTTCTTGCAAGAAATGCCAAAATCGAAATGAACAAGGAGAGGGAACAATTAGTCATTTCCGGAACTTGAAGAAGAAATAAATAAATGGATGTTAACTCAGCAGCAAAAGTGTTGCATCATAACTCGAGAATCAATCAAATTTGCGCCCTTCAATTGACAAGGAGTGGATAATATCACAACATGCCAGAAATATCTAAACTGGGTCATTCATTTTAGAAAGTTTTTAAGTCTATGTCTTGACTTACAGTCAGATTGACCTATACTAGAGTGTATATGGTAATTTCCTATTTTCTGCACAAACATAATTTCCTCTGGCTTTTAAAATTTGAACAAGACTTGATAAATAAATTATTTTTATACAAGATGCATAAACATTTGTAGTGGCCAGTGTTTTTTATGTTTCCAAGGTCTAAAAAGTTAAGTTATTTGTCAGGTTGCACTGAAGAAAATTGTGAAAAACATTGAGATGACAAAAAATATTGATTTTATAAGTTTGTGTTCAGAAATGCCACTTTATGTCCTTAGGTATTGGTACTTCAGTACTTCTGAAAGCATGTAAACAGTACATAAATAAGTAAGCTACAGAGTTAAAAAAAAAGTATTAAAACTAAACTTTCAGCTTATCCTGAAACTTAAATTCAATAAAAATCTGTTTCTTCATAACTTTTAAACCATTTTTATCTGTCTGACTTGAATACTTTGATAAAATATTTTAATATTATAAGTTTGCAATTGATAACTTTATATTTGTACCTTAAAAATATGACAACTGATTTTGCGAAATAATATGACATATTATCTCTCACTATATTTTCTTTGTCACTGTATTTTCAAGAATTTTCTAAATAAAAATATGAAACTTCTCAGAATTTTGTTGTTGGATTTGTAGTTTGGTTATTTTATTGGCTGAATTTGTGTTTTTGTTGTAAATGATTTCCTTGTAGAAAAACTTTGTGGTGAGATTGTTAAAGTGGCTAATGGTGATGAGTATAGAACACTAGTTTTCAGCTATCAAAATAGGAATTCCAAAGGCAAGAAAAGCTTTCACTACATTGGGAAACATGTAGAAGTCAGGGGAAATCAAGTTTGACAGAAAGGTAGGGATCTTCAGCCCCCAAAAAATGCAGGGGTAGTCCTGTTGTATGGCTGTGAGGCATGGTGAACAGCAGAAATGACAACCAGGGGGGTGCAGTCTTTCACAGATGGGTGCTTGTGCAGAAAAGAAGGATTGAAATGGTGTGACAGATCACCAATGAGAAACCAGCGTAAATAACCAGGCAAATACTAGCGGAGTGTGGATAAGATGCTAGCACGCTAAAGAAACCATGTGATAACATCACATGGTAGTCATTATTCTTGAATCCTCAGGGTAAGAGAAATAGAGGGAGACCAAAAAAACGCATAGAGAAAGGAGTGGGAGAGAGACATGTAAAGGATAAAGACGACATGGAAAGGCTTTGAACAGATGGCACAGGACAGGAAGGATTCTTGTAAATATGTTGAAGGCCTGTGCTCCACATGGAGCTAAAGATAATAATGATAATGATCAGTTTTCATCTGTTTAGAGCTGTTTTGTGAAGGCCAGAGGCATGATGATGATGATTAGTTTTCAGCTGTGTAGAGCTGTTTTGTGAAGACCAGAGGCATGATGATGATGATTAGTTTTCAGCTGTGTAGAGCTGTTTTGTGAAGGCCAGAGGCATGATGATGATGATGATTAGTTTTCATCTGTGTAGAGCTGTTTTGTGAAGGCCAGAGGCATGATGATGATGATTAGTTTTCAGCTGAGTAGAGCTGTTTTGTGAAGGCCAGAGGCATGATGACGATGATTAGTTTTCATCTGTGTAGAGCTGTTTTGTGAAGGCCAGAGGCATGATGATGATGATGATTAGTTGTCAGCCGTGTAGAGCTGTTTTGTGAAGGCCAGAGGCATGATGTTGATGATAAGTTTTCATCTGTGTAGAGCTGTTTTGTGAAGGCCAGAGGCATGATGATGATGATTAGTTTTCAGCTGTGTAGAGCTGTTTTGTGAAGGCCAGAGGCATGATGATGATGATGATTAGTTGTCAGCCGTGTAGAGCTGTTTTGTGAAGGCCAGAGGCATGATGATGATGATTAGTTTTCAGCTGTGTAGAGCTGTTTTGTGAAGGCCAGAGGCATGATGATGATGATGATCAGTTTTTAGCAGTGTAGAAGGGGTCGGAGTGCTAAGAGATATGATGTCCGCCTCAAATTCTAAAGGTACTGGGTTCTATTCCCAGTAGAGGGAAGATAATTTATGGAAATTTTTTCAGAACCAATAGTCCTAATGGTGTCATACTTCCCCCTGATCTCCTGGGTAGTGAGATCGGATGCCTAACCTTCTCGGGTAAGGGCGAAAATTAGGAGGTCCCGTGTGCAAGTTGCGCACATTAAAAATCCCACAGCAGTTGGAGATCGTAAAGAGTAGCCCATAATGCCGCAGCCCTGGCAAAATTAAAAAACTACCCACCACAAAAATATTTATAGAATGTGTGATCCCTATATACACACAATAGGATTCTCGCCGGTGCTACGAAGTTCGTGCACTGTGCTGAGATCCTCCTTGTGTGATCTAAGGGAGGAGATCGGAGCACTGATGGAGTTGTCCGTGTGCAATGAAGATAGCCTTTAAAACCAAAACCAGCTGTGTAGAGCTGTTTTTTGAAGGCCAGATGCATGATGATTATAATTTCCTTCGTTACCAAGTTGATTCTGGTGAATCCAAAGCTTATTTTAAGTAATCTTTCTAGTATCCCCAGCCCTTATTTCTCTCCTTTGCCGCCAGTCACATTTTATCATCTTCAATATTGCAGCTCCGGCCATTTGTGACCTGTGTCATCATCATCATTTTTCCTTTGTGCTCCTTATGGAACCACTACTGCACTGGTTCCCTTGCAGGACACCTGCACTAACCATTCACATGCTCTTGCAGTAGGGGTTTCTGTTTGACCTGTTTACCATCCGTTATTTCCATAGCAACGCTGTTTTGTGTATACTTATTTTGAAGATTGTGTTTGTAATTCTTTCTTTTAATCCTCTTTCTTTTCTCAGTCACTGCTACTATTAACCAGCTTGGAAGGATTCAGCATATTTGCCTAGTTGTGATGATCATTGGGCTTCTTTCTTGGATATTTTAACTACTTAATAAAACCATCTCATCCGTAGGAATGTTCTTGTCCATTATCCAGATGTCTTGCCAAAAGAAGGCATGTGCTTCTTGATCTGGTCACATTCTAACAGATTAAATAATCTTCCATTTTCATTTGTTCTTTCTGTGAGTGAGTTTCAACAGTTTGCATTTTCATGAAATTCATTTTTACCTTCTTAGCTTACTGGCAACTTTTCTCAGATGTCTCATTTCCATTCTTTCCACATGCTAAATGATTTGTCTGTTTTTGGTGATGGGCTGAGTGTGGTTAATTTGTACTTTTAATTAGTCATTGCCAGTGGAACAAGAGATAAGAAGAAGGATCTGGAGATGGATAGGACACACATTGAGGAAACCATTGATAACATTAACATTTTAGGGGTGAGAGTGACTAAGAGGTATGGCATCCGCTTTGAGTTCTAAAGAACTGGGTTCGATTCCCAGTAGAGGGAATATAATTTATGGAAAAAAATTTTTTCAGAACCAGTGGTGTTGATGATGTTATACTTCCCCCCTGGTCTCCTGGGTAGTAAGATCGGATGCCTAGCCTTCTCGGATAAGGGTGAAAAAAAAATAGGTCCTGTGTGCAAGTTGCGCATGTTAAACATCTCACGGCAGTTGGAAATCGTAAAGAGTAGACTGTAAGGCCGCTGCCCTGGCAAAATTTAAAACTTAGGAACCTACCCACCACAAAAATATTTTTAGAATGTGTGAGTCCTATATACACACATTGGGATTCTCGATGGTGCTACAGAGTTTGTGCACTGTGCTGAGATCCTCCTGGTGTGATCTAAGGGAGGAGATCGGAGCACTGAGGAAGTTGTCCGTTTGCAATGAAGATAGTCCTTAAAACCAAACCAAACTAACATTAATAGGTAGTCCTTGTTCTGGAATCCCCAGGGGAAGAGAGGTAGAGGAAGACAAAAGAACACATGGAGAAGAGAACTGGAGACAGACATGAAAGGGAATGAAGAGGACATTGAACGACCTTGAACTGATGGCACGAGACAGGAAGACTTGACATAAGTTTATTGAAGGCCGATACTCCCTTGGGAGTTGCAAAATTATGAAGAAGAACTAATCATTGTTCCTTAACAGTTTTAATCCCCTTTCACACAAGAAACTTGTTGCACTATTCATGCTTACCTAGACTTACCATTTTTCTTTTCTTTCTAGTGCTGGGTTTGTCATATTCTATGACTTTGTTCTTCATCTCGATCCTCGAATATCGGCCATACGACTTATAGTCGGGTTGCACAATAGCCAAGCCAAACTTGGAGAGCCAACAATTCTTCCACTTGTGTACACAGAGCCCTCTACCAGACAGAACACATATGGTGCTGCAGTCAATGCTGTAATTGGAGCCAGGCAGCCTGTTCCAAGGTAAGGTCATGGCAAGCAGTAAGACGAAAACTAGGAGTTATCTGAAAACAATAATAAACGTGATTAACTAATGATACTGAGAGTTTGAAACACTACTGTGGACCTTTGATGAAACAAAAATTTCTTAGGATTTATGCAGCAAGAAAAAATTTTAAACAAAGAGGAGAACATTTTTAGACAAGAGATTGAAGTGACAATGCTGACAAATGCATGGAGGCATATCTGGAGTCATCCCTATATGACCACCAGCTATGCATGATGCTACAACATATGTAAGTGGAAGTGAGCTTATGTCTGTAGGGCTAATTACATCCTCATTGACTCTTGAAATCATCAACACACTTCCAGGGATTCCCCCTGTGGTGAAACTTATTCAGAACCTAGCATTGCACACTAAGCTTGGGGAAGTCACTTGAGCCCCAGGCGTTATTTTTTGACTTGGTTGACTGCATGCAGAAGGATCTTTCTGTGGACCCAGTGATAGGCAGGAGAAGCTGAGAAGTAGCTCTGTGCAGGACATGACAATTCCTTGGGAGAGCCCAGAACCAGAGTACAGTATTTTAGCTCTGCATAGTTGGAGAGCCCCCTTGGATGGTGGGGAATGCCCAGTATGCCACACACTTCTTACTCCTAGCTTGGGACCAGATGTGATGATCCTTTAAATGCAAGCCAAGTGGAGAAACTGGAGCTCATGACTTCAACTCAACACATTTCGTAATAGCAGAAAAGCCACAGGAAAAACCTAGATCTACAGTGTAGATAATACCAACCTGGTATTGGCTGCTAAAGAGCGAGAAGCTCTACAGCCCTAGTTAAACAACAATGCTGACAGATTGGTAACACTGCAAAACAATAAATTGATTCTCATTGAAAAGAAAAGCATGCACAAGATTTGAATGAGAAAATTAATCTAATTAAGAACAACAGTTTCAAGGAATGGTGCTTTGGGCTTCTTCTCCAAGTACCATGCCTAGTTGTGAAGAAGATCATGTCTCTCCACAACTTCCTGCTTTGGGCAAATACACATAATTTTACAGAAAACAACAATGAAATTGAAAGTTAAGTCCCCAAAAAGTATGATAAATGTACTGTTTAAAATCACATTGTAATATAATGTTCTGAAGTTCTGCAGCTAGAGAAAGAGACAGTGAATTGTGTGTAGATAAAAAATAGAATGTCACAAACAGTTTTTAAAAAAATGTGTATATAAAAATATGGAATATGAGAAATTTGAGCAAAAAAAGCATGACGAGAAATATTGAAAATGAAAGGAGGAAAGAACAGCATATAGAAATTCTATAAAAATCAAACACAAGATATGAAAATGAAGAAAAGTGTTGAATAATACTGTTGTCATGGGTCTCTGAGGAGAAAAATCAAAAAATAGGACTACAGCTCCTTCAGGGATGACATAAGAGGTTGTGAATGTGGCTGGCAACCTCATCATGTAAAACAAATAGTTACAGAAACCACCATGGCAAGAGCACATTAATGCTTTGGTGCAGGTTTCATACAAGGTTAAGAGCTGCAACAGTAATGGTGTACTCCATAAGAAGCAAAAAGGGAAATTATGAAATAACTTGGTCTTTAGAGCAAAATTATATTTAATAGCTAAACTGTCCATCTTTTTCACCATAGCAATTGCAAGGCTTTCATTTGACAGTTTCATAATGGAGTACTAATTGCTGAAACTGATATGCTCCGCAGGTGTCCACCTCAAGCTGATCTTGGCATTGTTGTAGAGCTACAAGCTGCAGGCTCTGCACCAGGCTCAGAGCATGATCAGTCCCGCCTGATCACCCGCGCATGGACCAAAATTCCATTGTTTGACAGCCAGGAGAGGCTGATGGCTGGACGCCACAGAATGCCTCTTCGTGCTGTCCCAATAAAGCCATACATTCCTATGCATGAACTCAATTCGTAAGTAAAAAGCCTTTGGTCATTTTTAGCCGTCCGTTGTTTACTGTTACATTCTTCTGTACAAGTGTTTCTGGCTTCGAAAATAATTTATAATTTCTTAGGCTTACAGTAAAGCTTTGATGACCTTGGAAAGTACAGTTATATCATTGCTTATGGCTATTTTAAAGCCTTGGCTACAAAACAAGACCACAGTCTATGTATTGACTCATTTCCCTAATGGAGCATAGACCCACCAGTAGAATGAAAAAAAATTACAAAAACACACAAATAGTAATACGGCTTACAAAGAGAAAGGACAAGAAAAACCTACATTGCGGCCACAAGGCCTTCGTCAGGGACAGACAAACAAGAGACAGGAGGGAAAGGAAGTGAGAATTAAGTGGAGAACATGAAACTACAGAAATAAGAGAAAAATACTCCGCTTATGTGTTGTCACATGTTGGAGCAAAGATGGCTCATATCATAGACCCACCACTGCAGCTGGTCGCCTTGCAGGAAGCCTGCATCAAAGCATTCATGTGCTCTCACAGTGCTTGTTTCTGTAACACTGTAACAATTTTTTCTTTACACGATAAGGTTGCTAGCCCCCATACACTACCTTGTTTTAGTCGCCTCTTACGGCATTCCTGAGAAAGCAGTATTCGTATTCTTTCTTTTTCTTCGCAGAGACCCCTGGAAACTATGGGGAGGGGGAACGCTGGGGTGCAAATGTTTATTGAATAGGCCAACTTTATAGTTTTGATTAGACTGTAAAGCGCAGTTTCACCAACAGATAGGCCTGGATTACGGTTTTGGTCATACAGAACAACTTCTTCTGCGTTCAGTTTGTAGTCATGCTAAATCTGCAGGCCTGTCGCCAGGACGAAGTCTACAGTCTTTACCAGTTTGGCGCGGCAGCCCCATAACTTCTGCTGGAGCTCAGCACCCCTTGGCCAGGCCACACGTCGTGGATACAGAACAACAAAGATTATTTTGATTGGCCTTGAAGATGTGGGTATATAGAAGAGTGGGACATATCTCATGGAAAGAAAAGACAAATAAAAAAGGTCATAGAAAAGCTAGGAATGAGAATAAAAATAATCAATGAGATCAAAGTCAGACTAAAAATATTTTGCTCATATAAAAAGACATAACACCCTGCTGAAAAGAAAACATAATGGAAGGAAGAGTTGAAAGCAAACGTACAAAGGAAGGAAGAGTTGAAGGCAAACGTACAAAGGAAGGAAGAGTTGAAGGCAAACGTACAAAGGAAGGAAGAGTTGAAAGCAAACGTACAAAGGAAGGAAGAGTTGAAGGCAAACGTACAAAGGAAGAAAGAGTTGAAGGCAAGCGTACAAAGGAAGGAAGAGTTGAAGGCAAACGTACAAAGGAAGGAAGAGTTGAAGGCAAACGTACAAAGGAAGGAAGATTTGAAGGCAAACGTACAAAAGAAGGAAGAGTTGAAAGCAAACGTACAAAGGAAGGAAGAGTTGAAGGCAAACGTACAAAGGAAGGAAGAGTTGAAGGCAAACGTACAAAGGAAGGAAGAGTTGAAGGCTAACATACAAAGGAAGGAAAAGTTGAAGGCTAACGTACAAAGGAAGGAAGAGTTGAAGGCAAACGTTCAAAAGCAAGCCAGTGCTTTAAGCGGGAAGATAATATTAAGAGATGGACAGGAAAGAGTCTATCAGAATTTACGGTCAAGACAAGAGGCCAAAGATGTTGGAGATCCATTGCAGCCGACATTCAGTGTATAGACAGCAGCTGATCTGTAGTTTGATTAATTCATTGAGTTTAATGGGATCACTGGATGAAGTGTGGCTAAGCAAATCATTTTACTGGAGTCACTGGCTGAAGTGACACAGTTTAACTGGAGTCATTAGTTGAACTACGTTGTTGATAAGGGTGGTTTTAGGCTGACTACTGACCACTAAAGATGATAAGCCACAATCTGGCCACTATGAACATTTACAGGTATAAGTCCAAGTCGTTGTTAATTTGTAGCCAAGTAAGTACCACCCCTATAGACACCAGGAATATATATATATAGGCTGTGGTGATGGTGTCTTGTCTGGTTTGAAGTAGGTTGCCGTGTGTGTAGGTGTGACGTAGATTCACAGTTCCACAATACAGGAGTAATGACATGTATAAGTCATAGAAATGTTATAACTGCTGGTGACGTTTCCATCATTTATTTCGGATGCCACAATGACAGATAATGATACATCCATTTCACAAAAAGTCATGGACATGACAGTTCATAGTATTCAGCATTAATAAAGTTTCTTCATGGATCTGCATACATTCTCTAAGTTGATATAGGTAATCCTAGCTGATGATAGCCTCAGCTTCATATCATAAATATTCATAAATATCAGTACTCCTCTCTGATGCTGGCAGATCAGATGTACAAAAATAAGTCTATTACTGTCTGCACGAGAATGGCATTTCAGGAGTACAGGTCAAGCTGATCTTTATAGCATCCCTAAGTCTAACCCTCGACATAGGTGCAATCGCTGGCATAGCGAAGATCCTAGAACATAGAAATTGTTCTCTGGGCCTAGAGCGACCCGTATATATATATAGATCTCAGGTATGAAGATACCTGGGGTGTAATTCCTAGTAGAAGAACCTCTCCTTTCTGTAACACACAAGCGAGCAGAGAACGACAAAATGTCAAACATCTAGGTAGATCACAGAGTTCAATAAAGGAGGGTATTACCTTGCTTCAGAATCAACACCACAAAACATACGCCTCCAGGCGTTTTTGAATCATATAGGGAAAGACCTCGTTAGCTAAACTAACTCACAGGAGGACTACCAATTCCCTATCAAAAGATCACAGACGCAGAATGCGTCCTCTCTGCTCAAAACATCTTCTCGACTCCCTGGGCGGAAGACTATTCTAACTCTCTTAAAGTTCCGACATGCGCAGAACGCATACGCCTGAGTAACACTCAAAGCGAGATGATGAAGGAAACATTCCAACAAAGCTATGTTCAGAAATCACGCCTTATATGGACAGGGAATAAACCTCAACCCTGGTTTCAATCATTCCAAGAAACAGTTGACCGATACTACCGTATAAGGAGACATCGTTCGAAAAAATGGATTGACGAGTCAAGACACAAGAGAAGGTAACCCCCATAGTAAAATGTAACCACAGTTAAACAAGGATTATCTACCTTTGATCAAAAAATTTAAAGTGTACAATTCATACAGATTAATTACACATTGTCTTAGAAAAATTCTGTGCGTAACAGATTACCGCACCCCCCGGGAAAAAAAAAATGAAACATTTTTTTTTTAAATCCAAGAGCCAGAAACACCAGGCTCGTAACGCACGTATTATGCACGGATATAATGCCTAATATGAGGCTAGCTCGACGCATGGAGCGATAGCTGAGATTATATCTCAGATTCTTAGAGAAAATATTTCCCTAAGTGTACACGTATATTCCAGGGAGGTGCCACCAACATACGCCACAGTGATGGCAACATCATGATGCAAGCAAAATTATACTCATATAAATACAAGTATTACACAATGAAGTGTCATGAAAATAGCGGTGTCATATCCTAATATACCGCATTAGAGAATTACACATCTTAAACCAAAAAGTACATTATAGAAGCATATAATAATATCATGATACAATGTATTATAATAATTAAACAGATGTTCCTTGAAGATGTGGACATAACTCGTTCCAAAGTAGGTTAGAACTTGACATACTTCATGGTTGACATAATGTCCATACTCTCGCAGACGTCAATGATGTGCTGCGAAAATATCAATAACAGAAATCTTTATGATAAATGCTAAATTTCTTAATACATTAATCAAAATACAATATATAAATTGTGGCCATGTGAACTTTTGGCCCGTATATTGCTAACTAAGCCTTCTTCCGTTATACCAAAATCAGTAACAGAACAAGGCAATTATACAGTACAATGCTATAAATTCCCAAAATTAGCACATATGTGCTAATATATCCTTATAGTAGAGAACTGTTATAGATCTCGACGTTTAACAGGAAATATATATGACAGAAGAATTAAGTGGAATCATGTGGGCATCTAGACAGAATGTCTGCCATCACATTATCCGAACCACGGATAGCTCGCACCGTGTAATGAAAGGGTTGAAGAGCTATGGCATATCGAGTGGACCTCGAGCTCTTCAAGTTTTTGCTCTGAATAGCAGTAAGAGCTTTCTGGTCGGTTTCCACAATGAAATGCGCGCCTAGAAGGAATCTTTGTAACTTGAGAATTGACCAAACCATAGCCAATAATTCACGGTCTAAAACCGAATAATTCCTTTCTGCAGCATTTAATTTCCTAGAAATATACATCACCGGATGCAGAGTATCCGAATACTCCTGCATTAGTGCTGCCCCAATCCCAGTGGACGAGGCGTCACTTCGAAGAACAAAAGTCTTCTCAATAGTAGGTAACCTAAGGATAGGTGGAGATGAAAATAGAGTTTTAATCTGGTCCAATGAGGATTGGCATTCTTGAGACCAGCGGATCAGATTAGGCGATCCTTTCTTCAATAAAGTAGAAAGAGGTGCCATAATGGAGGACAGATTCGGAATGAATCGTCCGTAAAATTGTATCAAACCTAAGAGACTACGCACTTGTTTTTTTCGTCTTAGGGACAGAAATGTTTAATATTTTTGAAACATTGTGGTCCTCTGTCTTTAAAAGACCATGACCAACACGATGACCCAGGAAAGAAATCTCGCTAAATCCTATAAAGGCTTTAGAGGGTTTTGCAGTTAAATTATACTCGCGAAGAGTAGACAGCAATTTGTATAAACCCAGATAGTGATCTTCCCAGGAATCACTGAACAGACAGATATCATCTAAGTATGCTATGACATCTGTACGATATGAGAGAATTCGACGCATCATGCGTACGAATGTAGCAGGGGCGTTCATAAGGCCGAAAGGCATGAAATTCCATTGAAATAAACCCCTAGGTGTAGAAAAAGCAGTAAGAGGTTTGGCTCGTTAAGTTAAAGGAACTTGCCAATAACCTTTTGACAAGTCAAGTTTGGTAAAGAATCTAGAATTAGAAAGTTTGTTTAGTAGCTCTTCTAGCGAAGGCATAGGTTCAGCATCAAACTTCGTAACTTGGTTCAATTTGCGATAATCAACGCAAAGGCGAATGTTATTGTCTTTCTTTCGAACAATAACCATGGACGAAGAGTATGCTGAAGTGGATGGTTCGATTATTTCCAATCGTATCATCTCATCCAATTCTTTCTCGACTTGTGACTGAAAATGGATAGGTATAGGATAGGGTCTGACTCTGATTGGATTATGGTCAGTAAGTACTATGTCATGTTCAATGACATGTGTGTGTCCCGGAATGTCGGTAAGGACATCCTGAAATGTTTGTAACATCGAAGAGACTTGTCGATGTTCATCAGCGGAAAGATTAGGAGAAACGGTAACGTTTTTCCAAGATTCCGTAGAATGAAGTGGGATCACAGGAAGAGGGAGATTGACATCAGAAAAAGTAGTTTCCTCATCCTGTATAACTGACAGGGATGAGTAATGACCATGAGGTACTGGAGAATCGTCCGTCGCCTGGAAAATAGGCTGCAAATAGTCAGGTCGTTCATGAAATTCCGAGAGCATATTTATGTGGAAAGTTTTATGCTTTCCATCAATATCGACAACATAGTCGACGTCGGAAATTTTAGAGACTATTGCATACGGACCTTTCCATGCAATAAGAAGTCTGTTCTCCCTTGAAGGAAGTAGGACGAATGCTTTGTCACCTGGACAAAGTTGTCGTAGACATCTGTTCTTATTGGCGAATAGCCTTGCCTTTTCTTTAGCAAATTCGGATGAAGAAGTTGCTAATTTGCATGCCTCGATGATCTTTTGCCTAAGAGCAATGACATACTTACTTACTTACTTAGTCGTTCCCCTTCTACCGTGAGGTGTAGAGGTTTGGAAGAGAGAGCGCCAGACCATTCTATCAGCTGTCTTCTTCCTGGCCTGGTTCCATTCTAGTCCTCGGTCCTTCAAAGATTGTCTAATGTTGTCCTCCCAGCGGACTCTGGGTCGTCCTGGAGGTCTGGATCCCTGGCTCTTTGTTTCCCATGCTTGTCATGGTAGCCGATCTTCTCCCATTCTGCAGACATGGCCAAACCATCTTAGTTGGGACTGTTCTATTTGGGTCTGCAGCGGATGGGATTTTAGGCCTTGACGGATCGTCTGGTTGCGGACCATGTCTCTTCTTGTTACTTCAACCACTTTCCTCAGATACCTCATTTCTGAGGTTTGGATCTGGCTTTTGTGGGTTGTAGTCATTGCCCACGACTCGTATCCATATGTCAAGACTGGGACATAGGTGGAGCGGTATACAGCCATCTTCGTTTTCTTACCAACCTCTTTCTTGCTGAGGAATCCACGATTTATGGCCTGAAAAAGTCTCCCAGCCGCTGCTTTCCGAGTGGCCAACTCTTCTTTGATGCCTCCCTTTCGGTCAATAATAGCTCCGAGATATTTAAAGTGGTCGACCTGCTCCAGGACCTGTTCTCCCAACTTAATCTGATGTTTTCTTTCTTCTCGTGATATCACCATGGATTTTGTTTTAGAGCTGCTTATGACCATCCCTCTCTTCTCCAGCTCTTCCTTCCAGACTTGCAGGTTGGATTGGAGATGTGCCTCTGATTTAGCAATCAGGGCAACATCATCAGCAAATGCCAGCTCCGAAATATAGACCTGTCTCATCTTCCAGTACCCCACTGAATACTTTCTTGTTCTTTCCTTACATGCCTTGATGACATCGTCCATAAGGAGTATGAAGAGGTAAGGTGATAGGATATCACCTTGTCTTACACCAGTGGTGGTCCTGAACTCTTCTGACTTATGGTTTGCTGTCCTCACATAATTTCTGCAAGACTTGTAGAAGCTCTGTATAGCATGAATCAGAGGTGCTGGAATATTCTTCCTTGCCAAACAGTCCCAAAGTTTGCTCCAGGGGACCCTGTCAAACGCCTTTTCCAGATCTATGAAACAAAGATGGATCTCACTCTTATACTCAAGAGCCTTTTCACTCAGCTGTCTGAGTGTGAAGATTAGGTCTTGAGTACTTCGGTTTGCTCGGAATCCGCACTGGGCTTCATCCAATTGTGGCTCAGCTAGGCGTCGGAGTCTCTGCTCTAGGATTCTAGAGTAGATTTTACCAGGGACACTGAGAAGGGATATGCCTCTATGGTTTCCACATTGTTGATTGTCACCCTTTTTGAAAATTGGTGTTATGATGGCAATCTCCCAATCCTTTGGTATGGTCTTGTTGCACCATGCTGCCTGTAGGACCTTTAAGAGTAATAGGTCGCCTGATGTTCCCATGTACTTAACCATTTCTGGTGTTATACCATCATGCCCTGCTGCTTTGCCCATCTTGATTTTCTCTAGTGCTGCCCTCAGTTCTTCCATCTTTATGTCATCTTCACCATCATTGGTTTCCTCTTCTGTGTCAGTGGTTATCATTTCTGATGCTTCATCATGCTCACCATCCAGGAGTTCTGAGAAATATTCTTTCCATCTTTCCATTACTTCCTTCGGGGCAGTAAGCAATTTGCCTTGCTTGTCTTTTATAAATTTGAGAGGGCATTGTTTTTCTTTCCTCATGTTCTTTAGGGTCTTATAGAACAATCTCTGGTTTTCTTGTGCATCTTTTCTAGCTTTTCTCCAAATTCTTCCCAGGACTTCTGTTTTGCTGCTAGCACTTTGTTCTTTGCTTCTGTTCTGAGTGTCACATATTCTCTATATTTGTCCATTTGTCCTGTTGTGTTTTTAGCTCCTAAGTATTGTTTCCATGCCATTTTCTTCTCTCTTATTTTCTCTTTGACTTCCTCTGTCCACCAAGGTGTCCTCTTTCTCTGGTTCCCAAGTCGGACTTCACCGCATGCTTCTGCAGCAGCTGTCTTTATGATATCCTTGAATTTATTCCAGAGGGTTTCCAAGTCATCAGGTCGTTCTTCTGTGTTGCTCACTGCTGTAGCAATAAGCCCCTGATATCTGGTCTTAATTTCTGGCTCTCTCAGCTTGTAGGTCCTAATGCTCATTTCTCCTGCTCGTTTACTTGGTTTCTTGCGTGATGTTGGGCAGTTCCTAGGCTGAGCAACTCTTTCAGTTGTTCGTTTGATTGTTAGCAGGTAGTGATCACTTCCAATCTCTGGCCCCCTCCAGACTCTTGCATCTCGGACATATCTGAATGAGCTTCTCCGAACAATGGCATAGTCGATCACTGACTTCTCATTCTTGGTTGGTTCACATCTAGTGTATGCATGTATGCGCTTATGGGGGAACTTTGTGTTTGTAATGATCAGATTCTGCTCACTGCAGAATCTAAGGAGTCGCTTTCCATTGTCATTGAGAGTATCTTCTCCATATCTTCCGATAACTCCACCCCATCTAGCATGGTCATTTCCAACTCTGGCATTAAAATCTTCGAGCATAATAACTTCATCTAGGCAGTCATCCACTGTCCTTTGAAGCAGCTCGAAGAATTCCTCCTTGACCTCTGCTCTCTCATCCTCATTTGGCCCATACACTATGACCAGGTTGACTATGGTTTCTCCTTCTTTTAGTTTTACAACCATAATGCGCTCCGAGACAAAGTTCCATCCCTTGATACTATCTTTTTGATTTTGGGCCACAATGCAACCCACGCCCCCTTTAGCTCTTTTTTTCATTCGGGCTTGGGACCGGCATTGGCGGGCAATGACATACTCATAAGAAGATTGAGTGTCATCGCTAATATTATCGGCAGTGATAAGATTGTGGAGTAAAGACATAGGGCCGCGCGGTCGCGCGCCAAAGACAAGTTCAAAAGGAGAAAACCCTGTGTGTTCATTGGGGACCTCTCTATAAGCAAAGAGAGCCGCGGGTAAAACCCTGTCACAATCCTGAGGATGATCCTCAGTTATCTTCCCAAGTAAAGTCTTGAGTGTTCTATTCAAACGCTAAACTAACCCATTAGACATTGGGTTATAGATACTGCTGAGAGACCTTTTAATATGTAAGATAGACATTACCTGTGACATAGTGTCCGATATAAGTTGAGTACCATGGTCTGACAATATTTCTCTGGGGAATCCCAAGCGAGAAAATATCAGCCAAAGAGCGTCTGCGATATCAGCAGTGGAGATGCTCTTAAGAGGTATAGCCTCTGGCCAACGTGTGCACATATCGACACATGTAAGGATAAATTGATGTCCTCTGGCCGACTTGATCCTAAAAGGACCGATAATATCTATTGCCATTTTCTGAAACGGCCGAATAGGAATGTCAGCAGCCTGGATAGGCGCAGCATGTCGTGGTCCTTTAGATTTGACCTCCTGACATACTTTGCAAGATTGACAGTAAATACGTATGTCCTTGCTCACAAATGGCCAAAAGAAAGCAGCAAGAACCCTCGACTTTGTACGGGAAAAACCCATATGTCCAGCACATTGTGAGTCATGAGCAAGTTGCAATATTTGCAATCTCATACTCTTAGGCACAAGAATTTGAGAATGTGTAGATGTAGTCGAGTCTTGTACCATACGCACAAGTACACCGTTCTTCATAGAAATCCAAGACTTTCTATTTGTATTTTGATTCGGATCACCTTTTTTTGCTAGAATGAAGAATTTTTGTAAAGAAGGATCTTCTTCTTGCAATTTTATAAAAGAGTCACGTGAAATAATCAAGTGACTATTTTGGCTATTCACTTCATTATTATCAGTTAATGAAGTTTGTGGTGTTTCCAGAGCTTGTGCTCTTGTTACCACTGCATTGGTAGCTTGTATATTTTGTTCCTCCCAAACAGCAATCTGCTGTGGGGTACATTCCCTAACTCCGTGAATACGACCGATAATAAGGTCCGCTATAGGGTTAGGTAGAAGACACGCGTGGACATCTCCGTAAAGAAGGGAGTAGCAATATGTATTATGGCAGTAGGATACTTTTCCAAAGTGCCACCAAATGTGACACATTTGATCACCTTTCCTGTAGCACAGGATGGATCTACAAGAGATCGCCTAACACCAATAGTAGTACATCCAGAATCAAAAAGGACTGAGACTGGATTTACAAGACCCTTATGTAGGATAAGAGAACCTCTCCCGTCATGCGCAACTGCAGCAGGAAGAGCGGGAAGAGGATGACCACAGCTTAAAGTAGTTACGGTAGTCGGTTCGAACAAAGTACTGCATTGGGGACATTTAGTTGCCCTACTAAAGTCAAAGGCAGAACATGTGATAGCACTAGAGTTTTTATCATCATCACCTTGTTTACATGCCCCCTGAGACTCTTGCTGTACAGAGTTTGCCTGTTGATATCTCTTTCTTTTATGTTGCGATCTACCGCGACCATTATTGCCTCTGCAATTATCATTAAACTCTCTACTGTAATTGTTATCCTGGTTTGAATTCCAGTTTCCATAACTGTCATTACCATTTCTATACTGTTGAGAACCTCTATTATATTGGTTTTGAGGTCTCCGCGAAAAATAGTTTCCTCTATACTGACTACCTTTGCGAAAATGTCTAAAATTATTGGGAGTAGTATACCGTGGAGTATCAGCTTGTCTCCAGTTCTGCTAAGAAGAATCACCCTGAAATTGATTGCTATGATTCTGAGCATAATTACGGTTACTCTTATTAAAATTTTGTTGGCTACCCTGAAATTTACGCATGAAATTTGGGCCATAAGGTGCTGCCGAAGCAACTGGCAGACCTTCTTTTACTTTAGAGTTGCTAATGGTTACGTGAGGATGCGCAGTGACATACTGGCAACAGTATTCTTCCATTTCTTTTATGTTTTTAGGCTTACGCTCATGAAGAAAAGCAAGAAAAGATTCATTGACAGAAGACATAACCTTGTCTCTAAGTAGTAAGTCCATAAGTGCTTCATATGTATGTTCTGTCTTAGACAGCTCAACCCAACGTGTAAAAGTAAGACGTATCTTTGAAATGAATTCAGAGAATTCCACTCCAGTTTCTGGCAACATATTTTTAAACTGAAGATGATAGCCGTCTTCGTTAAGTTGGTATTTCTTTAACAAGATCGCCCTGACAACCTCATAATTGTTCTTGTCAGGCTCATCTACCATGCTTAACATACTCAAAGCATCACCTCTAAGTATATTGGACAACTGATAAACATACAGTGATTTATCTATGTTATGTGTTTTACATGAACGTTCAAATCTATCCAGATAAAACGTTATATCGTCACTGGAATTACTGTGTGACGTAAGTAAGTTCAGCAACTATTAAAGTGAGCGATTTTAATGGAATTTTTGACTGAAGCAAGTAATTCTGTTAATTGTATCATGTCAAGTGGCAGAATGGTTAGAGCTCATGCTTTTTGAGGAAACGTTGCTGAGTTTGAAACCTGGCTCATGCTCCAATCTACTCAGCTGTAAGTGGGTACCTGACTCTGTTTCTTTCTTAAGGAAGGCAAAGGTGGCAAGGAAGGGAACCTGTTGTCTCACCTCATAAAGCTGAGACCCAGTCTAGTGAAGTCTCTGATGCTTCACTCCCCTACAGCAGTATCTGATGTGGGATTACCTTTACCTTTTTTTTTTCTTTTTTTTTTTTTTAAATCTGTACCTAAATTAACAATCAATTTTCCTTCAAGTATGGAGAGGCAGAGTTGTACTATCGCATTGTGAATATGCGTGATGCTCCAAGCCAATCCATGGCCACAATAGCTGCAACCAATCAAGACATGTATCAAGTAGCACCAGTGGTAAGTGCATGCATTTCTGATATTTCTGCCTTTTTGTTTTGATCAACTTCTGTTCTTATTATTATTGAAAAATAATGTAACCTTTCGATAGTGTTTTTTTTTCCCTTTAGTGTAATTTTACACTAATTTGAAAGCCTAATCTTTGATTCTGTAATGCAAGGCTTGAACTGTTTTAGTGATGAGTATTTACTCAGTAATGAAGAGCTTCAGGTTTTAGCTCAAGGGTCATATTCAGTGCTATAAAGTGAGCCAAAAATAGACAATGCTTTAAGAAAAGATAATGTCTATTTCAGGGAACAGTAAGCTTTTAAATGAATTGTATAATAGGAATAAAGATTAATATGTAACAGGTAATAAACATATTATATATATATATATATATATATATATATATATATATATATATATATATATATATATATATATATATATATATATATATATATATATATATATATAAGTGGATATTGGCATCTACTTGAACTGAGTTGAGTTGATATAACCACCAGCAGTTGAACAGGATTTTCTTTAAATTGACCAAAATGACATGCAAAACTGTTACAGTGGAATTCATAAACAGTGCTAGGGACAGGGAGTTGTGGAGTGACATGATTGCCTGAGCCAGTCCACGTCATTTGAAGAAGTGGAAGAAAGAAATGTAAAATAAGTATGTGTACCTCAGCTGGCATGCATGCCATATATTGCTGACATGTTGGTCTTTGCTTTAACTCTTAGTATCCGACAAGCCCCGTGAAGTGGCGCGGGTTTAGTACCAATTTTACGGCTCGCCAGTTCAAGTGGCGCGCGACGGTAACGATAGCTAAACTAGCGCGTAAAAACGCGGTTTTAGCTCCCGTATAGTAAGAGTTAAGCTGTAATCTTTACTATAATATGACAAAAATAAAATTTGAATCTTCAACTAAGTCATCCAATTGTGTGGCTCTGAAACATGGAGAACATTAAAAGCAACAATAAAGAATTTACAAACTTTCATATGTGGGTGCTTGCATATAATAGAAGGAATAAAATGGTATGACTAGATCACTAATGTAGAGCTGATGACAAGGACCAGACAAGTGCCAGTGGAACAAGAGATGAGAAGACGATGCTGGCAATTGATTGGACAGACACTGAGGAAACCTGTTGATAGCATTACAAGGCAGTCCTTGTTCTGGAATCCTCAGGATAGGAGAAGTAGAGGCAGACCACAAAACACATGGAGAAGAGAACTGGAGACAGAAATGAAGAGGAAGACATGGAAAGACCATGAGCTAATGTCATGTGACAGGAGATTTAACAGGAGTTTGTAGGTGGCCTATGCTCAGGGGGGGATCTCAAGGGTAATGTTGATGATGATATATGACAAAGATTTTTAACAAAAAAGCAAAGAAATTGTGTGACTTTGATTAATTCTTCAAATAAATCTATTCCTTTTGTTTCTCATTGATTTTCTTACTAGTAAAGCATTATCAACTGCATGTTATTTACTTATATTGTTGTAATGTTAAATAAAATATTGTAATAGAATTTGATGGCATGTTGACAGATGTCGCCTAGAGAAGTAAAAGATAATTATTTGCTTAGACCAGGGGTTCCCAAACTTTTTAAAGTTCCGACCTTTCCTTGAAATCCTTGATCCTTAATCAACCTCAGGCAATAAATAAAATAGGGAGTGATTACAAAGGCACAATGAATTAACGTTATCTTTTTATTGAACTGGGTACTTTCATTAATGGGCAGGATATGGCTGACTTGCATTAACATAATAATAGCCGCTTCAGTCATAAATGACTATGGGAAAGCGCCCCTTAGGTGACAGCCCTAAGCTGATTTTTTTTCATGGTGTTCCTTTTGGCATTTTCTCCTCTCATCTGCTTGCCGTGAGAGCTTCTTTTTGCCCAATAAGTGTCCACCCTGTAATGAAAATGCACATTAACAAGGACACTGATATTTGGTTGGAGATTGGTGAGCTTAAGGCGTAAGTCACCACACTCTTCCATGTTCAATCTGTTTCTTTGCTTTGATAAAACTGCATTTTCATGGTGGCTAAAACCAGCTTCAACTATGTACGAGCTTGGGAATGTGAGTATAAATGGCTCAGCTGCCTAAAAGTTTATTTGGACGCGCCCCCCCCCCCATTCACCCTCTGGGGCTCCTCAACCCAGTAGATGTCAATATCGATTGGGGGTTGATAATAGACCCACTTTGAGGAACCCTGGCTTAGACTATATCTTTGACTATGTGATTTTTGTTTACTTGCTTTGCTTGTGTTAATTTTCTGTAGTTTAATTGTTGAGCTGTTGCATTTAGTGTCACACAATTTTTAATCTTCAATAGAGCTGAAATATATATAGCAGAACTTCGATTTAAGATGTTTTTTATTAGGCTATTAATAACACAGCATAGAGTACAAGATAAGGCAGTTTATTTGTGTAGAAACTATTTACAGACAAAGGTGGTAATATAGTCTGTTTGCCTCACATTTTCTTTACAGGGTGGAGTTGTGCTAACTCAGGTGGCTGTTACACCAATTCCTCCCCCTCCCTCAGCAACCCCTCCTAGTTCTCCAATGGATTACAATAGACTGAGGTATGGACAAATAAGGGGTGGAAGTCAAAGAACTGTTAAGAGAGGGTTAAGAAATACAGGCTAAAGATCTCAGAGGATTAACAATTAGAGGAGTTTTTAAATATATGCAGAAGCATTTGACATACGTCTACTGCAGGCTTATGTCACTGAGCTATTGTTGTTTTATCTTCAGGAGAATTTAAAAAATTATAAAAAAACACCTTCAACAGTGCAAAGTACATTTTTTTTTTTAAAGAGCAAGGAAGGGATTGAATATGAAAAAAAAGAATTACTTGATTACAAAATGAATAACTTATACACTGTAACATCAACATTTTATTTTATTTTTTAATATTAAAAAATTAGCCTCTAGCATAGCATCTGAGACACTAAATGTAAACAGTGCATAATCTGCTTATAATCTTAAATCTTTTGACTTAACAAATGACTTAACAAATGTGTTGTTTTTTTCTTCAGGCACTGCTTTTTTTATTTTTTGGCTAGTCCTTTAGTTGTATATACAACATTATCATTCTTAGATGAAGTGCTTAACACTTTTATTTGTATACTGTATTGGTTTTTGTAAAACATGCTTTACAATTTAGTATGACAATGATTATTATTGAAAATGCTTAAAATAACCTTGAATTTACTTGTCATTCTTGTCAAAAGTGCTTCACAGTCCTTGCATTTACACTACAATCAAGCTTATAGAAAGTGCCTTACAATCTTATTTTTTACAATGCAGTCGTACTTTTAGTAACTACTTTGCACTGTTTTATTAACACTGTAGTTAGTAATGCCGAAAGTACATTACAGTCTGCCATTAACACGACCATTGTTCTTGTGAGCTTATAGACTTACATAAACACACTAATCAGTTTCACAAAAGATATTTTACAAATCATCAGGGGCGTCAAAGTCTGATGTGTCGGTGTTGTGGGTAGTGAGGTTTCCTCCATGTGGATCCCTCCCCTAGACCTGGTGAACTGATATCCACGGTCCTCTTGGTCTAGCAAAACCTCTCATACACGAGGACAGTTGTGCGTGGTGAAGAACTGCACCCTCTTCGAGGTTTAAAAAACTTTCATAACTTTCACTGAGATGTGACTCCCCGGGCTAAACACAGCAGATCTAGAGGAGCAAACCTCGATAATAAACCTGGTGCACTATCATGGAACACACTGCTCCGTAGTTGAGAGCCAGAGCTTTACTGAACAGACTTGGAGATGGGGAACCAGTATGCACCACTTTCTGATGAATGGAACCCATCGTACAAAGGATGTGATGATCCTTTCATCTCAAACTGTTGGTCACATGCCTAGAGCCTAAGAGAACTCGGCATAACCAGCAGGCAATTTGGTGGCTGGGATTGAGCATTGTGAACTCCACCTTGACTATATATCTCAGGGATATGCAGAAACGTTCCCATTATCTTTCCAAGTGCTAAAACAGTACAGTTCTGGCTTCCACCAGGGGTGTGAAGGAAACCCACAGACATGCCGGCTTTACAACCAAGGAGATGACCTGCTCATTTGGACAGCAGAAAGATACAAACAGCTGGCACAAGCTAAACTAAATAGAGCCCTAGCCACAATAGCTGTATACTGCAGGCTCTGGAAACTAAAGATAAACACCCAAAAAACAGGATACACAGTAGTCACCAGGAGCATCAAGGAAAGCAAGAAGGTGTTCCAACTAAAACTCGTAGGACAACTACTGTCTAGCGAAGAAAATCCAGCTTACTTAGGTGTGGAGCTTTGCAGACAGCTACTCCTCAATATCTTTGCGCATAAAATGAAAGACAAGGCCAGAAGACATCTGAACCTAGTTAAATATCTTGCAGACACCAGCTGGGAAGCAGGAAAAGGAAATCTAAGACAGCTGTACCTGGGATATGTCCAATCAGTCATGGATAAAAACCTACCACTGCAGTCAGCAATGAGCAAAACCACCCAAGCAGAATTGTACAAAATCCAAAACCAAGCCCTAAGGTTCATATGTGGAGGTATGAGAACCACGCCAACAGCTGCCTGTGAAATTGATGCAAACACAGAGCTTATGGACCTACGACATAAATGGGCTGTCCTGGTAGTAACAGAGCACTATAGAAGAATGAGTAAAGAACACCCAAACAGACAACTGGTTGAAAATAGAAGCCCATTGGCAGATTAAAACAGACATCAACACTACAAGTAGCAACAACTATAGCAAAACAACACCACCTCCCACAGATACGAGAAACAATTGAAAAATACCCAGTCCTTTATCACGGAAAGGAGTTAAAACTATCCATAATAAAAACCACACCCATGGATAGCGCACTAACAAGAGACACCAATCCAACAGTACTAAGACAGCTACTTTAGAGACTATAGACAGCTACCCTAACACTGCAATACATGCATGCACAGATGGCTCTGCCTTCAAGGCCACTATAAATGCTGGACTGGGAGCTTACGTGCTCAGATGGCAACACACTAGAAATATATGAACCATGTGGAGAGTTCTGTACTAATTACGAAGCAGAAATAACAGCAATAAACACCACCCTCACAGCAATATTCAGCCAGTTCAAGCAAGAAGTCTATAAGTCCTCAGATATCATAATCTTCACTTATTCGAAATCAACACTTCAGGCTTTGGAAGAATACCTCCAAACTGAAAATAAAGAAATAATACAGCTGGCTGAAACAATTGACAGCCTGCTAACAACATACAACATCAGGGTCACTCACCAGTGGATACCAGGACACACAGACATACCAGGCAATGAAAAAGCAAGTCATGCTTTTAAACTAATTTTATATTCTCAGAAAACAAATATTATTCATATATTTTACACAGCATAATTTTCTGCACTTTATTAATTGTTTCAGGAACTCGAACATGGTCCAGATCCAGAACTTGAATACGACTTCGGACCCGATTATCGGCTTCCAAGTCGACCGGGTGAAGCACGCAGAGCTTGGTGAGGGCAAAGTTAGACTTACAGCATACTATCATTCTAGTGGAAAGGTAAGTTTAGAAAACATGATGGTATAAATCAAGTTTGTATGTCTTTGGATAGAAATGACTCCTGGTTAGAAAGAACTTTTGGATAGAAATGACTCCTGGTTAGAAAGAACTTTTGAATAGAAATGACTCCTGGTTAGAAAGAACTTTTGGATAGAAATGACTTCTGGTTGGAAACAAGGCCGGATTATCCATTAGGCTACATAGGCTGAAGCCTAGGGGCCCGAGCTCTTGGGGGCCTGTGCATATGTTAAAATTATTTTTTAATGCATAGACTATTCAATAAAATGTGTTTAATGTGTTTACCTTAATAATAATAAAAATAATACTAATAAACATTAATAAAAAGTAATTATTAATAAAAGAGATAAGCAATGCTAACAAACATACCATACCATTCTATTTAAAATATTAGTATATACCATCACCATGCTAAGGGGTTTGAAAACAAAATATTGAATTGTTGTCTATTAGATGGAGGAGGGGGGGGGGGGGGCCAAACACCAAAAAGCCTAGAGGCTCTTCTTGGCTTAATCCGGCCCTGGTTGGAAAGAACTTTTGGATAGACATGACTCCTCTTTAGAATGAACTTTTGTACTGAAATGACTCCTGGTTGGAAAGAACGTTTGGGTAGAAATGACTCCTGGTTGGAAAGAACTTTTGAATAGAAATGACTCCTGGTTAGAAAGAACTTTTGGATAGAAGTGACTCCTGGTTAGAAAGAACTATTGGGTAAAAATGACTCCTGGTTGGAAAGAACTATTGTACAGGGTATACGAAAAGTCCCTCTATCACTAAATCTTTTGTTTATATAAGAAAATGAAGTATAATCATTTTTAAAAAATTTAATCTAGATAAAAAAAAATTAAAAATTATTAAACAGATTAATATATTAACAATTATTTTATAAAATGAATATATATATATATATATATGAAGACAAGATTTTGTGGTAATACCCTGCATTATTTGTAGATAGCAGTTTAGGACAGAACCAAACAAGGGCTTCCACAACAACAAATAATAAAATTAAGATGGAGATGGGTTGGATGATTTCTTAGAAAACAAATATCTCAGCATAACTCATCAGATACAGACTTGAAACCTGCAAAGAAAGATGAGTAGGGACAGATCAGGTAAAAAACACAAAAAGGGAAAATACATTCTTAAAATTGCAGAGTAGCAATATTGATGAAACAAAAAAATGAACAGTCAGAACCAGACAATAAATCACAGTTACAGAATCTGTTAACAGATTGCTGCACCAATTTATCAGCACTAGGTAGCTAAAGAGTTAGTAGACTTCATTATTGAACAGGGAGACACATGACTTGTTTCATGATACAGAAAAAGAAAAACACTTGAAAGGAAGTAAATAACAGATTCCCAGTTCGATTTCCAGTAGAGGGAATATAACTTCAAAAATTTTTTTGTCAGAACCAGAAATTATGTAAAACTCCCCCCTGGTCTCCTAGGTAATAGGATCAGATGCCTAGTCTTTTTGGATAAGGGCGAAAAAAAATAGGAGGTCCCGTATGTATGTTGCGCACGTTAAAAATCCCTCAGCAGTTGAAAATTGTAAAGAGTAGACCACAGGGCCGCTGCCCTGGCAAAATTTAAAAATTAAGAAACCTACCTACCACAAAAATATTTATAGAATGTGTGATTCCTATATAAGCACATTGGGATTCTCGCCGGTGGTACGGAGTTTGTACACTGTGCTGTGATCCTCCTTGTGTGATCTAAGGGAGTAGATCGGAGTACTGATTGAGTTGTCCATGTGCAGTGAAGATAGTCCTTCAAACCAAACCAAACCAAAGAACAGACACCTAGGTTACTCATGTTTCATCCCCTGAATAATTCTTAAATAAACATTACTCTCCTATGATAATGACCATTATCATATTATATCTCTGGTTTGATTTTTCTTTTAGAGCTCAGAGACACACCACAGCATTGTCAAGTTATTTATTGAAACAAATGATACTTCATCATCACCTGATCTCATCACCAAAAGAAACCCAGTTTTGAACTTCTCTCTCAGTCATCCCACTTGCCACCCCCCTCTTCCCCCCCCCCCCTCTCCCCCCCTCCCACATCTACGGCCCTGCCACTTGTATTCCATACATCTTGGCATTCTGTCTCAGTGTTTTGTATGTCTTTGCTCCTGGGTTTACCTTCCTCTCTATCATTATAGCTTCCAGTTTGTTGCTTGTCTTGACTGTCTGTTTCTTTTATTCTGTGTTTTATGTGATAGGGAGTCGTGTATCAGAAATTCTGGTTTTAAAAATTTGCATGGGCTGATATTAACGGGCCTAGAATTTATATTAAGTGCATGACTTGTGGATTTGAAAGTAAAGGGCGAGAACTCCTTAATTGCGCCCCTTGAGGAAAAAGTCGTGGTTTAGTTAAAAGGACATTCGCGGGTCAGAAATTCCAGTTTCATAAATTTGCATGAGCTCATTTAGCGGGCTTGAAGTTTTTGTTGGAGAACGATAAAACTATGACTTGTTGATTTGGACGCAAAGGGCGATAAATTATAATTACGTCCCTTGTGGGATAAAGTAAGTTTGGTTAATGCGAACGAAGTAAGTTTTGCACGGAATTTTGTAGGAGCGAGTGAACTGCCGTGACAAAGTCTGATCTAGAAACTTCGTAGAGAATTGTAATGGTAAATCGGGGTGCTAGGTTTAATCAGTTCAGATCCAGAGGCGTTAAACTTAAGTTGAGTAAATATGGGTTTTCTCCCAAGTGGTTTGAAGATACTAGGAAGTGTAGACAAGAGAGACAGTGTTACTATGTTTGAAGAAAATGTTCATCTTCTCAAGACGACCAGACAACCAGGTATGTCGAATCTCGACAATTACATAAATAGTTTAGAATAATGAGAAGAATAATAGGCCATAGCTAGCCAAGGAGAAGTGTTAAATAATAGACATTTGGTAGAAATAGTCACCCCTGGCGGTTAGGCCAGTCTTTACCAAGATACACCAAGTTATCACATGAAGACTCGAATGTTAAGAAGATAAAAGTACAACAGAGTCAAACAATAGCAGAAGTAAGAACAACAAGTACTGAGATAATGGCTATGACAGAAGTTTTATAATGACAACAGTGGTTCTCAAGCCATAACCATTTTGACTACCAGAGTCAGTAGACAAATAAAGAAGCAGTGACAGTGCCTAAGAGAATAATAGGAGAATGAGTAAGGACGATGTTTTAGAAATTTGCATCATGAAATAAACTCTTGCTGTACAAAAGTTACCAGCCTCAAGTGGAAGGTTGGGCAGAACATCTCATTTCAACTGTTGCTGATTTACATATGTAAATAAATTTTGTATTTCATTCACTGCTGTCGGCGTGAAGTATGTTACCATATATTTAAACCACCAACCATCTGTATGTCATAAGCTGTTGTAATCATCAAAGTGTCATCAGGAGTAACTTATTATCATCATCCAACTGCCTAATGTCTGGGGCAGTGATACGAACCCACTAAACACACCATCATCACACAAGCCATCAGCACGCACAGCCACATTTATAACTGTTCAACTGTTCCACCTAATTTACTTTGTCTCTAAACTAGATGTTTAAACAAAATTCATCTCAGACCTCAATATAACGTTCAGACCTAAGGGTCTTTTATATTTGGACATGCGCCCTAATATAACCGACTAGGTTGAACAGGACGCGCCTCGCCAATACGAGGCAAAACTACATTTTTAAAAAAAATCTCAGGTTTTAAATTGTGTGTGTATCTTGCTCTATCTCATTCATTTACTCATTAGCCTTGAACTCATGAAGGTTCATAACCTTTTAACATATTCATGCCAAGCCATCCGCTCAAGACCTGACCATGTTTTCTGTATTCCTTTAATTTCTGTCACCTGATTTCTTCTGAATTTTTTTATCAGTATCCCTCTATCTCTCTTTACTGTGGGTATTCCAGAACACATACTGCCTTATAATGTTACCAATAGATTTCCTCAGTGGTTGTTTTATCCATCACAATTGTCTTCTTACCTCCTGGCCCACTGGCACCTGTCTGACAACAATTCCACATTGGTAATCTTGTCACACAATTGCTTACTTTATCTGCAAGATTTATTTCCTGCCTATACTTTTAATTTTTTTGTTAAGTTTTGCCTTGAAATCTTCTTCCAGTATTTTCAATTTTCTTGTTTTCCAAATTTTTATTCCAATATAACTGAGCAATAAAACGTATTAATTGAGATGAAATTTAAACAAAAACCTGTTATTAAGATTCTCTCTTTTATTCTAGATTGTCCAGTCTGCAACCAGCCCTGTCACGTGTAGCACAACATCTGTTCGTTCCAACTTTAAATTCAACTACCATGTGTTTGGCCAGCAGGAGGCTTCATTTCAGGATGTGAAGATGGGAGGAGACATGCTTCTTGTAGTTCGCTTCTACCTCAAACGACAACTTAGCATGCAGACTGATAATATAGATCCAGCTGACACAGCAGGGCCACAGTATGGGGAAGAGACTCTTGTTGCCTGGGCAGCTATTCCTTTAGTGCTGTCCAAGCAAGGAGGTGAAAACTAATAGTTTTTTTTCTGGTGTGAGAGTGGTTATGTCTACCATAAACTTTTTTTTTTAAAATTCCCTGATTATGTTAAGATTATTTGTAATTCTTTTGGCATTTTTTAAAACCTAATGTAGACCCTAATATATAATATCTTGGCAGAAGTATAGACAAAGTTGGAGGAACAGACAGTGATATCAAAATAAGAAAACAAATAACAAATGGAGCTTTCACTTCATTGTGGAAAATATATGGAAATCAAAAGAAATCGAGTCCAACGCAGAAATAAGAATCTTCGAATGACATTTCAAGACAGTATTGTTGTATGGCTCTGAAACATGGAGAACATAAAAAATGACCACCAAGAAGTTAGAGACTGTAATAACTGGGTGCTTGTGCGGAATAGAATAAAGAATTGAAATGGTATGACAAGGACACCAGTACTGATGGAAAAGAACCTGACAAATATACCAGTGAAACAAGAATGGAGGATAAGATGCTGGCATTGGATAGGATACATGGGACCAAAAGATGCAGCAATAGAGAATGCAGTCAGCGACCCATAGCTTGACTGCTTGCATCAGGGTCAGCGAACCAGAGCTGACCAAGACCGTACTCCACCTCCACGTGGTGGTCCTGGAAACAGTCTGCAGCAGTGCAGTCTGGCTGAGCGAGTACGGATCGCAGAGGGAAGGCAAACCCGGTCCCAAAAAATGCCGCGCTGAAGTTGGATGTGTCGACCGAAAGGTGCAGATATCACAGCTACGGCGTAAACAGACACAACGCAACCACCGTCCTTTTCAGGGCGAACGAGGAAGAAGAAGAAGAAGGATAGGATACATGTTGAGTAAACCTGATAATTACAATACAAGGCAAACCTTATTCTGGAATTTCCAGAGTAAGAAAAATAGAGGAAGACAGACATTTAAGGGATGAAGAAGACATGGAAAGACTTTAAATGGATGGCACAGGATATGAACTTGTTGAAGGCCAATGCTCCACAGGGAGCAGAAGGGTTAATGAGTGATGAATGAATATGACCACTGACAATAGAACATGTAGCAACTCATTCCTCTGTTCCTTTTTTTACACCTTTAAAAGCAAAGATGGTTCGATCTCTGGCAAAAAGCCTGTGCTAATTCATTTTATGTGTTCTTACAGTGGTGAATTCTGTAGCAGTTTTTTTACATATTGCGATTGCTAGATGTGTATACAATTCTGTTTGATTACCTTGTATGGCTTGCTTAGTAGAGAATGATGGTTATTGGCTCCTGGGATCCATAAAAGTTATTGTTGTTCAGAATCAACTTTATTACACTTGGGCAGACCCGTAGTTGGTCAGTCTCCCTCAACAAATGTCAAAAGGTATGAACACTCATTTTTTCTGTAGCACACTGGTTGTATACATGTGTTACCGCTACGTCTCTTATATTGTCAATGGTATTGACTAAATTGGTCTGTCGGGCCTGCTTGAGTATGGCTAATGGCAATGAGACTAGGTAACGATGGTGAATGGGTCAAAACAGTGTGACCAACTGGCAACGAAGATATACTGGACTCGTTGCAGAAGTAAGTGACGAGACATCTTTATTACGATGATACTTTGACATCAGTATTATGGACATTTTCATCAGCATAGTTATGGCAGGATATACATGGTAAATAACAGTCACTACGGACGTTGACCGCCTAAACTAGCCGCTATCACATCAAAGTTAGCGGAAGCTCTACGGCAATGAATTGGTAGGATGCATGGGTTTACAAAAATGACCATGTTAATAGCATTGAGCATATATTTATAATAAGGTAAAGGATCCCGTTACACACCCATTGAGGCATATTGGGAATATGGTGTTGGGCCCATATTTTCTTGACCATCGGCACACTAGGGGTGACGTGGTCAACATCACGCCGGCCGCCTTCCCAGAGTTGCTCTGGTACCCAGTTGGGGCTGGGTCGACCCAGGAGCTGTTTGCGGCCTAAAAAAATCCCACCTCATCTGGGGATCGAACCATAGACCACTGAGCTAGGAAGCCAGTGCACTAACCACTATGCTACCGTGGCTCCCATATTTATAATAACGATCCAAAATATCTCCTAGCGTTGACTGAACGCACTAACAGCCGACATAGCTGGTCAGGCTAAAGCTCTACAGTAACGGTACTGGAGAATACGTATCTGAGGCTAGATACTTCAACAAGCTGGTTCTGGCTAATTATTGGCGAGAAAAGATTCTTGGCATAACTCGCTCAAGAATAACATCATCATATCTCAGATGATCATAATTAACTTCATGGCCATGTCTTCCCTAGACTTGGGATATTGTTAAACACAATAATCGTAGCAGTCATATATTGTGGATAACTTATAGTCAAACTTAGCCATGTAGCTAGTAAATGATCCGAAAGAGTTTATGATAAATAATCACATGAGAAAGGCTAATATGTTCAAATCTAAGATAAATTTGTCACTTACTAATATAAATGACTCTAATAAAAGTGTCATGGCGTATCATTGTATATTGTTAACTATCATGTTAATCACGGCTTTGTCTATTTATTACGTTCGTTGGACATGTGTATGAAAAACACAATAGTCAAAGAAACATATTGTCCTAAACGATAAAGTTAGTAGTTCCCAAAAAAAATCCATGTACATTTATAAGGATGAAGCGTAAGCTGGACACCCAGAAAGTGTAGTTCGTGGTGTCACGATTCGCAATGAAAGTCACAAACAGGCTGTTTTCAGCATAAATTATACGAGTGTCAATGCGATAAGTTTTCCAGTGTGTCAGGGTTTCTTGTGGGCAGCGTGAAAGTAAGTCTGCCACGACGTTGTCTGTTCCACAAATGGCTTTCATGTCAAAATTAAATGGCTGTAAGATGATCAAATATTGTGCAGATCTGGAATTTTTCAAATCTTTGCTCTTGAGTGCTGTAAGAGCTCGCTGGTCGGATTCCACCACAAAGTGGGCACCTAGAAGAAATCTCTGTAATTTTAGAATGGACCACAGAAGTGCAAGGAGTTCCCGGTCCACCACGGAGTAATGTTGTTCTGTTTCCGTCAACTTTTGAGACACGTAGAGAACTGGGTGAAGTGTTCCTGAGTAGTTCTGCATGAGTGACGCCCCGATTCCCTTTGACGACGCATCTGTGCGAATTACAAAAGGTATGTTTTTGTTTGGGAGTCGTAAAATAGGTGCAGATGAAAATAACAATTTAATCTTATCTAATGTGGCCTAGCACTCTTGTGACCACTGAACTATGTTTGGTGACCCTTTCTTGAACAAACTAGAAAGAGTGGCAGTGATGGTCGACAAGTTTGAGATGAAGCGTCCATAGAATTGGATCAAGCCGAGGGAGCTTCGAACTTGTTTCTTGGTTTTAGGAGTAGTGACATTCAAGATTTTGGAAATGTTGTGGTCCTCCGTTTTTAAGAGACCATGGCCAACCCGATGACCCAAAAATGAGATCTCACTAAACCTGATGTGGGCTTTAGACGGTTTTGCCGTCAAGTTGTGAGAGCATAAGGTAGATAAAAGTGAGCATAGACCAGTGAATTGATCATTCCAAGAGTCACTAAAAAGACATATGCCGTCGACATATATGATGATATCCGAATGATGTGATAGGATCTTGCGCATCATCCAGATGAAAGTGGCTGGTGCATTGACAAGCCCGAATGGCATGAAGTTCCATTCGAACAGCCCCCGAGGAGTAGAAAAGGCAGTGAGAGGCTTGGCATGTTCGGTTAGAGGTACCTGCCAATACCCTTTGGATAAGTCGAACTTAGAGAAGAATATAGCGTTTGATAATTTAATAAGTAAATCTTCTAAAAATGGCATAGGTTCAGCGTCAAAGCTGGTCACCTGGTTTAGTTTTATAATCAACGCAGAGACGAATGTTCTTGTCTTTTTTTCTAACAACTATGGATGCAGCATAGGCTGAATTGGATGGTTCAATAATGTTTAATTGCAGCATTTTGTCTAATTCATGTTCCACTTGGTACCAACGGGCTGATCACCCGTTTGCCAGTCACTTCGATTACGGAAACAACAGCAGATGGATTGATTTGCCGTTGCCCTAAAGACGCCAATAGGCGTGATGGGAAACAATGGCAAAGAAAACCTATCTGCTGTTGCCCTAAGACGCCACTAGGCGTAATGGCCCTGATTGCTTTGACGGTCGGTGGCTAAGGATGGAAGAAGAAGATGTTCCACTTGGGATTGGAAATGCCATTGGTATAGGATAAGGATGGACTCTGATAGGTTTTTCATCTGTCAGCACAATATCATGTGCAATGACAGATGTCCGACCTGGAATGTTGGTAAGGACATCCTGAAATGATTGTAGTAAAGAAGTAACCTGCTGTTGTTTCTCAGCAGATAGCTCAGGAGAAATCATGACGTTTTGCCATGTTTCCGTAGAATGTAACAGTACTTCCGGAAGTGGTAGAGGTACGTCAGCGAAAGTAGATTCCTCCTCTTGGATGACTGACAAAGATGAATACCAATGTAGACAATAGGGTGGATCGTCAGTAGCCTGAAAGACAGACTGAAGATAGTCTGGACGGGAGTGAAATTCCTTCAACATATTGATGTGGAATGTTTTGTTATTCCCGTTTATGTCGACAATATAATCGACGTCAGAAATGCGAGATAAAATTTTAAAAGGGCCTTTCCAGGCAATTAGAAGTCGATTATCTTTCCGTGGAAGCAGTACATAAGCTTCTTCTCCAGGAAAGAGTTGTTGTAGACGCCTGTATTTTTTTTAAAAAGAGTCTGGCCTTCTCTTTGGTGGACTCTGACGTGGAGGTAGCCAACCTGCATGCGTCTATAATTTTATATCTTAATGGGCTGACCAAAAAGTACTGCGGGTAAAACCCTATCCCAATCTTGAGGGAATTGACCTTACCTAGCAACTGCTTTAAGGTACAATTTTGCCTCTCAATCATCCCATTACTCATTGCATAGTACACACTACTGAGCGCTCTATCGATGTGGAGCATGGCCATCACCTTAGTCATCGTCTCAGAAACAAACTGTATACCCCTGTCCGAAAGTATCTTTTTAAGGAAAACTAGGCGAGAAAAAATTTGCCATAGAGCATCTGCTACATCAGCAGTAGATATGCTCTTAAGAGGGATAGCCTCTGGCCATCGAGTACACATATCTATACAAGTGAAGATGTATCTATGTCCTCTAGCAGACATGATCGGTATAGGACCAATCATGTTGATCGCCATTTTTTCAAATGGTCGTATAGGTATTTCAGCGGCTTGGATCGGAGCTGTATGGTGAGGACCCTTTACCTCCTGGCATGTCGTGCAGGAGCGACAATATACAGTCACATCCATTGTAACACCTGGCCAAAAGAATGACGAAAGTACCATAGACTTAGTGCGGGAGTACCCCATGTGTCCTGCACACTGTGAGTCCTGGGCATGTTGTAGGATATTAACTCTGAGGTCTTTACGTACTAAAACCTGTGAACATACAAATGAGGGAGAATCACGAAACATCCGCACAAGTACCCCATTTTTAAGTAAGAACCAGTGTCGAAAATTTTTACCACAATCTGTTTCATTCTGTTTAACTAACAGGAAAAAATTTTTGTAATGAAGAGTCATTTGGTTGCAGCTTAATAAAAGACTCTCTGGACATTACATTTTTAAAATCATCATCATTTTGCTCATGATTTGTGTCAATATTCACATGTAATTGTTCTTGAGCTTGTGTTCTAGTCGTTACTGCGTTCGCAGTTTGAATGTACTGCTGTTCCCAGTCAGCAATCTGCTCCGGTATACATTCTTTTACCCAGTGTATCCGCCCAACGATAAGGTCGGCGATCGGATTCAAGAGCACACAAACTTTTATACGCCCTGTAAAGAATGGAGTGGCAATGTGTGTGATGGCAGTTGGGAAAGTCTCCACTGTGCCACCGAACGTCACACATTTTACGGAATCACCTGTAGCACATGACGGGTGTATCAGTGACTGCCTGACTCCGACGGTCATGCAGCCTGAGTCTTTTAATACATTCACTGGAATGTCGTTTACCAAACTCTTGTGTAGGAGTAGTGACCCTGTACCATCATGAGCCGTCAATGCTGGAAGGGTCGGGAGAGGACGGCCGCATCTCAAGGTAGAAACTGTGTCGTGCTGAAATAAAGTAGTGCACTCTGGGCACTGTGCTGCAAGATTAAAGTCAAAAGAGCAAGATGCAGCGACATTATTAATATCATTGTTACCCTGATTTGACTCAACACTAGGCTCAAGTTGAGCTGAGTTTGCATGCCTATGAGATCTACCATTATTCGGAGATCTACCTCTATATCACAATCGATCATAATTTTGTTCCTTATTGTAACCTTTATTTTGATTATATTTCCAGTTTGGATAGTTCCATGACCTGTTTTCATTTTGAGCCTGATGTCTATTACCTGAGTTTCGAAGTCCATTATAAGTATTACCGTAATGTTGCCAACTATTTTCGGAGTTATTATGTCTTCCATTTCCAGAGTTTTTTTTCACGGAAATGTTGGGATCCCCGGAATTGTTTCCACTCTTTTGGAGCAGGAGAATTGCTACGTGATTGGTTCCCTTGATGTGAACCATAATTATGGTTATATCCCCTACCAAAATTGTGATCAACACTCTGTGATCTAGTTCGTATGTTGTTATTATTCCAAGACATAGCTGATGCTACTGGTAACGCTTCCCTTATGTTAGAGTTACTAACAACTATGTTGGGGTGAGCAGTTAGAAACTGACGCCCAATTTGTTCACTAGCATTTAAGTTTGCTGGTTTGCGTTCATGCAAGAACGAGAGAAATAATGGGTTAACTGAGGACATCACCTTGTTCCTCAGTATCAGGTCCATAAGGGCATCATACGTGTGATATATAGCAGCAAGTTCAATCCAACGATGAAATGTAAGCTTAATAGTAGCAATAAATTCAGAGAAGTCCTTGCCATTCTCTGGTAGAATGTTTTTGAAACGGAGTCTATATCCAACTTCATCCAGTTTATATTTTCTTAACAATATACCTATAGCAGCATTGTAATCATTTTTACTGGGACCCTCTAAAATACTCACAGCTGTCAATGCTTCTCCTGTAAGCAATTTCATAAGCTTACTGCAATATTCTGACTTATCTAATTTGTGTGATTCGCATACAGTCTCAAATCTATTCCAAAAGAATACGACGTCATCGACATTGGGTTTAAATGTCGGTAATCTTATTTTGAAAGAACCAGAATGGTTCTTGTGTGAGGCTGCCTGAGTCTCAGAAACATTTTGTTTACCATTACCATTCATTAGCTTGATTTTCTCAAGTTCTAAAGTTAACATCCTTTGTTCATGTAATCTTCTGTTTTCATTTTCACTAGCCTGTAGTTGCATTTGCATTTTTTTTTCTTCTGCTTCCATTTGCATTTTTTGTTCTTCTGCCTGACGTTTCTATGTTTCAGATTCCGTCTGAATTTTCTTTTCTTCTGCATCCGGTACTGGTCTAGAAAGCGGGCCCCAGACTTTTTCCGAGAAACGAAACACAATTTACGAAATGGTAAACGAAATATGTATCGTATGAGGGGGAGATAACCCAACCGTCTTGCCGTTGTTTTGCAAAGGGGGAGATAACTGTGCATACTTAGTGATACTCAGTGATTGTTGATTGTTAACTTTGATAGATATTCAGGCCCTGAAAAGGACCGTAGCTGGCATAAAAATGCAATGTCTATTCTGGAGGCCAGTAAAGTGAAATGTCCTCAAGGATAGCTTCAAATACATTTCTAGTTGTAGGTACTCTCGACCTCCACATAAACTCGGCTAGGTAGGTTTTCAGATGTTGTCTAGCTGTACCTCGATGTTTTTTATTTCTCCACTTAGCGCTGCCCCACATTCTTTCCACTGTTTGCGTGTGTACTCCCGTGTCTGGATCAATAAAATTGTATCTGTGGTTGACTTGAAAATGAGAAAATCCAGATGCCTCGATGTCAGCGCTTCTGTACCCTCTCCATGAGTCAGAATAGATGGTTGAACCTTCCTTGATATGTTCAACTATTGCTTTTAAGAGAGTTGCTGCGCTCCTATCTGGGATTGGCACCAAGAAGACTTCACTTGTTTCGCGACACACTCCTCCAAAAATCCATTCTTCCAGTGTTGTTTTTCCGTTTCGAAAATAAACTCTCATCGATTTCAACAATGTGACCCTCACCTCCAATCTGACAATGTTGCACTTTTGAAAGAGAAAAGACGCATACTTCACGTAAGAACGCATTCCATTCCACAACAGTTGTTTTGGAAATAAGCAGTTCCCTAGCACATACTTTCACTGAGGTTGACTCATGGCTCCAGTAATAGATAAACGAGATAACGTTCACTAGGGATAGTTTCGTGGACTGCAAACACGTGCCACTACGTAGCTCTCTTCTCTCCTTATGCTTCCGTTCCCTGCAGATCCATCTTATTCTGCCAGCGGTGTAACAATGAAGTTTCATTTGATGGCCAAGAGTACAAATTCTTTCAGCCGGCAATATGCCACGCGCTTGTAAAAATTTGACAGCGTCATTTTCAGTGCGTGGCAAGATCGATAAATTGAACTCCATCATCATCAGTTGCCATCTCCACAATGAAGGTTGGCTGTAATGGATCTCCAACGTCTTCTGTCTCTTGTCTTGATGGTGCACTCTGACAGACTCTTTCCTGTCCATCTCTTGATGTTGTCTTCCCACTTATAGCGCTGTCTTCCCCTTGCACGTTTGCCTTCAACTCTCCCTTCTGTTATGGTCTTCTGCAAGGTGTTATGCCTTTTTATGTGGCCAAAGTATTTTAGCTGTCGAACTTTGACCTCCCTCATTAGTTCTCTTTTCATACCTAGATTTTCTAGGACCTGCTTATTTGTTTTCATCTCTTTCCATGAGATACGCCCCATTCTTCTATATATCCACATTTCAAGAGCCTCAATTCTTTCTTCCAAATGCTTATTCATCGTCCATGTTTCTGCACCATACAGAAATGCAGAATATATATAACACTTTATGATTCTCAGTTTTAATTTGTGAGATAACTGTTTGGATGTCAGTATATGTTTCATGTTGTTGAATGTAGCTTTGGCCATTCCTATTCTCTTCTTGATTTCTGTTTCACATCTGCCATCTTCTGTTATTATATGACCGAGATATACGTAGCTCTTGACTTGTTCCAGGATTTCCCCATTTACGCTTATCTTTAATGTGGGTTTATCGTCTGTTTTGCTAATTATCATAGTTTTTGTTTTCTCAATATTAATGTCGAGTCCATATTCATGACTTATACTGTTCACTTGCTTCACTAGTTCCTGTAACTCCTGTTCGCTTTCAGCTAACAACACGGTATCATCTGCATATCTAAGGTTGTTTATTGACCTTCCACTGATGTTCAGTCCTGGTATTTCCTGTATCTGTTTGAAAATTTTTTCAGTGTAAAATTGAACTCCATGTTGATACAAAGGCTTGATGTTGATCGTCGAATGGGCGGTTGATACAAAAGTCGGATCGGGAGTTGTTAAATAAAAAGTCGGATTCGCGTTTTCAAAAACCTGAACTTCCGGGGCCCGCTTTCTAGACCAGTACCCTGCATCCATTTGACGTTTCTGTATTTCAAATTCCTGAGCTTTCGCATATTCTGTGGTCTCGAATTTCTTCAACTCATCCAAGTCCATTCCAAGCACGTTCCCTTGCTTGATAAAATAATCTAGTGTAGACATTTTGTCTAGGTCTTTGAGCTCCTAACTTACTTAGTCAAACACGTCTATATTGTACTATGTGTACCAACTAATTAATTTGCGACAGGTTCTTGTCCACCGAACCTATGTTTAAATTCCTATGAATTTTAGGAAGGCTAATATATATTACGATATAATTACATATCAATCAATAAATCATGCATAAGACCCCAAAAAAAAATTAATAGAGCATTTAAGACTGGCAATATGTGATGAAAATACAGAGAACAATTGACAAGAAGACAGGATACCAAAGTACGAATGAGAACGTTCGCAGGATCAACTAAAGAAATATAGCAGAATCAAAGTAAAATGGTATTGCAAAATGCAATAAACCTGCGAAAAGAAAAAAATATTAACGAGACAAGTGACTGCACAATGTATATACACATAATTTGTATAAAAATAAGCAATAGCAAGGTAGAGACGGGCGGTTACAAACAAAACCAATCAATAAACTAAAGCACATAAAATACCACAATAACAACAATAAAACACTACGTTACGCCTAAACACTAAGGTGTCACAGACGACCAAGCACAGTGGACCGAAATCCTTCGGCAAATATAGGCCGGAATTTCCACTGCGAGAAATCTGCAAAGGCCCTAAAGAATGCCTAGCGTGGGCCCTGGTGTGAATCTGGGATGTACCCCTCATAGGTCTCCACCCAACCTGCCCGCATGGAACATTGAACATAGAACAATTAGGTTACATATATACATAATCAAAGAAAGGCTCGACCACAACAAGCAGCGGTAACAAGGTGCACACACAATATGATTAGCCACTTATCTTATATAAGACCCTCCTTTCACGGATTCAACGACGAAAGGTATCGGGTGCTGCATGGTGAGCAATACAATTTCCGCAATAAAAATCCACCGTTGACCCTCACGATACTAGGATATGGCTGGATCAAATCTTGAGATTATCCCCGTAGAGGTCACTAAGGTCAACCGTTAAATGTAGACTTCAAATACAGCAGTGTCGTTGATGGTGTTTTTTCGTATAAATACTCAACGTTTCTTTAAAAATCGACAAAATAGTGGGATGCAGCTTCATCAAAACTTTTTTTCCCATATACTGGCCACCACTTCTGTTACCGCTATGTCTCTTATATTGTCAATGGTATTGACTAAAGGGTCTGTCGGGCCTGCATGAGTAGCCGATGTACTTCTAGATGATGACCTGATCATGCGAATGTATTGTGGGCCGTTACTTTGTCGTGTATGATGGTATGTACGGCTAATGGCAATGAGACTAGGTAACGATGGTGAATGGGTCAAAACAGTGTGACCAACTGACAACGAAGATATACTGGACTCGTTGCAGAAGTAAGTGACGAGACATCTTTATTATGACGATACTTTGACATCAGTATTACGGACATTTTCATCAGCATAGTTATGGTAAGATATACATGGTAAATAACAGTCACTACGGACGTTGACTGACCGCACTAGCTGCTATCACATCAAGGTTAGGGGAAGCTCTACGGCAACGAATTGGTAGGATGCATGGGTTTACAAAAATGACCATGTTAATAGCATTGAGCATATATTTATAATAACGATCCAAAATATCTCCTAGCGTTGACTGACGAACTAATAGCCGACATAGCTGGTCAGGCTGAAGCTCTGAAGTAACGGTACTGGAGAATACATATCTGAGGCTAGATACTTCAACAAGCCGGTTCTGGCTAATTATTAGCGAGAAAAGATTCTTGGCATAACTCGCTCAAGAATAACTTCATCATATCTCAGATGATCATAATTTACTTCTTGGCCGTGTCTTCCCTAGACTTGGGATAAGACCACGGAAAAAATAACGTCTGCTTAGGACGATGAATCTCTGGATCTGCAAGAACATTTGAAACCCATGTTGTTTCTGCATTTACAGTCTGATCTATTTTTATGTTTATATTGATTTAATTTCCTAAGTAGATTTTTTTAAAAGAAATAATGATATGCCTATATCATTCCTTTTTGTTTTTAAAAAAAAAAAGGGCACCTGTTGTCCATTTGTAAGTACATGAATTGTTAAAACTTTACCTGCCATATAATTTTTTTAAATATAAGTGTAATTTGTATTTTTTAAAGTGTGTAAAATGCTACAGTATATATCACTTGCGGAAAATACAATGTGATCCAACTCAGCAGTATGAAACTGAGTCTTGTAAGTGTACAATACAGTGTGGCATCTGGGTAAGGGCGGAGGAGTGGGCTTGCCATCTTGAAACCTTACACCGCCTTGAAAAATCCCTAGGGCTTGGCTCTGTTTACACGCCTGATGCATCCTCTCATATGTTCATCCCTGCTAGTCTTACCTTTCTTTCCAAAGTCAAGTATCTTAGCCTCGTTGATTCATCGATTTCAGTGTCATTCTGTAACAGTCTGTCATTAATTGTCTTCAGTGTCCCATCCTTATTCAATATCCCCACAATGGGTACTTTTTAGGCTCATCTGTTTGCTGTCCCATTGCTCTGTATGCCTGCATGACCAGGACAGTAGATTCACAGAAGTACAGTAACCCATTATAATAACTAATGATAACCCAGGTCACCCATTAAATCATAAACATTGTTGACATTTCCCGTAATGTGAGTTAGCAAGTTTGTAATAAAGAGCTGAAAGAAGAGAGAAAAAAAGATCTGAAAATGCATTGTATTTTAGCAACACAGGTCATGACACACAAGCCTTGACAATTTTATTAACCTAATATAACCACTGGAAAAAAAAAGTAAGAAAGAAAGAAAAGAAAGCGAGCAAGAAATATTAAAAGACATGAAAGAAAGGAGCTAAAGAAATAAAGTTTATAGAGGGAAGAAAGTAGGGGAAGGAACTAAAGTAAAAAGAAAGGGGAAGGAAAAAAAGAAGGAAAGTGTGAAATAATTTGGTCCACACTAAATTAAATCCGTACTAAATGAAATCTATGCATCGGTAAAACATGTTACAGTGTGATTTGCTGGTACAGAGAATATTTAGTCTTCAGTTTACTTTTTCTAATATTGCTGTAGCAAATATTATTAAAGTGTGTAATATGCCATTTTTATTTACTTTTGTACACTGTTATACTTATTTTTATACCAGGTTGGCAAATAATTTATGTTATGACACCATGAACAGACAAGCAAAGAAGAAGTAACCAGACAGTCAGCTAGTGGTCCTTTTTAGGACCAGTCCTTTTCAGGACTATCAACCTGCTAGCACCGAAGAAACAACACGCACAATATACCCCAATTATAACCAATTTTCAGGTTGAACAGGGTATAACAACAATATAGTAGACAAACGAACGAACGAACAAATTTATGTTTATCTATCATATAGTTCCTGGGGGGTCCCTTATGAGGGAAAGAAAAAAAAAGAACTGCATTCTCAGGCATGTCATACAAGGTGACTAATATGAGATTGTGCATGTGGCTGGCAACCTCATCATGTAAAACAAATTACTACAGAAACCACTGCTGTAAGGGCTTGTGAATACTTGGTGGAGGCTTCCTGCAAGGGAACTAGCTGAAGTGGTGACTCCTTGCTGCATAAGGGGTAAAAAAAAAAAAAATGAAATATGAAACCCCCATTATTCATTTTGTTTTAAAACTATTTTACCTTTTTTTTTCTCCTTTTAAAATTCAGACCTCTCTGCCCGAGATCGGAGAGAATTCAATCCCAACAAAATGAGAATCAACACTGGCACACATACACTCAAGCTCTTTGAGCCTCCAGTCCCAGAACCCACCAACATTCCTTTGGATAATTACCACAATCAGCGAGATTATAAACCCTATGGCAAAGCCACTGTTAGAATACACATCTTCCAAGGTCAGCCTCGTCCAGGTTCACTCACACCCAGTGAATTGTCTGATGAAGGGGATGACGTCTTACCAGAGGTAGATATTTTGCGAATCAAATCTCTTTATAATCATATATTTGAATAAGACTAGAAGCAATAAAATCTGCATAAAAATGCAAGGGCATTCATTATTTGTAGACATTGGAAATGCTGATCCGTGTAGAAAATAGAGAAATAACATTCATCACATAGACACATCTACAGAGATATTATACAAACTACTCAGTAAAGTGTGGGAGAGAGAACGAACAAATGAAATCTTTATTTCATCAGGATAGAGAAATAGGCATGATTGCCTTTTTACATTTCTGCCCTGCAATACCTTCATCATCATGTAGCATGTGCTTTGCAGAACGTCGCTCTCATCACGGCCCACCTGAAAGACTCTCGACCTCTAGCCAGCCTTCCCGCCTCCTCCATTGTCGTATTCAAGGTGTCTTCAATGTCCTGTGTCCACTGTCGTCTTGGTCGGCCCCTGCCTCACCTTCCTGGTACCATACCCTCTATCCCTCCATCCCTTCTCTTTCTAAACCACTATGACGTTTAATGTGGCCAAAGTATTTCAGTTTCTGGGACATGATATTGTTTATGAGCCAGTTTTCCTCAATGTTCAGGTCATGTAGGATGTCTATATTTTTCTTCTTGGTCCAAGATATTCTGAGAATTTTTCTGTAACACTTTGCTTCGAAAGATTTGATTTTTTTCTTTAATGTTTGTGTAATGGTGTCCTCCAATACAATTAAAATATAAGAGAAGAAATAGCCTTGCAATGGTAGAAAATGGTGGTTCCATTCTTTGCTTCCGAGTATTGATTGCTGGGATCCATACAAGTATATTGTTATTGTTGTTCAGATTCAACATCAATGCACTCAAGGCAATACAATTGCTCTGCAGTACAATTCTCAAAGTGTTTTCAAATTAAAATATATGAGAAGAAATAGAAGCAGAATGGAAGGAAAGGATATCTGTTCAAGTTGCTTAAGAAGTGTGATCTACAAGGGTACATATTACAGAGAAATAATGTTATTATCAGTGCCAGGAAAAATATTAAACAGGATCATCCTTGAGACATAGACAGTTGACAGAGGAACAGGAAGGTTTTTTTATTTTGGCCAACTTATTAGCCTACTGTTTTTGTGTCGATCCCCTTGCCCAAAAGGATATCAACTCAAATGCAAGTCAGTAGCAGAAGAAACTTCAGTTTTTCCTGTTTCAGTTTCCTACTTGAGTTTTTTTTAACCATATCCACGTGGCCCTGAAAGTCATAACACAAATGTCTACTTTACAAGATGCTAATGAAATATGGTATGTGCAAAAGTAGTTTTCTTCCCTATTTAAAATTATAAATGACATTTTAGTCAACCTTTCTTGAAAAAAATACAAAGAAACAAACAAAAACATGTAATTGAGCTTAGCTTACCTTTCTTGAGATTAGTCTCTTTCTTTCCCTTTCATAAATTTTAAAAACTCATAAGGCAAACATTATAAATTTCTGTTAAATGACTAGTTTAAGTCAAAATGGGATGTAATTATAAATTTCTGTTAAATGACTAGTTTATGCCAAAATGGGATTAAATTTTTCTAAGGTAGGCTCAGTAGATTTAATTTAAATAAAAGTTGTAAATTGATTTTAATTAATGCTGTTTACAATGTGAACATTTATTGACATTGTTGTAAAGTAAAGCTACTAAATCCCATAGGCCAAAGTAATATGAATGAAAATATAGCATAAGACAGTTTTATACAAGACTTTGAAAAAACATGTTTTTTTTGTTTTTTTTTCAATCACGATCTCTCGCGGGATGACCAACCACCTCTCATGGAACCCTAAAGTTCTGTGGAACCCCGGTTGAGAAACCCTAGTTTAGACAGAGAATCATTCTGGAAATTGATGAGGTATTATGGAATTCCTCTTACATTCATTAACCCAATAAAGGAAGAAAATGAAGACTTGAAATGTACAGTTCTCCATGAAGGACAATGTACATAGTATTTTGAGATAAGAAATGGAGTGCAGCAGGGATACCTCTTGCCCCCATTTCTCTCCTTACTGTCTATTCACTAGATTATGAAAACAAAAACATCAATCAACAGAAATGGAATATAGTGGGCTCTAACAAAACATTTTGATGATCTACATTTTGCTGATGACCTGGCTCTTCTGTCCCATAATCATAACCAGCTGCAAGACAAAATGATAATACTTGATGAGAGGTCACAGCAAGTGGGTCTGAATATACACAAGACAACGATTGTAAGAATAAATGCAACTAACGGTAGCCAGACTGCACTAGGAGATACATCGCTATAAGATGTGGAACTGATGGAATGAACCAGAAAAAATACCAGTGGAAATGATATAAGGAAAAGAGGCTGGTGTGGGTTAGGTCGCACGATGAGGAAACCAGCTGAAAGCATTACATGGCAGTTTCTGCTCTGGAATCCTGAGGGTAAGAGAAATAGAGGGAAATCAAAGAAGACATGGAAAGATCTTGAGTGGATGGTACAGGACAGGAATTTTGGAGAATATTTGCTGAAGGCCTGTGCTCCACAGCGAGCTGAAAGGCAATAAATAAATGAACATTAGGAGTCTTCAGAACTACCTAGCACAGGATACAGACACATTGTCTCACAGAGTCTTCAGAACTACCTAGCACAGGATACAGACACATTGTCTCACGGAGTCTTCAGAACTACCTAGCACAGGATACAGACACATTGTCTCACTCACGGAGTCTTCAGAACTACCTAGCACAGGATACAGACACATTGTCTCACGGAGTCTTCAGAACTACCGAGCACAGGATACAGACACATTGTCTCACAGAGTCTTCAGAACTACCTAGCACAGGATACAGACACATTGTCTCACGGAGTCTTCAGAACTACCTAGCACAGGATACAGACATATTGTCTCATGGAGTCTTCAGAACTACCTAGCACAGGATACAGGCACATTGTCTCACTGAGTCTTCAGAACTACCTAGCACAGGATACAGACACATTGTCTCATGGAGTCTTCAGAACTAGCTAGCACAGGATACAGACACATTGTCTCACGGAGTCTTCAGAACTACCTAGCACAGGATACAGACACATTGTCTCACGGAGTCTTCAGAACTACCTAGCACAGGATACAGACACATTGCCTCACGTAGTCTTCAGAACTACCTAGCACAGGATACAGACACATTGTCTCACAGAATCTTCAGAACTACCTAGCACAGGATACAGGCACATTGTCTCACGGAGTCTTCAGAACTACCTAGCACAGGATACAGACACATTGTCTCACGGAGTCTTCAGAACTACTTAGCACAGGATACAGACACATTGTCTCACTCACGGAGTCTTCAGAACTACCTAGCACAGGATACAGACACATTGTCTCACGGAGTCTTCAGAACTACCTAGCACAGGATACAGGCACATTGTCTCACGGAGTCTTCAGAACTACCTAGCACAGGATACAGACACATTGTCTCACGAAGTCTTCAGAACTACCTAGCACAGGATACAGGCACATTGTCTCACGGAGTCTTCAGAACTACCTAGCACAGGATACAGACACATTGTCTCACAGAGTCTTCAGAACTACCTAGCACAGGATACAGACACATTGTCTCACGGAGTCTTCAGAACTACCTAGCACAGGATATAGGCACATTGTCTCACGGAGTCTTCAGAACTACCTAGCACAGGATACAGACACATTGTCTCACGGAGTCTTCAGAATACCTAGCACAGGATACAGACACATTGTCTCATGGAGTCTTCAGAACTACCTAGCACAGGATACAGATACATTGTCTCACAGAGTCTTCAGAACTACCTAGCACAGGATACAGACACATTGTCACGTTAGTATTCTCCTTTACATGCATCTAAATAACATAACAGACTTCCACAAATGGGTGTGTGTGCTTAGAATATTACTAATGGATGTAAGCAGACAGATACCAGTTGAACCAGACAAATACCAGTTGAACCAGACAAATATCAGTCAAACCAGACAAATATCAGTCAAACTAGACAAATACCAGTTGAACCAGACAAATACCAGTCCAACCAGACAAATACCAGTCAAACCAGACAAATGCCGGACAAATACCAGTCAAACTAGACTAATACCAGTCAAACCAGACAAATACCAGTCAGACCAGACTAATACCATCGAACCAGACTAATACCAGTCGAACCAGACTAATACCAGTCGAACCAGTTAAACCAGACAAATACCAGTCAAACCAGACAAATACCAGTCAAACCAGACAAATACCAGTCAAACCAGACAAATACCAGTCAAACCAGACAAATACCAGTCAAACCAGACAAATACCAGTCAAACCAGACAAATATCAGGCGAACTAGAAAGAGGAAAAGAAACTAGCTACAGGATAGGATAAAATTGAGGAAACCATCTAATAGTATTACCATATACTGACCTGGCAAGGTCAAAGAAATGGTAGAAAAAGTAAAATAAGTCCTGTAGCATATGCTGCTGTAAGAGAGTGAAATGTCAGAGACTTCACTAATAAAGTCCAGCTTTATGAGGTGAGGTGACTAGTTTCATTGTTTGCTGCCTTTTCCTTCCCCAAACTCAAGAGCAGAGTCAGGTATCTATTTGTAGCTGAATTAGACTGGTATGTGACGCTACCAGGTTTTGATCCTGGAACCCAGTAACTTTGCTCAGTGAGGCAAGCGCTATAACCACTCTTCAGATTGGATGCTCAAAAGAAATAGTAGGGTACCTATAAAAAAAGCAGGGCACCTAAAGACACATGGAGAGGAGAACCGGAAACAGACTTAAGAAATATAAAGAAGGCATTGATAGAACTTGTAAGCCAGGTGCAGGGCATAAGGACTTGAGATGAACAAATTAAAGGTCGGTGTTATACAGGATGCAGAAAGGTAAAGAAGACACAGCACGTCTAGTAAAAGATGGACATATATGTGCCACAGCAGCCTCCTGTAAAAGTAAATAAATATTACACACACGTAAAGGTATGTTTTCAGGCACATATATAGAAGTAGAAAACTAGACAATAGAAAAACAACAGACGTGAGTGGCTGACCGGGGAATCGAACCCAGGACCTTCCGTGTGCCCCCCCCCCGCCTAGCTACGGAAGCAAATCACACTATCCTCCCTGCCATCCAAGCACCAAAAAAATAGTGCTTCGATGACAGGGGTTATTAGCGCAACCCGCAACATATAACACCGGAAATTTACCTAGGGCAATCCAGCCTATTAATGACGCAACCACTTCTGTTGTTCCCCTATTATACAGTATAGGTCAGATTAAACAAGACAAAGACCTTAATACTGTGTCTAGTAAATGATACACAACGGGCTGATCACCCGTTTGCCAGTCACTTCGATTACGGAAACAACAGCAAATGGGTTGATTTGCCGTTGCCCTAAAGACGCCACTAGGCGTGATGGGAAACAATGGCAAGGAAAACCTATCTGCTGTTGCCCTAAGACGCCACTAGGCGTAATGGCCACTGACTGCTTTGACGGTCTGTGGCTAAGGACGGAAGAAGAAGAAGAAGTAAATGATAGAAGACTAAGAACAGTAACTACAGGACAGAGGGTAGGTTTTAGCATTGTATAAACGTTAAAGCCACTCACGTCTGTTGTTTTTCTATTGTCTAGTTATCTACTTCTTTATTTCTCATGAGTGCCTGAAAACATACCTTTATACAATACCAAAACCTACCCTCTGTCCTGTACTTTTACCTATCCTGTAAAAGTACATATTAAAAGATATGGGTATATGTGCCACTTAAGAAACATTAGTTAAGATTTGTATAACCAAAAGGGACCCAAAGATGCAGCAATAGAGAATGCAGTCAGCGACCCATAGCTTGACTGCTTGCATCAGGGTCAGCGAACCAGAGCTGACCAAGACTCTACTCCACCTCCATGTGGTGGTCCTGGAAACAGGCTGCATCACTGCAGTCTGGCTGAGAGAGTAGGGATCGCAGAGGGAAGGCAAACCCGGTCCCAAAAAATGCCGTGCGGAAGTCAGATGTGTCGACCGAAAGGTGCAGATATCACAGCTCCGGCGTAAACAGACACAACGCAACCACCGTCCTTTTCAGGACGAACGAGGAAGAAGAAGAAGAAGAAGTATAACCAAAAAGAATATATACTCAACTCCTGCTGTGCGCGAGGTTTCAGTTCTTCAGAAACCTCGCGTGCATGAAATTCACGTGAATGGAGCTTAAGAAGTTTTAGGAGATTCTGGGTTAGGATCCAGGCTCAGGTAAAGCGTCATTTATGCATCTTTTTATATTTTAATGTAAATAAGCAAGGTAATGCAGATCAAAAGTCATTAAAACAAGTTTTAAAAGTAAATAATTTTATTTTGGTTATTATTGCATTTATTTGATACATTAAAAGTGTAAAAAAAATTGTAAATGAATATTATAGAACAATCAGAAGACCTAGTCAGAGAATGATTCTGTGTCAGTATCCAGTGCAAAAGAGCATGTTGTTCCTTAAGGTTCTGGCTGATTGTCTGAGTCATCCACCGAAGAGGCTGAAAACTGAGATTTTGAAGGCAGAGAAACACTATGGGACCGATGCATGAGCTCTGCTATCGTTGTTTGTCATGCCTTTTTCCTCATCTCCACCAATATAAGATTATATTGTATGAAATTATTTGTGAGGAAAATATACAATAACTTTCTTAGTATTTAAACTACAGTGTACTTATAGAAGACATTACAAATCAGCGCATTCATTCCATTGCATTCCTATATAATTGGTCTTTTAAATTTTGAAATAAGAATGCAAATCCATTTTTTACAGCTGATAACCAGTCGCTGTGTTGAACTCACATATAACTGAATTTAGTTCATGTACATTAAAAATAGGGATGTAAAATATATCTCGCGTATATTCAAATTTGCATGAATGGATCTCACACAACTGAAAGTACAGTGTACTCAGATTTCAAAGATTGTATAAATAAAATTGTGAAAGATACTCTTATTGTCCTCACTTATTTTCATGATCTTTAACTCTTAGTATACGAGTGGCCTTTCATGACTACCATTACAGATTTTGCAATAAATAATTTATTTATAAAGATAACATAAGTGTTATATATCAAAATGTGAAGAAATGAAACCCCTACATCATGTACGTAACTAAATTGTTCAGTGGTTTTAAACATGCATTCAGCTATAAATTTTCGCTATTGACGGGGATCGATCATCGGCCTCTCTAGAAGGCCGCTCGTATACTAAGAGTTAAGGCAGTTAAGAGAATATTACATTGTCTATTCTGTGAATATATAATGTGTTTATGTTGCTTTCTTTTCCCAGTATGCATGGCTTCCATTTGAAAGGAAGGTTCCACCCACTGAACCATTTCATGCAGGTGATGGCTTTGACATCTACATAGATGGATGTCGTTTTTTGCCAGACTCAGTAACCTACTCCAGGGTTAGTGTTGTCTGAATTAATTTTGAAACATCTTACCTACTCTGCGGGCAGTGTTGTTTGAAGTAGCCATGATATATCTTAAGGATTTCATTGTGATAGATTGGTGTTTTATAAGGTACTATGAAGTATCTCCCAAGTTAAAGCATTGGTGTTGGGGAAGGTAATGTGATGCAGATCCCATACACAAGGATAAATGTTTTGTAAAATGTACGTGGGAAACATCAGTGTAGCTACGTGTAAATTTTCACCTCGCTATCTTTATTCTGGGATGAGAAAAAAATGTGGGGCATGTATGTATTTTTTTACGCATGTACAAGAAATGTGAGGTCTTCCTCATTCATGGAATACCCAGTTCAACTCCATTCAGGTTATAATTTTTTTATATAGTGTGCAAGTCAATTTCTGTTTCACATTTGCCATCATCCATCATTATGTGTCCAAGGTATTAAAACTTTTTGACTTGTTCTAAAATCTTCCCATTTATTTTTTTAAAGTGCTCTGCGTAGAACAGTAGCAAAAAAAAAGTGATATATGAGCACTTGTAAGAACAGACAGTGATATCAAAATAAGAATACAAAAGTCAAGAAGAGCTTTCATTACATTTGGAAATATATGGAAATTGAGAGTAATCAAGTTCAACACAAAAATAAGAGTATTCAACTCAGTTGTCACAGCAGTCCTATTGTTTGGCTGTGAAATATGGAGAACTACAAAACCGACAGTGAGAAATTTACAGACTTTCATAAATGGGTGCTTGCACAAATAGAAAGATTGAAATGTTTATGACAACATCGCCAGTGTAGAACTGTTGAAAAGAACCAGACACATAACAGAGAAAAAAAGATGTGATAAGACGTTTGTGTTGGGTCAGGCAAACATTGAAGAAACCTGATAGAAGTACTCGGCAGTCCTTGTACCGAAATCTCCAGGGAAAGAGAAATAGAGGGAGATAAAAAAAACATGAGGAAAGAGACCACAATGAAATGGATAAAGAGGACACAGAAAAACCTGGAGCAGAGGGCACAGGACAGAAGGTGTGGAGTGAATTTGTTTAAGGCCTGTTCTCCATAGAGTGCTGAAGGATAATGAATGAGCTTGTGGATAACAATTAATTAAGGCATCTGATAATAGCCTATCGGGACGTGGCCACACACACAAAAATGCACTGTTTTTTTCTTTCCACTTTTGTTTTGTTCAGGGCATCTTCATTGGTAGATTTTTTTTTTTTTTAAAGTTGTCCACGTAATGGTCAGGATTCTTCTGCAAAACATCTCTATGGGGTGCTGTTCTTGATAGATTGCTTATTGTCCATTACTCACTTCTTTATGATAGTATCAGTTCTGTGTTCATTGGAGAACACTGTATTTTAGTTCCATGGATATATACCAATTTTTTGACAAGAAACATTTTTCATATTCCAAATTACTGTTTTCATTTGGCCTGTTCTCTTCTTTATTTTGGTAGCTGCGTAAACAATCATAACTATTCATTTGAGTAGCAATTACACACTGGCATTAGTTTAAATAGCTCACATGACTGTTTTAGCTTTGAAGGGCACTGGTACCAAAAGTTTCTAATTGAAATCTTTGAACAAACTGACAGACTGATTCTGACATAGAACAGTTTCTGCTCATTTCTGCTCAGATCTGCAAGCTGTAATACTTACTTACTTAGTCGTTCCCCTTCTACCGTGAGGTGTAGAGGTTTGGAAGAGAGAGCGCCAGACTATCCTATCGGCTGTCTTCCTCCTGGCCTGGTTCCATTCTAGTCCTCGGTCCTTCAAAGATTGTCTAATGTTGTCCTCCCAGCGGACTCTGGGTCGTCCTGGGGGTCTGGATCCCTGGCTCTTTGTTTCCCATGCTTGTCGTTGTAGCCGATCTTCTCCCATTCTGCAGACATGGCCAAACCATCTTAGTTGGGACTGTTCTACTTGGGTCTGCAGGGGATGGGATTTTAGGCCTTAACGTATCATCTGGTTGCAGACCATGTCTCTTCTTGTTACTTCAACCACCTTCCTCAGATACCTCATTTCTGAGGTTTGGATCTGGCTTTTATGGGTTGTAGTCATTGCCCATGACTCGCATCCATATGTCAAGACTGGGACATAGGTGGAGCGGTATACAGCCATCTTCGTTTTCTTACCAACCTCTCTCTTGCTGAGGAATCCTCGATTTATGGCCTGAAAAAGTCTCCCAGTTGCTGCTTTTCGAGTGGCCAACTCTTCTTTGATGCCTCCCTTTCGGTCTATAATAGCTCCGAGATATTTAAAGTGGTCGACCTGCTCCAGGACCTGTTCTTCCGGCTTAATCTGATGTCTTCTTTCTTCTCGTGATAGCTGTAATACATTGGCCACAAATTAGCATTCTGCTCTTTGAAATGTGGGTTATGAATATAAAACATTGTGAAAAAAATGTACATTATGGCCACAAAACGTCAGTGGAAAATGTCTTGAAGAAAAATCATTTTTAGTAAAATGTTTACAATTTCAGGCTGCTGCTCGAATTTTGGATCGCAAATATGAAGTTTATGGCAAAGACATATCAACAAGTGTTAAAATAGACAGTGACATTTATAATCCAGTTTATGAACACAGGTCAGAGTTCAGAGAAGCAGAGATACCACCATCTGCTACATTGCTCTTCAAGGTGAGGCAATTGCTATAGTATTTTCTTGGTAGTACCATCACTTTCAAGCATGAATTTTCTCTTATCTTATTAACACACACATACACACACACATGCACAGAGAGAGGAAGAAAGATAAAGCAACTGTTGGATGTCTGGTTAGCCTTGACTTCTTCTTTCACTCTCAGATAAGCACTTCTGTCTGTCTTTTAAAGCTGGCAGTGCATCTCAGGCTTCTGTCTTCACTATACAGTTTCTCCGTCTGCCTGGTAGGACACCTCACATGGAATTCCACCTCCATGATCAACATGTGCGATTGTGTTTTGAGCGAAAAATACGTTGTCGTAGTTTACAGCTGGGCTGCGATATCTGCTCCATGTGGCCTGGCATATCCAATTTCAGCAAGCATTTTATTCAGGTTTGCTTTCCTTAGCCTTTGGCTGTCTCTAGCCTACCTACAAGGCAGCTGGTGGTTTAAAAATCAGAGTTTTCCTTCTCCTAGATGGCTCGCCTCCATGGCGTACGGGCATCATCTACCAGGAGTTGCTGGTTTTTGGACGCCAGAGACTCACCCTCGCCCTTTCTCCTGTTAATTTTAAATGGGACCCATCACGAGAAGGCCAGGAGTTGGGCTTTTGCTCTCAGAGGCTATGTATTGTGCATGCCTTAGGAGTATTTAAGTGGAAATTGAGTGCTCATCCTCAGATTCACTCCTGGCTGTAACAACTTTTGGGACCCAGCCATGACTAACATAGCAAACTGAGTATAGATTTGTGCATGTCTAGAATCAAAATAAAGGGGCATAATTCAAAAAATTACCCCACATAGTTCCCAAAAGTATCTGAGGAGACAACGGAAAAATTGGACTACTGCTCCCTTATGCGTGTCGCAAGAGGCAACTAACATGAGGTTCTGCATGGGGCTGGCAACGTCATCACATAAAAAATGTCTACATAAACCACCACTACAAGAGCCCATGAATGCTTTGGTGCAGACTTCTTGTGAAGGGACCAGCTGCAGTGGTCGAGTCCAAGAGGGGTGAAAGGACGAACGATGATGACTTCCCAAGCTACCCTAATATTTTTAAAGTTTTTATCTTACAGTTGATTGAGGGTGCTTGCAGTTTTCTTAAAAATTCTCCATGTTTCAACGTCGCACAAGAGAAACAACTCTGATGTATGTTGGCATCATCAACCATCAACTTCCCTAAGAATATAGGTCTTCAGCAAACTTCTGCCGAGCCTTCTTGTCCTTCCTGTGCCATCAGCTCCAGATTTTTTTCCATGTCTTCTTCACCGTTTTCATTTCTGTCTCCAGTTCTCTTCTCCGTATGTTTTTTTTTTTGTTCTCCCTTTGCTTCTTTTTGGGGAGCCGCAGTAGCGCAGTGGTTAGTACACTGGCCTCCTAGCTCGGTGGTCCATGGTTTGATCTCCAGTTGAGATGGGATTTTTTAGACCGCAAACAGCTCCGGGGTCGACCCAGCCTCATGAATTGGGTACCAGAACAACTCTGGGAAGGTTAAGGCAGCCGGCGTGATGTTGACCACATCACCCCTAGTGTGCCGATGGTCAAGAAAATATGGGCCTAACACCGTATTCCCAATATGCCTCTATGGGCGTGTAACGGGATCCATGACCTTTTTCTTTGCTCTTTTTACCCTGGGGATTCAAGGATTGACATTGAAAACAAAATGTATGCCCAAGTTTTATTATTTGTCATAATTTTATTATTGGTGTGTCTTGTGATATTGGCTGTCATCGTCATCATCATCATCATGTTCCCGTGCAGAAATCCTGCATAAAGCATTCACATGTGTTAGCAGTGATAGCTTCTATAGCAGTTTCTTTTACATAATGAGGTTGCCTGGCCCATGTACAATGTCATATTAACCGCCTGGTTATGACATGCCTGAGTGAGCAGTAGTTCTGTTCTTTCTTTATCTCATAAGAGTCCCCTGGGTACTACATGGGGCGATATTGGTTGTGGTTAATCTTGTTTTCCATCATTTTTCACTTTCAGATTTATACAATCGACAACTTTTATAGAAAACTGACGGTTGTAGGATATGCCTGTCTCGCCATCTTTGTGGAGACAGGAACGGAGAGGCAACCCCTAGTGGACAAGACCGGATTGCAGGTAAACCTGACTGTTTGTATGCTTCATTATCAGCCTGTCACATATGGACATTAAACAGAATGCATTTGGAAAGACAACTTGAGTTAAAAACTATCAAAGCCATTGTACTTGCCAGAATGGTTTGCCAGATAATTTAAAATGTTTTAACTTATGATCTTTTTTTTTTAAACTAATTTTTTTACTCATGTAAAAGAAACTGCTATAGAAACCATCACTGTAAACACACGTGAATGCTTTATGCAAGGCTTTCTGCACGAGGCAAATTATGATGACAGCCAATATCACAAGACACACTAATAATAAAACTAAGTTTTTCGTTGTATTGGTGAAAGGACTGCGGCTCTACAGGTAACCCGTGGTGTATTATATATGAGGTGTCGTGTGCAGTTAGATTTTAGTTGCCAGCTCGTAATGGCTTCACGCTTCGCCATCTTCACGGAGGTGTGTCAGTGGTGTGCTGCGGAACAACCGCAATAATTTGTCTTCACTTTGTTACTTTCACAATTGCCTCCGGCTGGCGGAATTGTGGATTTTAAAGCTGCAACCAAGGTGTAATGGGTTCATTTTCTACACAAGACAACAGGAGGCTGAGACACTTGGGAGTCATGACCCAGGTGGGCCCACCCCCCTGAGAGTGTAAAGAAGAATAAGGGGCCGAAACACTTGATCGACGGGGTTACCCGTTCTGATGATCAGATTGCCTCCTGTTGTATCACTCTGTATAGAGTTTCCTATCACTTATTAATTTATTTTCCTTTACACTCACTATGGAGCATGGAGCCACGATTGTAGCTGGTTTGGAGGAAACCTGTAACAAAATATTCTGTTGTTGCCTAGTGTCATCCTTTATGTCCAATGAGTACCTGTTAATTACCTTTATTTATTTATTTACTAATTTATTTACTGTTCACAGGACTCGAGGTTTCCTCCATTATTTATTTATGACATAATATTCACGTCTGCTACATCAGTGGTTTCTCTAGCAGTTTGCTTTACATGATGAAGTAGTCAGCTCCAAGTACAACCTCATTTTAGTTGCCTCTTACGATATTCCTGAGAGAGTTTTAGCCCTTGTCATTCTTTGTCTACTCAGAGACTCTAGTGGAACTACGTGGGTCATAAAGCTTATTAATTTGGAATAATGGGCACTGCCTCAAATCTACCCATTAATATGCATGTGTATGAGGTTTAGTGATTATGTAACCGGACGATCTTTACGTGTTCGGAAGTCGCTGTCTATGCGACAGATGCCAAGGCTGATTAGCCTATGTTTCCAGACACAGTTAAACACTTATGTCCGGGGCTGTGTGTACTAGTGGCAGAATGATAGTTTACTTAACCTTAGTAGTTCGCGTTGTCTGACTCGAGGGCCCAAATGTTATTCCCCTTGTTGTTTTCTGTTGAATTTGTAACTATACAAGTAGGCTTCACGAACATAACGTTCGCGTCTAGTGAATTAACGTTGACAAGACATTCATTTTGATCTATTTAGTTGTAGAACAGTAACTGGTAAGTTCCAGAATAAAACCATGTTTAACAAACTCCAATTTTAAACAATGAATGACAAATATGAAGCCACCGAAGATAAATTCCTAGGTTGGGTTTCTTTTCTTTTTTTTTTAATTTTCTCTCTTGCTTTATTTTTGCAATAGGTGCAAAGGTTGCATTATACAAAAAAGGGTGTTCATGGAAATATGGCAGTGTTTTTTCTGATGGTTTCTTGTCTCAGAAGTCATCAATTTTATATTTTCTGCGAATCAAAAAAATATAAGGTTGCTTCTTTCCTTTTTTGTTCTTTCATTTCACAACAACGCCTTGTTAATTGAATCAGGTTGAAAAGAAAACACCGGCAGTCTAAATTACCGATCATCATCTTGCAAAGTTAATTCATGGACTGTCTTATATGCGGATATACAGAGTTACGCTTGAATCGTACTGTTCCCAAGTAAACAACACAGATATGGTTCGATGTGGCCCCAGGCGAGTCCGATAGATTTCAGCTTTCTATTCAAATGATTTAGTTTTTAGTTGTTCTAATCAACGGTGAAATATGTTTTTACTAACCTCAAGGATGGGATAACTTCCTATCATCCCTGTAGTCTATTCGATGTGGAAACTCGCTTTAATTGTCATTCAGGTGATCACCAGAATGATAAGACATTTCAATGTTTACATCGACCTTCGCCATTATATGCCCCATCATCGTTGAGTTCTCGAGATAATGCTATCCCGTTGAAAACAAGTTTAGAAGTGATTTTCTTACGATTCTTTTTGTTGCAGGGCAACCCAAAATACGACACAGCTACGTAGTTTATTTCTCTAATGCGTCTAGTAGCGACCAATCATTTAATAGCTAATTATTATGCCCCTTCTGGTATTTTGGATTTGAGGCTATCATTTTATTATTGCCTGCTGACGTCATTTTGAGAACTCGTCAGACTTAGGTGGTAGTAAAACTGCCACAATTAGATGCAAGACAAAATGAGCATACCTCACCACAGGTCACAGCAGCTGCATTTCAAAATACACAGAAGACAAAGATTATGAGAATAAACATAGTAAATGATAGCAAGATTGCACTTGGGAGTCACAAGAAGTGGACATACACATATCTTGGCAGCAATAAAGACAAAGTTGAAAAAACAGGCTGTTGCATCAGTATAAGAATACAGAAGGCAAGAGGCATTTCCATTTGATTGGGAAATATATAGAAATCAACAGAAAGAAGTCACAACACAAAAATAAGAATCTCTCAAATATCAAGGACGTCTTATTCCGTGGCACTGAAACATAGAGAAAAACAAAAATGACAACTGAAAAGTTAGACTTTTATAAATAGGTTCTTGCGCTGAATAGGAGAATTGAAATTATATGAAAAGATCACAAGTGTGGAACTGGTAGAAAGAACCAAACAAATACCAGTGGAAAAAGACAGGAGGAGACGAAGCTGGCTTTGGATAGTCCACACACTGAGGAAATCAGCTGATAGCTTTACAGTGTGGTCCTTGCTCTGGAGTCCTAAAGGTTAGAGAAATAAAAGGAGCCCAGAAAAAAAAAATACGGGGAGGAGGGAAATGAGGACAGACATGAAAGGGATAAAGACCTTGAATGAATGGCACAGTAAGGAAGGCTTGACATACATTTATTGAAGTCCTGTGCCCCACTTGGAGCTGCGGTGTAATTAATGAATGAAAATATTAGTCAATCATCATCATCATCAGTTGCCATCTCCACAACGGAGGTTGGCTGTAATGGATCTCCAACGTCTTCTGTCTCTTGTCTTGGTGGTACACTCTGATAGACTCTTTCCCGTCCATCTCTTGATGTTATCTTCCCACTTATAGCGCTGTCTTCCCCTTGCACGTTTACCTTCAACTCTCCCTTCTGTTATGGTCTTCTGCAAGGTGTTATGCCTTTTTATGTGGCCAAAGTATTTTAGCTGCCGAACTTTGACCTCTCTCATTAGTTCTCTTTTCATACCTAGATTTTCTAGGACCTCCTTATTTGTTTTCATCTCTTTCCATGAGATACGCCCCATTCTTCTATATATCCACATTTCAAGAGCCTCAATTCTTTCTTCCAAATGCTTATTCATCGTCCATGTTTCTGCACCATACAGAAATGCAGAATATATATAACACTTTATGATTCTCAGTTTTAATTTATGAGATAACTGTTTGGATGTCAGTATATGTTTCATGTTGTTGAATGTAGCTTTGGCCATTCCTATTCTCTTCTTGATTTCTGTTTCACATCTGCCATCTTCTGTTATTATATGACCAAGATATACGTAGCTCTTGACTTGTTCCAGGATTTTCCCATTTACGCTTATCTTTAATGTGGGTTTATCGTCTGTTTTGCTAATTATCATAGTTTTAGTTTTCTCAATATTAATGTCGAGTCCATATTCATGACTTATACTGTTCACTTGCTTCACTAGTTCTTGTAACTCCTGTTCGCTTTCAGCTAACAACACGGTATCATCTGCATATCTAAGGTTGTTTATTGATCTTCCACTGATGTTCAGTCCTGGTATTTCCTGTATCTGTTTGAAAATTTTTTCGGTGTATAAATTAAATAGGCAGGGGGACAGCACACAACCTTGTCTGACACCTCTTTTTATGTCTATGTATGGTGAATAATTCCTTCCCGATCTTACTGTGGCAGTTTGCTCCCAATAAAGGTTACTGAGTATTCTTATATCTTTTCCATCAATACCTATGTCTTTGAGGCATTCAATTATTTTCTCATGATGGATTCTGTCAAAAGCCTTCTTATAGTCAATGAAGCACATATACATACTTTTTTGGACCTCTGTATATTTTTCTGCTAATCTTCTTAGGCAAAATATTGCCTCTCTTGTTCCACTGTTCCGTCTAAAACCAAACTGTTCTTCTTGGATTTCGCTGTCTACTTTACTTTTTATTCTTTCCTGTATGATTTTGAGCAGTATCTTAATTGCATGACTCATCAGGCTGATTGTTCTGAAGTCTGAACATTCTGTTGCATTTGGTTTTTTGGGCAATGTTATAAAAACTGATGTCTTCATGTCGTGTGGTAAATATCCTGTATTGTATATATCATTGCATATTTCTGTGATTGTATCTATACCAAAGCTCTCCAGAGCTTCTATCATTTCAATGTTTATGTTATCCATGCCTGCTGATCTTCCTTTTTGTATCATATGAATGGCATTCTCTACTTCTGATCTGAGAATGTGTGGGCCTTCATTAGAATCTGGTGATGGTTTTTTACCTCTGTTGTCCTCGAATAGTTCTTTTACGTATTCTGCCCATCTGTTTGATATGTCTTTCTCATCAAGTAATATTACACCATTTTTGTTCTTGATACAGCTTCCTCCTTGTGCAAACCACGACCGATTTGATAATTTCTTTATTTCTTCATGCATATCTCTTGTCATGTGCTTCGCTTCCAAGTCTTCTATTTCCTTACATTTTGTTTCTATCCACCGTTCTTTTGCTTCTCTACACATAGTACGTATGTCATTGTCTATTGTTTTATATTCTGGAGTATTTTTTGCTTTCTTTCTTTCTGCCATTTTATTCAAGATGTAGGATAAAGAGAGAGGGATAGTACCTCACGGTGAGAGACAGCCATGTCCTTTTTAGGATAGTCAGGATCCTATTTGGTTCTCCTCTCTTTGTCTAGCTCATGTATGGCTCCTAGAATACCGCTTGTGTACGGCGGTGGGCACATCCCGGGCAACAGTCTTGGCTGACTGGCTAAACTACATGGGTGGAGTAGGAGCAATCTTACTCAAGGGAATGTCCATCCCTAGTACACAAAGACTGAGACGGTGAGTGAGGCGGAGGAATCTGAGAAGATCAACGGCTCGCAAAGCGAAACAGCAAAGTGTGTGGCGCACTAGAGGCATGTCGGACATAGAAAAAGACAATGGCTAGCCACCGTGGAAGAGATTGGGGCCTTACCACGTACTTCCTACAGAAAGTAATGGAATCACAACAACAAGATAAGAACCGATATGTAGAGAACTCTCTGTCCCCTGGGGAAGAATCTACTGTACAAATTAACAGGGAAGAGGCAACTCCTCTAATGAGTAAGGAAGTACATAATGACGAGTGTTCCTTAAATTCTGTTGAAAGGGAGCATTCTGAGAAAGACCACCTAAAAACTAGTAGGAGAAGCCTAAAAATAGGAACATGGAATGTTAGAACTTTAAACGGAGAAGGAAAGCTGGACAATCTTATATTAGAGGCAACCGACATGAAACTCGATATACTGGGAGTTGCAGAGGCAAGACTTTTGGATACAGGCTACATAACAAGAGACCAGTACACGCTTATACACTCAGGAGGAGAAAAACACGAAAGAGGGGTAGGAATGTTGATAAAGAAGGAGTTAGAAAAATACGTATGTGGATACTGGACACACAATGACAGAATGATGTTACTAAAGATGAGAGCAAAGCCATTCGACATATCAATCTTACAAACTTATGCACCAACTAAAGATTACAGCGAGGAAGAAATAGAAGAATACTATGAAGAGCTACAACACACACTTAAACCAGTCAAATCTACAGATGTGTTGATAGTAATGGGTGATATGAATGCAAAAGTAGGAAAAGGAAAATACAAGAAAATAGTAGGACAGTATGGATTAGGGACAAGAAATGATAGAGGAGACAGACTTATCCAGTTCTGTGAAGAAAACCAGCTGGTCATATGTAACACCTTTTTTGAACATCACCCAAGGAAATTATACACATGGAAAAGCCCAGGAGATGTAACACGTAATCAAATCGACTATATCATGATAAAACATAGATTTAAGAACAGTGTCACAAGTGCAAAGACACATCCTGGCGCCGACATAAATTCAGATCACAATCCAGTTGTCATCAAAGTAAATATAAAGCTGAAAAGAGCAGGAAACAGAAGACAGGAGGAACCCCAGATAGAAATATCAGCGCTGAAACAACCAGATATAAAACAGAAATATTTAATCGAAGTCAAAAATAAATACCAACAGTTATTGACAGAAAGCATGGAGCAGTATAGAAGAGAAAACCCAGAAGAAAAAGCAACCGCAAAATGGGAATGCTTAAAAACAAGCATACAATCAGCAAATGCAAATTTACCTAAAAAGGAGTCTAAGAAAAATCAAATTTGGATGACAGATGACATCTTGAATAAAATGGCAGAAAGAAAGAAAGCAAAAAATACTCCAGAATATAAAACAATAGACAATGACATACGTACTATTAGTCAATCAAATATTTATAATTGTAATTTGTTTTTAATTGTTCTGATGGAATACACAAAGGCTTTAACACACTACCTGCTACGGATTTGATAGTATACAAATAAAATAGCAGTTTTTATTTATTTATTATTCTAAGCAAATTTCTGTTCTGTTTATTTTATGTTCTAAAACAATTTATTTTAAAAATACATATACTGTAATGAATCTGCTATTCAAAACCTGATTAGATATCTCTAAATGAGGGAGCACATCAGCTACGCTTATACAGCCAAGGTCCAAATGGAGTAGACCCATTTACAGAGAAGTGTCTACGAGACGCTAATGTCCGATATGTACCTTGTGCATCACTGCTTGTTAGACTGACTAAAGTACCAAAAGGACCCAAGGGCAGACCTCTTGAGGTAAAAGTATCAGTTTGTCACTTATATAAGAAAATTTGTCAAGTAAATTTAACTTCAACATTGTCCATCAAGTATCCGTTTCTCTGTATAATCTATGAAATTGTTTATCTCACACATGAGCACTTTCAGTTCAGATTTCTGGTGCTATAACTTATAAAGTCGGCATCATAATTTCTTTCTGAAAACTCTTTGTCTTTGCTATCTAAACATAATAGACACTGTATATCCTAAAATAGACACTGTGTATCCTGAAATAGACACTGTATATCCTAAAATAGACACTGTACAAGTATATCCTCATTATAATCCATCTTGGGTTTTTCTTCTTCGATCCTTAGCTGCTGACTGCCAAAGCAATTAGTGACCATATGCCAAAGCAATCAGTGACTGTCACGCCTAGTGGCATCTTGTAAGGTGGCAACAAACTCTTTCCATTTGCTGGGTCTGTGGCCATTCTTCGTTTGGTGTCCCACTCTGGTTCATGTTTTTCATTTCATTCTTTTTTTTCATCTCATCTTCCAGGAGTAAAACTTCTGCTGGCATAAGGGCTGTTCGCAAATTATGTAACACAAGTGGGGGGGGGGGGGGGGGTTGGGTTGTTGAGATGTTACGCTTTGTTACAAGGGGTTGGGGGTTTCTGAAATTTTGTTACATAACGCAGGAAAAATCCATGATAATTCATCAGAAACAAGCTATACAAAGTTTCTTCTTTCCATACATAAGACTGTGTTAATCTGTGATCAGAGCGAAAATTCAGTTCACAGAGGTTGTTTATTTACTTAGTTTATGAAGTCAGCATCGAATTTCTATATCTGTGGAAGTCAGTCTCTGAGTCTGATATATCCATGGTGATTATGTCAGTATTTTTGTCAGTCTTGTATTTTTTGTGTGCTTTTGATTAAATTGCAGATATACTATAACAATTTAACTGTCGAGAACTGGTAATTTATAATTCTGTTTATTTGGAGTTTTAATGAAGCCTACATAGTATTTGTAGACAAGGTGAGATAGATTGTTAGGCCTAATTACTATACAAGTGCAGATAGGCTGTTGCAAAGCTTTACCACCACAGAAATGGGGGTAGGCTGAGGCGTTACATAGTTTTAAGGGGGAGGGGGGTTGTTTGTTGCGCACATGTTATGAGGGGGGGGGGGGGGGAAAATGTCAAAAATTGCGTTATGTAATTTGCGAACGGCACCATAGCTCTGGGATTTTCAGGGTGCCCAAGCTGCCATACCATATCAGTATAAAGGCACCAATGATGGCAGTCATCATGGGTTGAACAAGATATTTTCCTCCATCAATTTTAAAAAAGGATGAAAAGGTTCAGCCTTCTGTGATCTGTCTGTAAAATACTTTTAGTCAGTCATTTGGTGCTATTTCTTGGAAATCTACGTGTTTTGAAGCTTTGTTTATGTAATTTAATCTGTGTTAAAAAAAAATTTTGGTGGACTCAAATTGTTGACATGTTCTGTTTGTAATGTATTTACTTTCATTACAGCTTAACTTTCAATTGATTATTTTTCTACAGTTTATTTTTACGCATAAATACTTCATTCATTATAAGCCTTACTGTAGTTTTACCATTAGTATTGTTATTGTTATTATAATAATGTGTGCTAGTGGTCTCAGTCATGTGATATTTTATTGAACTTTAAATGAGTGGACAGTGAACAAACAAACAAACAAGATCTCTAGAGACCCAGAGTTGTGGTTGGACAAAATAATATTAAGAATTAGAATGGAAATTTTTTTTTTTAAAGTCTAATGAAAATGTTTGGAAACAAATTAATTTTAAAAAAGAAAATTGGCAATGCACTTTGATGCAGAGCACACTGTGACAACAGACGTAGTTGATGGAAATAATGAAAGAGAAGAATAGCAAAGAAGGAATATGCTGGACAATCTGACATTGTGGATTGGAAGTCAATGACAGAACTAATTGAAGTGCCAGGAACCAGAAGTTATGGGTGAAAATTATCACCTGACGTGGCATCAACATGACACTTGATGATGTTGATTTTTTTTGTGTAACTGTTTATCATGATTGCTGCAAGTGCTGGCCTGCTTTTTGCTAAAGAAAATTTGTGGCGTACTACAGGCATTGACATTTTCACTTTAGTCTTTGTGATCATGTAGAAAATGAATAAATTCTAGAACAAAGGTAGGAAGAGTACATGGAATGCTTTGGCGTAGGATTTCTGCATGGGTGCTAACTGCGGTGGTTGTCCCATGATGCTTAAAGGCCGAAAAATACCCAAGACAATAAAATGTAGGAAAGTTTGATTCCCAGAAGTAAACTTTCTATAGGCTTGTTGATCTGTGTACATTATCTCATTGTTTAGTTTGTTTTCCCGACTAGAGTTACTTGCCCTTATGGGAACTCTTCTGCTCTCTTCTTCCGACTTCCTGTTTCCAAGATGTCCGATTAAATATGTGTCCTATGTATTCAGTGTGTTCGCCTTCATGATTATGCTTCGTAACGTGAGTATGTATGATAGCCAATTTAACTGTCGAGAACTGGTCTCATTATAATTAACAATATTTACTACACACGACAGTAAATATCAACAAGGCTTATATATTTTGTTTTCAATGAACAGTCAAGCAAAGTGTCAAAAGCAGACTGGGCTAGACTAGGGCTCTGGTACCCAAGACCAAAATACTCAGACGGGGTTTATTTATCAGGCCAGTGTGTGCCCACACGAGGAGAGCGCCAGCTGTTCTATTCTATGATGATGAGGCCACTTTCAACCATACGCGATGCAGTTGCTGCTACAACCAAAGCTAAAGAGAGTTTCCTCAGATCAGAGAAGAATATGGAGCAATATATACGGGTAATCTTGCTAGTGCATCATTCTCTGTTTTTCCTAGCTACACATTCAACATTAGGTACTGACACATCCTGTGGTGACAATTGTTCAGTAGTCTATGGAAGAGGATATACAGGGTGATTGCAAAGTTACTTCTTAGTTTTACATTGTCATATTTTTCACTCCTATCCAAATTATTTATATGAAACAAACATGACAACAAAAACAATTAACTATTGCACAAATTGCTATATCACATTAGCATTAGAACTCAGCCCTGATTTCTGGTTTGTTCAACACATGACTTCATAACGGGCAGCCATTTTTCCTGTCTCTTGTAATGTCAGTTAATTGACGATTTTATATAGACCTATTTATTTTTGTCTGGGAAAAAAAAAATGAAAAATGTATTTGACAAATGGCAGTTACTGTCCATTGTTTAAACATTTGTTTCCTGTATATCCAGTGGATACAAGTGAGGATGTACAAATTTAAAAAATAGAAAGTGACTTCAATCACCCGGTAGTATACTGAGATAGGCGATGTGACGTGAGCTTGTTACACTGAGATAGGTGATGTGACGTGAGCTTGTTACACTGAGATAGGCGATGTGACGTGAGCTTGTTACACTGAGATAGGCGATGTGACGTGAGCTTGTTACACTGAGATAGGCGTTGTGACGTGAGCTTGTTACACTGAGATAGGCGATGTGACGTGAGCTTGTTACACTGAGATAGGCGATGTGACGTGAGCTTGTTACACTGAGATAGGCGATGTGACGTGAGCTTGTTACACTGAGATAGGCAATGTGACGTGAGCTTGTTACTCGTTCTGAATATCGAAAATTAGAAAGTAGTTTTGGGAGTTATCTCCAATGAAAAGAAATTAATTTGACATTTCCAGTATTAACAAGTAAATGAGGAATATTCATTGAAAGCTGAGGAAGCAAGAAGTAAGAATGAGTATTTACAATGTTTGTAGCATGCAAGAAACTCTATGGTTGCTTGAAAAGTTTGTGTTATGCAAGCAAGTTAATTTAATATATGTAAGGTATGAAAGTAGATTAATTGTACTCAATAATGAAAGTGATTGTGGTATCATCATCATCATCAACATTATTTCCTTTCTTTGCTCTTAATCAACCTTGGTGCCACCACTGTAGCTGGTCCCTTTACAGGACACATGCACCAAATTATTCATGTATTTTTGCAGTGATGTTTTTGTAGCAATGTATTTTACATGATCAGGTTGCCAGCCCCTGTCAATCAGTCAATACCCTTTAGCTCCCCGAGGAGCATAGGCCTTCAACAAACACATGCCAAGTCTTCCTGTCCTGTGCCATCCGCTCAAGTTCTTTCCATGTTTTCCTCATCATTTTCACCTCTGTATCCAGTTCTCTTCTCCATGTGTTTTTTGGTCTACCTCTGCCTCTCTTTCCCTGTGGATTCCAGAATAAGGACTGCCTTGTAATGCTATCAACAGGTTTCCTCAATGTGTGTCCTATCCATCGCCAGCGTCTTCTTCTCAACTCTTGTTCCACTGGCACTTGTCTGGTTCTTGTCATCAATTCCACATTTATGACTTTGTCATACCATTTCAGTCCTTCTATTCTACGCAAGCACCCGTTTATAAAAGTCTGTAGCTTTTTGGTTGTTGTTTTTGTTGCTTTCCATGTCTTAGAGCCATACAATAGGACTGACTTGACATTTGTGTTGAAGATTCTTATTTTCATGTTGGACTTGATTTCTCTTGTTCTCCATATGTTTCCCAATGCAATGAATGCTCCTCTTGCTTTTTGTATTCTTATTTTGATATCATTGTCCTGTCCCTCCAACTTTGTCTATATTACTGCCAAGATATGTGTATGATTCTAAATCCTTTAGTGGTGTTTCTTCAAGTTCAACCTTGTTATCATTTCTTGCATTTATTCTCATAATCTTTGTCTTTTCCCTGTGTATTTTCAGTCCCACTTGTTGTGACCTCTCATCGAGAATTTTCATTTTCTCTTGCATCTGATTATGGTTATGAGACAGAAGAGCCAAGTCATCTGCAAAATCCAGATCATTAAGCTGTTTAGTCAGATTCCACTGGATTCCATTTCTGTTGTGTGATGTCCTATTTTCAACCTATGCACAACCTAAAATGTTAGTCGCCTCTTATGACATACCTGAAGAAGTAGCAGTATTATTCTTTCTTTGTCTACTCAAAGACTGCCAGGACCTGCACAGGGCAAATAATGGTATTGGATGAGTTGAAATGATAATTGTTGTGGATCTGTGTGAAACATAATTGACTATGGGTGTCTTTATAAAAGACCGAATAAATGATAAGGACAGTCTAGACCAGGGGTCAACAACCAGTTGATCCAGATCGACTGGTAGATCACAGTTGATGATTTGGTAGATCTTTAGGCGACTGTGAGGGGGAAAAAAAATTAAGGCTTTTAAAACTAGGACAATTTTGGACTAGACCTCTCCCGCCAGTATTTAAAATTGCGATGTCCCTGGGATCAAAGGTACATTTTCTGTGTTCCCAATGAAAACTCTCGAGGTGGCTACTAAAATACATTCGTGAACTGCATGAGATAGGAACGCGATCTTTTCTTTATAAGGTTCATCATCTCCCTCCCACACACACAGTTGTTGTTGTTGTTTAACTAGAGCTGCTAAGCTTCTCGCTCTATAGCAGCCAATACCAAGTTGAAGACTCCTTGGTATTATCTACACTGTAGATCGAGGCTTTTCCTGTGGCTTTTCTGTCATTCTGAAATGTGTTGAGCTGAAGTCATGAGCTTCAGTTTCTCCATCTTGGCTTGCATTTAAAGGATCGTCTCATCTGGTCCCGAGCAAGAAGTGGGTAGCATACTTTGCATTCCCCGCCATCCAATGGGGCTCTCCAACTATGCAAAGCTTAAATACTGTACTCTGGTTCTGGGCTTTCCCAAGGAATTGTCACGTCCTGCACAGAGCCACTTCTCAGTTTCCCCTGCTTGTCACTGGGTCCATAGTGGGATCCTTCTGCATGCAGTCAACCAAGTCAAAGCCAAAGAATTGCGCCTGGGGCTCAGTGCTTAGTGTGCAATGCTGGGTTCTCAACAAATTTCACCACAAGGGGAATCCCTGGAAGTGTGTGGATGATTTCAAGAGTCAATGAGGATGTAATTAGCCTCACAGACATAGGTTCACTTCCATGTACGTATATTGTAGCATTGTGCATAGCTGGTGGTCATATAAGGATGACTTCAGCTTTGCCTCCATACATACACACACAGTAGATCTTTAGAAGGCTCAGTCTTACTAAAGTACATCCCAAAAGCTCCTGGGTTGCCAACCCCTGATCCAGACTATGGAAGCTGAGAAAGAGTGTGTAAGGTGTGTAAGTTTTATTTTGGTTGTAATGTGATTTAGCTAGCAGGGAAGGGAGTGTTTCTGAAACTTTTGTCTTTTGGTATGTCCGATTTTGATGACTGTCTAGTTCAAATGAGGCACACACAAATATTGGTTGTCTTTCAAAAAATCTCCTGTGATTGATAGAATTTTGGTTCGGGCACAAGAAATATGGTGTTTATCTTGTGCTGGATATACCCAGTTCAACCCCATGTGGGTTATAATTTGGGTATATAGTGTTCTTATTTTTACATAGTTTATTATATTTGATGTTTTCTTTTGTTGACTGTTTCAGTCTACAAATTATCTTGTATTTATTGTAGTGTTTCATAACGTCTAAGCTGTATATGAAGTTCCCCTTTCCATGCTGTTTAATACATTTGTCTTTTCACTGTAGTGTTAAGCGACTTGTAGACTTTGGTTTACTGTATTTTTTTTTCTATTTTGTTTATTGTAATTAAAGTGATTTGAAATCTTCTAATTCTTCATTAATCTCATCTTGGCAGAACCAGTTAACTAAGTCAATGGATTCCAAGCCCTTAGATCAAGACTTGAACTTTATCTGCCAGTACAGTCCAAGACATGGTATTAAGGTTAGTTTATGACATCATCTTGACTTCATTTGAAGAAAAAAAGGTAATTAAACAGCAGATATTGCTGTAGGGGAGGGAAGTATTAAATACTGCACTTTATGATGTCAGGTAACATGTTCCCTTTTTCACTGCCTTTGCCTTCTTAAACTCAATAGCAGAGTCAGGTACCCATTTACAGCTGAGAACCTGAAGCGTGACACTACCTGGTTTTTTAACCTAGTATTTTGGCCTGGAGGAGCAAGCACTCTTAACCACTCTGCCACTTGATTCTCTAGTTTCATTTACACTATTTTAATACACACAAGTCTTCCATAAGTCTGGCATCATAGGAAAGGTACTAAAAAACAAGGCAACACAAAAAGCTTTTTTTTTCACAGAACATGTTCACACATTCACAGATCTTGCTAACACATTCATGGAACGCTCACACATTCACAGAACTTGCTCACACATTCATGGGATGTGCTCACATATTCACAGAACTTGCTCACACATTCACATAACTTCTTCAGTGTGTCCATCATGTTTCCTAATGCACAAATCCACACATGATACCCCGTCAGCAAGCACACAGTGAATAATGGCTGGAGTAATGGTGTTACATGCCTCTAAATGCACTACAATGCCAGATTCATGGGGCATCCTATATTGGTGATCATATTATAGCTTAACTGCAAGTGTGCAGGCAGATGATTTTGTAACAAAAGTAGATAATGGTGGCAAAGCTTTGCCAAAACTAGTAAAATATTAGTACTCAAAGACAGTCAACACTATGACATTTTAGATCTGAGCACATGAAAGAAAGAAATTATTGGATCACCCCAGTGATACAGCTGATCTGAGGAACAGCATGGTCTCAACATAACAAAGGAGATATGCTTGACATCTTGATCAGCTATGGCATATGAAAAGGTGATGATATGAAACTCTATACATTACAGCAGCAAACAATCTAATCATCAGAAAGTTCCACCATCTGACACAATGTTTTGACCCTTTTATTTCCTTCAGGTTCTTGGGGGAGAGGGGCCACTTGGGTTGTGATTTTCATGTGTCAGCATCCTGTTAATTTTCCACCTGCACTGAGAATTTAACCCACTTCACCCTGGATGCAACTTCCAACTTCGCTTCTGGGTTTATCCATTCTGTGAACTTGAGGCTGATAAGATTTCATTATCCAAGTCCTTTGCATGTCCAAATTCATGATCACAATAAAAAGTTTGACAAATGTTGTATAAATGTTTTATAATTCACAGACTGTTGATTCACTGCAACTCTTACAAGATGTAGAAAGAGCTTCACAGTTACATGTTATCTGTATTTCTGAAAGAATCGTCACCATATTTTCTCCTGTTTTTGCTCCATAAGGAACGTATATAGTCACTGCAGTTCCCTTGTACAGATAGTCTGCACCAAGCATGTTATCTTGCATTAGTACAGGTTTATATCCTTTTATTTCCTTGTGTCTGCCAAACACCCAAAAACTTAAATATTCTGAAAATCAAAAGTTTCTTTGGGCTAACTTTTGATTACACTTTGGGTGATTGCTGACTATTTTGGACGACTTTGGACTATTTTTGAATACATGTTGGGTGACTTCGGGCTATTTTCAAACACATTTTGGGTGACTTTGGGCTATTTTTCAAATGCGGTTTAGGGAACATCTGAAAACCAAAAAAATCCAGTTTCCAAAGCAAATGTATATCCGAGGATTTCAGAGTTTTTGAGCAATCTGTTGTACATTCCCATGCCTCCTACATGCTTCATTCACTAGTTTCTCTTTGTTCCCTGTAGAGCATAGGCTTTTAGCAAATTCACTCCAGGTCTTTCTGTCCTGTGCCATCTATTCAGATTCTTTCCATGTCTTTTTTAATCCCTTTTTTGAATGTCTCCAATTCCCTGCTCTATGTGTTTTAAGTATCCCTCTATTTCTGTTGCCCTAGGGATTCCAGAATAAGGCATGCCTTGTAGTGCTTTAAACTTTCCCAGAGTGCATCCTATCAAACTCCTGCCTCTTCTTCTCACCTCTTTTTCTACTGATATTTGCGTGGTTCTTTTTTTCAATTCCACATTGATGATATTGTCATACCATCTCAATCCTTCTGTTCTGCACAAGCACCCATTTGTGAAAGTCTGTAACTTTCTGGTTGTTATTTTTCTTGTTCTCCATGTTTCAGAGCCATAAAATAAGCTAGCCTTGACATTTGAGTTGAAGATGCTCATTCCCATTGCTATAAAAGATCCTTTTCTTTGCCTTTTTTATTCACTTTTTTAATATCATTGTCTGTTCCACCAACTTTATTTACATTGCTTCTTCATGCCACTCAGACAGCTGAGTGAAAAGGCCCTTGAGTATAAAGGTGAGAGGCATCTTTGTTTTCTAGGATCTGGAGGATGCGTTTGACAAGGTTCTCTGGAGCAAACGTTGAGACTGCTTGGCAAGGAAGAACATTCCAGCACTTCTGATCCATGCTATACAGAGCATCTTCAAGACTTGCAGAAATTATGTAAGGACAGCAAACCATAAGTCAGAAGAGTTCAGGACCACCACAGGTGTAAGGCAAGGTGATATTCTGTCACCTTATCTATTCATACTTCTCATGGGTGATATCATCAAAGCATGTAAGGAAAGGACAAGAAAGTATTCAGTGGGGTACTGGAAGGGAGGCATCAAAGAAGAGCTGGTTGCCCAAAGAGAAGCAGCTAGGAGACTTTTTCAGGCCATAAATCAAGGATTCCTCAGCAAAAGAGAAATTGGCAGGAAGACAAAGATGGCTGTAAACCACTCCACCTATGTTCCAGTCTTGACTTAAGATGCGAGTCATGGACAATGACTACAGCCCACAAAAGCCAGCTTTAAACCTCAGAAATAAGTTATCTAAGGCTGGTGGTCAAAGTAACAAGAAGGGACAAGGTCCACAACCAGACAATACGTCATGCAGACTTGAGTGGAACAGTTCCAGTTATGGTGGTTCGGCCATGTCTGCAGAATGGAAGAAGATCGGCTACCACGACAAATATGTGGGGTGTGCAGACCGCACAGGGTGACACCAACCCTACTGACTCCACTGACTTCATGCTTAGTAGGGAATTATGATCCTAATCTTTAGTACCAAACATTTCACCCCAGAATTGACAAAGAAGAAACAATCATGGAGATTTCACAGTTATATGTACTGTATTACATATATTTCTATAAGTGTCCTCACTGTAATGGGAAAACTACAAGTTACTCCCTCTCTTATGATAAATATCTCACATTACAAATTGTTCAATAAGAATATAACCTGTGGTTGAAATGCAGTGTTCCAGTATTTAAAAAGTGTTAAATAAAGATAATGTCAGACCTGTTTTAACTCTTTCTGTCCCACGAAGTTGTTGGTCCCAGACACGAGAAAGGGCACCATTTTTTTTTTTCCATGGTTTTAAAACAAGCAGTAAATAAATAGAATTTATGAGATCTTTATTTTCTCTTTTACTGCATAAAGAGCATGAAGTTACCTCTGCACCTAATCCCTGTCCTTTTTTTGTGGGGGGGAGGGGGAGGAAGGAAACTACAGCAAAAGGGAAGTAACCATAAAAATTGAGCTAGTGTGAAATTATAATAGATAATCTACCTTTATGAAAGTAAGGAACAGAATATGCTTAGATGATCAAGAATTAATTAGCATGCTAGAAGCGAGAGGATGACGAGAAGAGTAGAGTATATGTCACAGGCTTTTGGAATTTAAGATTTCCAGTCCTGTGTATGGCCTCATATTAGTCCCCTCATACGGCATACATATTGGAGCAGTATGCCCATTCTTTCTTTGTCTCATCAGAGACCCTGCGGGAATTACATGGGGCATCTCAGAGATGATAGGAAACTCTTTACAGAGCGATACAACAGGAAGCAATCTGATCATCAGAAGAGTCCCCCCGTCCGACAAGTGTTTCGGCCCTATATACTCCTTTACACTCTAAGGGGGGCGGGCCCACTTGGGTCATGACTCCCAAGCGTCTCAGCTTCCTGTTGTCTTGCATCGAAAATGAACCCATTTCACTTATGGTAGCAACTTTAAATTCCACAACTCCGCCAGCCGTGGAGGCAATTGTGAAAGTAACAAAGAGAAGACAAATTATTCCGTTCGTTCCGTCGCACACACTGAGACACCAGCGCGAAGTCAACGAGTCGCCACTGCGCGTTCCCCACTGGACTTTTGATACTGACACCCCTTATAGTATACACCGCTTGTCGCCCCTGAGTCGCAGCCCATTCACTAGTCCACCACAAACCTCAGCGTATTGTGGACTTAGAAAAATTCCTGGTGTTTTCTGTACCGCAGCGTTTATTGTTACGATCTCCATTCCCCATTGCGGTTGTTCCACAGCCAGCCTGATGCCTTTTTGGCAGTTTCACTAAGCCTCTTCAGGGCCCTTGTTCTCGACTGTCCCCTCAGCCCCAACAGTTTCAATAGATCATACACTGATGCAGCCACAAGCCCTCTTGCGCCCACTTCAACAGCCATGACCCTTGCAGTGAACCCATCGTGTCTCAGATCCGCGGCCAGATCACTATACTTGGCCGCTTTGAACGAATGTTGCTCATCTAACCTGGATTCAAATGGCACGGTCAGTTCAATCAGTATGACCTGAAGCGTTGCTGCAGAATGAAGCACTATATCCGGCCGTCTCCGCGATTTTTGGATACTCTCTGGATAAGCCCCTCGTCCAGGTAGGTCTACCGCCATCTCCCAATCATTTGCACAATCAAGAAGAGATGGTAAACTGCTACCAGGTTTATTCGGTTTGGGGTGTGCTGACTTTCCTGCCCTCAGAAAGTATGTGTTTGCGGTGTCTGGCCGGACTTTGCTATTCGCCTTCATTCTTGCCAGATCTATTATCGCAGCAAGCTTATTTAGCACTTTGTTATGGCGCCAAGTGTATCGCCCTTGCCCTAATGACACCTTACACGCTGAGAGCACGTGTTCAAGTGTCTGCCTCCCCTGGCACAGGGGGCACCGCTCATCATTCGACTTTCCCCATTTCACAAGGTTGGTGGCCGATGGCAGCAGGTCATACAGTGATCTGACAACGAAGCTGAGCCTAAGAGGTGCCATATGCCATATATCATTCCATGTCAAGGACCTCTGCAGGGCTCCTTCCCATGTAGTCCATTGGCCTTGTTGGACCTGCTGCACTGCTTTTTGCAACCTCTTATCATTCTCAGCTTCTCGTATCTCCTGAACTACCATGTCTCTGCGCTCCCTGCTTGATGCCTTGGACCACCAGCGGATGTCTCCATGACCAAATCCCCGTCTATTCGTTTGTGTGTATCCGATTACCTCCCTCAGTTTGAGTGACTCTTGGGCAGCATCAACAGCTTCTTCCACTTTCCACTTCCTTCCCGTTTTCAGTGTGGGCTGAATGGACTTAACCACGTCATCAGCTGACTCGCGTAGCATCATTGCAAGCCTTGCCTTTCCAACTTTGTACTCTTCAACAACTGACTTGAAAGGAAGCAGAAGTTTTGACTTTTTGCAGTACAGTGCTACATCTGACAGACCTGGTGGTACTCCTAGCCATTTTCTCATGAACTTGTTGACCTTCTGCTCTATGGCTTCCACTGTACTTGTGCTTATTTCATATATAAGCAGTGGCCACAGCAACTTTGGTATCAACATGAACTGGAGGCACCACAGTTTGAACTTCCCCAGGAGTCTGCTTTGGTCTATGATCTGTAGCCCTCTGTCTGCCATTTCTATTGTCTGTTGCACTGCCTTTGAGTCTTTTAATGAGGCATCGTACACCCTGCCAAGACTTTTAACAGGTTCCTCAATGACAGTAGGAATTCTTTGGTTGGAAACCGTGAATATGACCTCTGCTATCTTCCCTTTCCTGACTGATAGGCTTCTCGACTTCTTGGGTTTGAAGCTCATTCTGCACCAGCTGACTAGTTCATCCAGGCGTGCTAACATCCTCCGGGCCTGATGTTCATCTGATGTCAGAATTGTTGTGTCATCCATGAATGCTTTGAGCGGTGGCATGAGACACATTCCACCGAGCTTTGGACCTATAGCCATTCCTTCAGCCGCATTGAGGATTACCTGCATAGCCATCACGAATAGTATCGGAGAGATGGTACATCCCATCGCAATTCCAACTTCAAGGCCAATCCACTTCGTTGTGTACTCTCTGGTTGAAAATCTGACAGCAAACCCTGCGAAATACAGCTTCAGCATTGCTGCAATCTCTTGTGGAACATGATACATTTCTAGGGCCTGCCACAACATCTGGTGTGGAACGGATCCATAAGCATTCGCTAAATCCAACCAGATTACATGGAGGTTTGTTCTGTCAGACTTTGCCTTTTGGATTGCTTCCCATATCATTGTGGCATGCTCTAGACATCCTGGTGTACCTGGGATACCTCCTTTCTGAATGGTAGTGTCAATGTACCCATTTGCCAGGAGGTATGTAGTGAGTCTTTTCGCCATCACTGCGAAGAATATCTTCCCTTCCACATTGAGTAGTGAGATTGGCCTGAACTGACTGATGTCTGTGGAATTTTGCTCCTTCGAGATGTAGACTCCGTTCGCCTTTCTCCATTCCTTGCTTACAAGCTGGGTTTTCCACGCACTCTTCAGTAAACGAAGCAGTCGTTTGAGCACCTCAGGGCATCTCTTATACACCACATATGGAACACCATTAGGACCTGGAGCTGACTTGCATCGAGCTTTCTGGACAATGCTTTCTACCTCTTGCACCGTTGGGGGCTTGGTGTTAAATTCAGCTCCTGGCTTACTCGGCCATTTAAGGCCTGCCATGCTGCTGAGCGGCTCATCTTTGCGACCATCTGAATATGTCATTCCAAGGTGTTCTTCCAGGTCTTCTTTCCTGATGTTTAGCGTACCCGACCGTGGCTGCTCAAACAGTTCTTTGGCAAACTTGAAGGGCTCCCTGAAGAATCTTTCCCTATCCATTCGAGTCTTCCTTTTCTTCCTGCACAACCTTTCTGCTCTACAAAGGGCATTATGTTGGCCTTTCAGGTGCTCCCAAACCTGTCGTAACCCTTCCTTCTCTGCGGCAACTGCGTTTTTGAACAGTTTTCGGGCATGCTTCTTCTGTTTTCTGATTTCTTCTATTTTAATTTGTCTTCTGCTTTTTCGTGGTGGGTTACTTCCCCTTGCCTCCCTCACTCCGAACACTTTGCGACAGTGCAGATATATTATGTCGCCGAAGATTTCCAGCTTCTTCTCCAAAGTTATCTGCTTCAGGTTGTTATCCAACTCTTTTGCCAAGGCTTCGTCCAGCTGTTCCCAAAGCCCTTTTGCACTGGCGGGTGGAAACTTGATTGCATCTCTTCTCCCGTCCAAGAAGTGTGTGAGATCATCATCAGGCAGATCAACTTGAATGTACTCAGCACTGTGGATTGACTCCTGGCTGCGTTCTTCTAACATCTTATCCGTCGAGACAGAGCGCTGTTGATCTCCCCCTGATGACCTCCCACACCCCTTTTTCGTTCTGTGGATTTTCATTCCTCTCTGAGTAGAGAATTCCCTACCACAGGCACATGGAAACTCCAGCCGTTGTTCAGAGCTCGAAGTCCGTGTAACGGGTCTGGTCGATTCCAATGAGGCGCCTGTGGATTCATCATTCTCCCCCCCTTTCGGTGAATCCTGGGGGCATCTATCGTTTTTGGGTTCTATAGCAATTGAATACAGCTTACGGGGTGCTAACCCGGTCAGCCGGTTTCTAGTCTTTCCCAGTGTCATCTGTCTTTCCAGAAGTCAATCGGTCTTTTCCCAATTGTCACTGGTTTGACCATGTAACTATGATAGGAAACTCTTTACAGAGCGATACAACAGGAAGCAATCTGATCATCAGAAGAGTCCCCCCGTCCGACAAGTGTTTCGGCCCTATATACTCCTTTACACTCTAAGGGGGGCGGGCCCACTTGGGTCATGACTCCCAAGCGTCTCAGCTTCCTGTTGTCTTGCATCGAAAATGAACCCATTTCACTTATGGTAGCAACTTTAAATTCCACAACTCCGCCAGCCGTGGAGGCAATTGTGAAAGTAACAAAGAGAAGACAAATTATTCCGTTCGTTCCGTCGCACACACTGAGACACCAGCGCGAAGTCAACGAGTCGCCACTGCGCGTTCCCCACTGGACTTTTGATACTGACACCCCTTATAGTATACACCGCTTGTCGCCCCTGAGTCGCAGCCCGTTCACTAGTCCACCACAAACCTCAGCATATTGTGGACTTAGAAAAATTCCTGGTGTTTTCTGTACCGCAGCGTTTATTGTTACGATCTCCATTCCCCATTGCGGTTGTTCCACAGCCAGCCTGATGCCTCATAATATACCTCAACTCAAAATCATTCTAAATTGACAGAAGAATATATTCAATGTTGTAAGTTTGGTTAGCAACAATATTTTTTTATATCATTTAAAGTAAAAGGATCCCGTTACACGCCCATTGAGGCATATTGGGAATACAGTGTTAGGCCCGTATTTTCTTGGTGGTGTGTATATGGCTCTTGGGGCACAAGGAGTTAAGTAGGTTTTTTCCCCAATTAAATCACAATAACAATTCTGCTAATACTTTAACCAAAAAAGTGAGAATGATTCTGTATCCAGGTTTTGTTCTGGTCTTTTTTCTTCAGCTGTCAGTTAAGAGCATTGTTCCTGTTCTTTCTAGATGGAAATCAGCAATTTTGTAACTATTACTTCTGCTTCACCAGCATTAACTTTGACCATATTCTTTTCAGCTTGCTCTGGACAGTGCAGTGAATCTACCATGGACCAACTTCACACATGCCCACATTTGCTTGAACCCACCCGGGGCCTTCTATATGGTAAATGTTATTGATTGAAACTACTTATTTATTTTCTAACTATGTGCTTTTGTACTCTCAAAATCATAATCTAATTTATTTCACCAGTAAAGCAGAGTTGTAACATACACACTGAAACAGAATCATGATAATACTGATATTTATGTCAGTCGTGTATTCCATATTCTAAATTGTTTTTAAAATTCAGATACCTAGACATCTACTTTATGTAAGCTTTCATTTCAGAGCTTTTATTAAACCTGACTTTCACATGTCTTTATCAGAAAATGCTTGTTTCTTTGCTTCTCTGGACTCAGAATCCACATTTTACATATATTTACTAGCTAATTTCAGTAACTGCCATAATCCACATTTTACATATATTTACAAGCTAACTTCAGTAACTGCCATAATCCACATTTTACATATATTTACAAGCTAACTTCAGTAACTGCCATAATCCACATGTTACATATATTTACAAGCTAACTTCAGTAACTCACATAATCCACATCTTACATATATTTACAAGCTAACTTCAGTAACTGCCATAATCCACATTTTACATATATTTACAAGCTAACTTCAGTAACTGCCATAATCCACATTTTACATATATTTACTAGCTAATTTCAGTAACTGCCATAATCCACATTTTACATATATTTACTAGCTAACTTCAGTAACTGCCATAATCCACATTTTACATATATTTACAAGCTAACTTCAATAACTGCCATAATCCACATTTTACATATATTTACAAGCTAACGTCAGTAACTGCCATAATCCACATTTTACATATATTTACTAGCTAATTTCAGTAACTGCCATAATCCACATTTTACATATATTTACAAGGTAACTTCACATACCTGTCAACCTGTACGAATTTTTTGTACAATGTACGTATTTTTGATACTTTTAGCAGTGTACGACCGTACAGACTCGTTGTACGGATTCCACCCCCCCCCCTAAAAAAAATCAAAATTTTTTTATTTCAAAACAAAATTCTAAAAATATTTTCCAACCCAAGTTTTTTTTAAATTTTAAATCTGAAAATATTTTATAGCCCAAGTTTTTTTCAAACCAATTTTTTTATTCCGGGAATCTCTGCGTCTGTTTTTAAACTGAGGTCTCTCCCAGCAACCAATCAAATCCTTTTATACCCAACAATTCGGCAAAAACTTTGAATTCGGCCTCAAACACTTTCGGTTTTCAGCATGACGTGACATATTTTTAAAGATACCTGTTATCAGCCACGCTTGCCAAAACACTTCGACACCATTTTGTTTAAAAAAAGCCAAGTACTTATAACTTGGTTAAATATTGCTGTTGTTTTGCTTTGTTGCAATTTAATCGCTGTCTTAATCTTTCCAGTTATATCTTGCCCCCAGTATATGTCTGATAATGTCATAATATTCTGTGTAGGCCCTACATAACTAGAAAAAAAAAGTTTGTTTGCGTTGAATAGGCCTACTTTAATCCAGCAGTCGAGATTCGGTCAAGATTCACTGCTTTATTTTTTAATAAATTGCTGATCTATTATCACTGGTCTAGGCTACCAACTTTTAAATAATAATTTTGTAAATTTTTGGTAGTACGTTTTTTTTTTTCCTTGATTTGATATTCTGTTCATAATTTGGTTAATTGTTTATTTTTTGCTGTTAGCTGTTTACCTTGCTTCGGTGTATTTTATTTTTGTCATTCTCTAAATCTTTCCAGTTATATTTTGATCATTTAAATATTTCCAATAAATTAATATCATAAAATTGTGTGTAAGCCCTACAAAAAAAGAAAAAAAACGTTTATTTGCATTGAGTAGGCCTACCTACTTTATTCCAGCGGTCGAGATTCGCTGCTTTATTTTTTAATAAAGTGGCAATCTATTATCACTGGTCTAGGCTACCAACTCTTAAATAATTTTGTAAATTTTTGGTGCTACGTTTTTCTTCCTAGATTTGATATTCTGTTCATAATTTGGTTAATTTTTTTTTTTTTTTTTTTTTGCTGTTTGCTTTGCTTCGTTGTATTTTTTTTTTTTTTGGGTCGATCTCTTAACACATTAACTACCGCGAGCCGGTGGGACCAGCTTTTGAAATCCTATCATTTGGACCGCGAGCCGCTCAGAGCGTTGATCTATTTTTAGTAATAAAACGAATGAAAAATTTACTGAAACACTTTCTGATCTGGTTCGAGATTTTAAATTGCTACCGGAAAACAAATTCCAAAAGCATGGGTGTTGTAGAACACTGGAAAATTGATATTATGTTCATATTTTTCAGCGTTTTGGGTTAGTTACCAAATCGTCTAAAACTGTTTACCATGGCAACTAGTGATAGGACCACAAAAAATGCTTGTACATCTCGTCTAACGGCTGAATAGGCTAGAAACTTGTTTCAACAATTGACTGATAGATCTAGCAACGAGGACAAGAGTGAAAACGGTGTGCACATTGATTGAAATAGTGATTTTGATAGAGATGGGGCGCAAGCAGTATTGTGAAAATATTGCAAGTCCTCGGCCATTGGAGGGCCGTTAAATAGCAACAACCTCTATTACAGTTACAAATGGTGCTTACCTCTACACCTCACGGTAGAAGGGGAATGACTAAGTAAGTAAGTAAGCTTATTGTAATAGTACATTCATTTATCTTTAAAATGATGTGTAATTCATAAAAATATGTAAACAATTACGAAAACTACAACTTACTTTGTGCAAACACCTACAGGATGAAAATGGGGAAAAATTTAATTCGGCCACAGTGTTTTTCAGTTCGGTAGTTAATGTGTTAATCTTTCCAGTTAAATTTTGACCATTTAAATATTTCCAATAAATTAATGTCATAATATTCTGTGTCGGCCCTACATAACTAGAAAAGAAGTTTGTTTACGTAAACTTCGCTGCTTTATTTTTCAATAAAAAAATCCACACAGATTGCAGGAGGTCCATGAATGCAGACACACTCACTACTTTTTTACTTCTTCTTCTTCTTCTTCCGTCCTTAGCCACCGACCGTCAAAGCAGTCAGTGGCCATTACGCCTAGTGGCGTCTTAGGGCAACAGCAGATAGGTTTTCTTTGCCATTGTTTCCCATCACGCCTATTGGCGTCTTTAGGGCAACGGCAAATCAATCCATTTGCTGTTGTTTCCGTAATCGAAGTGACTGGCAAACGGGTGATCAGCCCGTTGGTTACTTTTTTACAGTGTAAGATTAACATTGATACATGCTGTGCAGACTTTAAGCCCACAAATGCAATTCTGCAAAGTGCTAAAAGTGCATGTGTTGATTATAATACAAAACACTGTGCATCGAAAGAATAGTACCTCACAATCACTAAGTTTTTTTATATGTAAAGAACAGCATGAGACTATTAGCATGTTTTATACCACACTAATTCAAATGCTAATAGATTTGTATGTGTCAATTCTCATTTTAAAAATGTATTGTATATAATTTATTAATATATTTTTTGCGTAAGGATTTTTGGGTGTTTGTAAGGATTTTTTCGGCCCGGCGTACAGGTTTTTGTCTCAGGAGGTTGACAGGTATGACTTCAGTAACTGCCATTGGTAGTTTCCAGGGGTCTCTAAGGAGACACAGAAAGAACAGACTATTGTTTCCTATGGCATCTCGTAAGAGGTGACTAATTTGAGGTTGTACATGAGGCTGGCAACCTCACTTTTGTTAAACAACAAATTGTTACAGGGGCTAATGCTGCCAGAAGATGAGCTTTCGTGTAGGCTTCCTCAAAGGTGCCATCCATGCTCCATAAGAATAAACAAGGAGATGATGATGATGATGACAAATTTCAATAACAGCTAAAGTTCCCACGTGTTACTTATATCCTCAGGGCACACCTCATGCAGCGTATGACAAGCTGACTTTCACAGAAATCCTTGACCCTCGCAGCACCCACACTTCACCTGTCTGGAGAGATGGATTCAAGGTAAGAGAAACAGATAGATATGGAATTTCTATAGCATTTCTTTTCTTTTTGGTCCAATTTACCAGATTTTGAAAGTGTGATTTTTGTCTAAATAAACAAGCATTTGTAAACAGTTTATTTCTCATTTCTTCAATCAGCATTTTCCTAGAAGGTCCTACCACCGCTTCCTTGTAGCAGTGGTTCATCTGCAGGAAGTGTTTGTCAGTGTTAGCAAAGATAACTACAAGTATGGGCTTCTAGAACAGGTAAGATTCTACCACTTTGGTCTCATACGTATGTAGGAGGAAATTTTAGTCAGATTAGATCTAGTATAGTCTCCACATAAAGTGTGGATCTTCAGCTTCTGTCTCTTGCCCTGATGGTAAACTCTGAGAGAGGATTCCATCTGCCTCTTGATGCTTATTGTCCACTTAAAGAGCTCTCGTCCCCTGCCCATTTGCCTTCAGTATTTCCTTCGTTAACGATTTTCATCATAGCGTTATGCCTGTTTGTATATTCAGAATATATTGTCTGCTTTTGATCTACTTCATTATGTCATATTTCATTCCTTGTTTTTCCCAAGACCTCTTAGAATATAAAAGGTAACGGTAAAGATAGTCCCATAGCAGATACTGCTGTGGAGAAATGAAGTGTTAGAGAATTCACCATACTAGGTCTCAGTTTTATGAGGTAGGGTGAAGGATTCCCTGCCATTGCCTTTCCTGATTTAAGAGCAGTGTTAGTTTCCGCCCATTTACACCTGGGTAGACTGAAGCGTGATGCTGACAGTTTTGAAACTTCATAAAGTTGAGCCTAGTTATAGTGAAGGCTTTAACAATGCCCTCCCTACGGCAGTATCTGCTATGGGACTCAAAGCTGCTCATCTCTGGCACAATCTTGCACATACCCTCAATAGTATATACTCATTCAGTAGCAGACAGTTCGAATATTTCATGAATTATGATTATATGCCACCCTATCCTGATTATGTTTCAAATCATTGCCTAATGTTCTGTATGGAGGGTTTGGATTTGATTTGTTTGTTTTTTTATACTTTTTTTAAAGACGTAATTAATTTTGATTATGATATGGATACTCTAAATGTATGCTGTTATATTATCTTTATAATGTTTCATGCCTTTAAGTTAATGCTTAGAGTAGCATGTAGAAATGAAAGGACACAGTATGCAAGATGAGAGAAAGAGAGAGAGAGAGGAAGGGTAAAATGTTAGACGGGTCTGCATGCCCAATTCTTAACCCTTTGAAAATAAAGTTCATTCGTTCGTTCAAACCCAATGACTTTGCCTCCAGAAGCAAGCACTCTAATCACATTCTACCACTCAATGCATTTGAAGAATATATTATACAGTAATACCCCACTAGCCCCTACTCTGTATAGTGCTGCTTCACTGTAAAAAGGTAGTCCCGTAGCAGATACCCGTAGGGGAGGGAAGTGTTAGAAACTTCACTAAATTAGGTCCAGCATCGAGAGGTAGGGTGACCAATTCCCTTCCTAGCTGTCCTTTTCCTTTCCTAACTCAAAGATCAGAGTCAGATACCCATTTACAGCTGGGTAGACTGGAGCATGTCTGTACTATGATTCGAACACAGCACCTTTGCCTCGAGAGACCAGCACTCTAACCACTCTTCGCTGTAGCACTTTTGAATTTTGAAGGTTTATTTTTCACTGAAAGTCTGAAAATGATAAAAGTTGGTGAATGTGACGAAAGTACTGAGATTCTGTCTTTCAAATGGCCCATGTCTTTTTCCCCTTGCATTTTGTTCACTATTTTGGAGGGATTACAGAAAAATCCTTCTCCATGTTTCTTCTTCTATTATTTACGTTTTTTCAAGATGAGATCACGAGGGAGTTTGATCTCATCTGCTTTATGGTTCTTCTTTATGTGTTTAGAATGGGGGTGTAGGGAATTGGACAGTATTTTTCTAGAAGAAAGATTATAGAGGCTAGATCAGGATTTGCCCCAGTTTTAGTCTTTTTTAAAGATAGGGCATGCAGCTAGACACATTTTTCGGGATTTTATATATATATATATATATTGGCCATTTTTGTTTCATTGCCACTAGAGGGCAGAGCTTAATGCCGTTTCTTTGTCTGGCAGTAACCGGATTGCATCAGTATTGTTTACAATTCTGATTGGCTGAGAGCTAACGGGATTTGAAATTATTGGGTTAGAATTAAAGCCACGCATATGACGTCAAGAGGTCAGCGTGCTGTTAGGCGATTATAAAAGGCCTATATTTCATAGCCTCTTTCTCTTTTAATGTAAATTGCCAAGCCGGGTGCCAGAAGCAAATTGTCGATTGCCTTTCAGTTGGACATTCGAGATTTGGTAAGCAGAATTTTCGTGGTAACTTTATTTAATTTTGTCTAAGCCTAGGCCGATCAGTAAAGTTCTTGGGAAGGTTTAGTTTAATTTAATTCTTAACTCCAGAGCCATCAATACTATCCTGGTGATAAGACTTGAGAGACCTAATAGGTCCAGTTAATTTCCTTATTGAAGGAATAGCGTTGTCTAGATGGTTTAGATGTTGCGAGGTTTCGGCCATGCTTGGATTTATTTCAAAAACAGGTCTGCAGAGAAACCCGCATCTGCGAATTTTATTTATTTACAGAATAGTCGGGAGCGTGTGTAATGTGTATTTTCATTTGTGATTTTATTGAGAGTATTGATGCTCGCTATTTATATAGTTACGCATATATCTGTGGACGGGAGTGATAGAGGTATTAATTGGAGCACGTGGGTGCTATCAGTTAATGTGTATTGTTGCACGAGCACGTGTGTGCTATCAGTTAATGAATATTTATGCAGGAGCGCGTGGTTGAAAAACTGCGGCACCACGTGGCTGAATTACGGGGTTTTCATTGTATAACTTTTGACGGCAAGCAGATGCTGGCGTAAACTGATTATATGTTATTGATTGTGCATTGTTATTCTGTGTATTCAGAAGACAGATGAAATTTAATTCTGTCATTTTGTATGTGATTTAATTTTCTGTACGGGAATGTAACGATTTCTAGAGTGAGGTCTAGTGTATTTTTGTGGTAAACAATTGCTGCATGAAGGGTCAGCGTAAGAAGTGGGCCCCAGTATTTTTGGACAGGGCGGTCCTCGGTGAAAAACTGTTGTGATTTTAACCAGTCATGCAGAACGAAGAATGTCTGGGTCAACCTATGTTTACTCTGTGGGCTCAGGTAGAGAAGGGAACAGGAGAGGAGCGGACGGTGTTGGCATGATTACGTTTGGATGGTAGTGCCGAACGGGGACAGAGCAGGGGAGCTAAGCGTTGAAGACTTGGGTGTTAAATGTTAAGTAAGGGAGTTATTTGTTATTTGAAATAGAGTATTAACGTTTTGTTTAGCTGTTGTTTCGGTTTTTCTGTCTAAACAGCAGGTGCCGGCTTTTGTGGGGAAGAGCAGAATTTTTGATACCACAAAAATTTCTCCCACGGCACAGTTGTGGCATTCGTCGACACGCAAAGTCGTGCGTTCCTTTGCCAGTGGCGGACGGAGTGAAAGAAAATACGTTTTCCCAAGGCAGGGAAGACATTGTTCCAGTGAATAGGATTTTGGTGGATAAATCCTGAGCTCTGACGCTCGCTATGTTACACACGCAGATTGGCATGCTGCCAGCGTTGTCGTAATTTTATGTTTGCTTCGTCACGGCCATAATAACGCCGATCGCCCAGTCATAGGTAATCGGGCAGGTGAATTCAGAGTGGTAGGAGAAGCCAGCTACAGTTCCAGTCTAGAATCCAGTGGGGTTCTGTTAAACCTTAGTCATCAATTCCAGAGTTCGTGGAGAGAGAAAGGGTGAACATTCTCTCTACAGAAGTCAGCACAGAAAGCCAGAAAAGAGACATAGTTTTTTTTGTTGAAGATCATAGCAGAAGACAGCTGCTGAAGTTTAGAGGTGCAGTTAGTTGTGTTCGGGAGATTTCATGATAGGCGGTGTAGAACCGAAGTCTGTGCAGAGATTGTGTAGACACTTCGTAGTCGTTCCAGCTATCAGTGGACTTAGAGTTAGAATTTAGAACAGTTAGTTTAGAGTGTAAGCTCGACATCAAGTGCAGTGTGGTTCATGTCATTTAATCTTACCTTCTTTCTCCATACAGGTGAAACTTGTGGGTGAAGGGTTGGGTTTTAATGATACAACAAATTGTAATTTTTCCTGACTTTGTTTGTTTCAGGAGTGCTTACACTGCAATTTTTATGTATGGGACATGCATATGTTTGTTTATAGGTGTATAATAAACTTGTATAAATTGTAGCTGGCATCAGTCATTTCCTTTAGTACAGTAGCTATATGTTGTCTGTACCTTGGTGTTTGTGAATCTTAATTGAACCTTATCCCCATAGGGTAGTTAGAGGTGGTTCGAGGCCATAGCAATTTAAACGTCCGAAGTGGCGAGGAAAGAATCAACCTCGGTTCTCAACCTCGGAGCCAATGGTCTCAACTTTCACATTTGGCACTATATTTCTATCTGAATCTATCATTTCAGTCTTTCTTCTTACTATTGTCTTGTCACTATATGTAGACAGTCTCTAGTCTTAAAACCATTTCGTGACAGTGAAATTAGCGCAGGATTGTTCTTCTATGTTATTCATACGATCTAAATCATGTAAGAGCTTTTTTCATCACATTATCCTGAGTTACGATATGAGTAAAACTGCTTGGCCTGGAATTACTTGTCACACCAGAACAAGAAAATATACAGTTTCCATCATCTGCAACTGTACCAGATCTCCACTATTTATACCAGGGGTCCCCAAACTTTTTTGAGTCCCAACCCCTCCATGGTATCTGCTATGGGGTTACATTTTTTTAAACTTTTTACACGACTGTGTATATAATACTGGACTTCAAGTCAAACAACATCAAGTTAAACTTAGCCTTACTTAAATCAGATAAGGAAATGAGTGAAAGATACATCATTACAATACAGAATAGGTACAATGCAATAGAAAAAATACAGAGTATAGATGAACAGTTGGAAATGCTAAAGTAATCAATACATCAAACATCAAAAGAAATCATACCAGAAGTAAAGAGGACTGCAAATAAGTGGATGACAGATGAAATTTTAAAACTGATGAATGCAAATTGCAAGAAGGAAGAAGAAGCAAGATAACGAAGGATATGACAGACTAAATAATGAAATAGTCCAGAAATGTAAAACAGCAAAAGAAGCATGGCTAAACCAGAAGTGCAGAGAGCTTGAAGTGCAGAACCAAAAAGACACAAAATCTATGTACAAGCAAATAAATGAGTTAACAGGTAGAAGGACACAAACAGTCGCTGGCTGTTTGAAATCAAAAGAAGGAACATTGTTAATGGGTCATGAGAACATGATAGAACGGTGGACAGAATACATCATGGAGCTGTGTGAAGATGAAAGACCAGATTTGAACGACCAGGACAGTTGTGAAGGACCTCCAATACTTGGGGCAGAGGTAAAGGATGCCAAGCGCCACATGAAGAAAGACAAAGCACCTGGACCAGATAATGTAACAGTAGAGGAAATGAAAGCTTTGGGAGAATTTGGAGTAGAAGTGATAATAAAACTTTTAAATGACATCTACAACAGTGGTCAAATACCTGATGATCTGCTAAAATCCATATTCATAGTGTTGCCAAAGAAACTTGAAGCCATGAAATGTAAAGAACATCGCACCATTAGTCTTATGAGTCATGTGACTAAAATAGTATTACGAATTATCATGAGAAGTGAGAAATAAAATTAAACCAGAAATCAGTAATGAACTGTGTGGATTTGTAGAAGGTAAAAGCACAAACTCAGAAGAGACCCCGATGCCATCACAAGAACAGCTATGCTATGGACCCCTGAAGGAAAACGAAAGAGAGGCCGACCAAAAACAACTTGGCGGAGGACTGTGGAGGCTGAGATGCAAAGAATGAACCAGAGTTGGGGCACTGTATGAAGGATGGCCGCTGACTGAGCAAAGTGGAATCAATTTGTTGTTACCCTACAAGACGCCACCAGGTGTAATGGCCACTGACTGCTTTGACGGTCGGCGGCTAAGGATCAAAGAAGAAGAAGAAAGGCACAAACAGTGCTTTATATATATATATATATATTTATTTTTTTGTTATCGTATGCCCGCTATTACTCGAGGCGAAATCTCCGGCTAGTATGTCTAACCTGAGACCGATTTTACGTGAGTATCCCTTTTCCCTGTACACTGACAGGTGTCCTCTCGCCATTCAAGCAGATACTCGCTGTCTTTGGAGGTACCCATTAGAGCTGGGTCGGCTCAGGAGCCGTTCAGGTTATTCCAGTCCCTGGTTGATGACACTTCTTCAAATGTCTTCACCAGGGCTCGAATTATTCCAGTCCAAGTCCCGGTCGACGACTTCAAATGTACTCACCTGGGCTTGAACCTGGGATCTCCTGATCGCCAGCGCAGTGTGGTAACCACTTCACTAGCACTGCTTCCTCTTTATATATTATAAGAACATTAATAGAAAGAGCCATAGAGTTGAAGACAGATCTGTACTTGTGCTTTATAGATTACACTAAGGCATTTGACAAAGTGAAACATGAGGAAATTATCAACATGTTAGAAAGCACCAACATTGATGGAAAAGACTTGAGGATAATAAAGAACATGTACTGGCAACAAACATCTGTAAGAATTAGCAGCCAAATAGGAACGTTTCAGCAAGTAAAAAAGGGTGTCAGGCAGGGATGTGTGCTGTCACCAAATCTGTACAGTGAAAATATAATGAGATCTCTAGAGGACATGCCAGGAATATCATTCGGTGGACATAATATAAACAACTTGAGATACGCTGATGATACAGTCTTAATAGCAAAAAGTGAAAAGGAGCTGCAGGAAATGGTTGATACAATAGTCATAGAAAGTGAAAAAGGCCTTAGCCTTAATAGCAAAAAGACAGAAGTAATGGTCGTCGCAAAGAAAAGGGCTTCCCCAGAATGCACTATCAAAGTAAATGGAATCATTTTAAAACAGGTCAATAAATTCAAATCCCTGGACACATTTATAACAACGGATGGAACATGCATCTCAGAAGTGAAGAGCAGAATAGCTCAGGCAAAAGCAGCATTCTATATATAAAATGAAGAGTATTTTATGCAACAATTCTTTGTCATTGGAAGTAAGAAAGAGAGTTCTTCATTGTTATATAGAACCAATTCTGACATATGGGAGTGAGTCATGGACAATTAGTAAACAAATAGGGAAGACACTAGAGGCCACAGAGATGTGGTTTTACAGAAGAATGTTAAAAATACCATGGACAGCCAAAAAGAGTAATGAGGATGTCCTGAAAGAGACCAATGTGTAAAGGAAACTTATTTCACAAGTTAGAAAGAAGCAATCCACTTTTTTGGGGCATGTTATGAGAAGAGGAAAGCTGGATTATATCGTAACAACAGGTAAGATTGAAGGACAAAGATATAGGGGAAGACAAAGAGGGCAAATACTGGACAGTTTCTTCTTTCTCGTTCGTCCTGAAAAGGATGTTGGTTGCGTTTTGTCTGTTTACGCCGGAGCTGCGATATCTGCGCCTTTCGGCCGACACATCCGACTTCAGCACGGCATTTTTTGGGACCGGGTTTGCCTTCCCTCTTCGATCCCTACTCTCTCAGCCAGACTGCAGTGATGCAGACTGTTTCCAGGACCACCACGTGGAGGTGGAGTAGGGTCTTGGTCAGCTCTGATTCGCTGACCCTGACGCAAGCAGTCAAGCTATGGGTCGCTGACTGCATTCTCTATTGCTGCATCTTTGGGTCCCATGGACAGTTTGACATCGTGGCATGGAAAGAAGTCAACAGCAGAATTGATAAATTGTACTGGAGACAGGAAGTTGTGGAGAGACATGATCTCCTACACCACTAGGCACGGAACTTGAAGAAGAAGTATATAATAAAATGCTGCATGTAATCATTGAATCAGTGTGTTTCAATATTACTGACATTTTGTTTAGCTTTCAAATTTATTTAAACAGTTTATATATTTTAATATTTTCTCTGGATAAAACCACAACTTTACACCAAACATAACTACCAAAATAATACTATTATAACTGATTATAAGTTTATGGACCAGCGGCATAAAATAACATATTAGTAATATAAAGTCACAAGACAGCTCTCAGAAGAAAAAAAAAAAGAAAAGTACAGAAAAAAAGACAAACAAAACAAAGGTAATAAATATTATGAACATATAAAGTAATTACCAAATAACTGCTTGTCTTATTAAGCCTCCTTACAGCGTTATTTATAAGCAAAAAAAAATATTCTCTTGTAATAACAGTCTTTGTGTCTGAGTCTGCTTTTCTTGCTCCTCAAGAAGCATGGGTCATCTCAACAGTTGACCCCTTCCTTATAAATTAGTATAATAAATATTATTCTAGAGTGTACACGTTATATTCAAATCATAATCCTTGCCTGCAGCGCTGTGTGAAAACATATTCTTCTGTGAAACATGACATGAAGAAATCATATTATTCTTGAATAACCATTATGTATAATAAAAAAATAATATTATCTTGTTTATGAAAACACCATAATTTTCTTTATGCAATGTGATTTGAAAAACCATGTTTCCATCTTTTGAAACAGTAACAATAGGAATTCTTTTAAAAATATGTATAATTTTGAAATGGTCATGTCTTCTCATCTGTTTATTGCTTTAACAATTAGAGTTCCATTTCCCACCACATCTTTATCTGTGTTAATCTCCTATATCCTACTCCAGGCATGGACTGCTGTGCAGATATTCAAGGACAAGTACTGCTACACAGAGACCTTTCAGCTTCCATTGTTTCAGGGAGCTCCGAATCAGCAGATGTTGAAGCAGCTGGCAAGAGAGCCTTGCAAGGAGTGGATGGAGCAGGGCATTCGCAAAAAAACTGTATGTTTTATACTGTCATGCTACTACTTGTCGCAGTTTAGATTACCTCTTTGTCCTTCTATAAAGCTTTTTTTTAAATATTGTAGAAACGCTGAAATAAGATTTTCTGTTAATTCTTTAGTTTCATACACATGTCTCTCCCTCCCTATCTAGCGACTTTGGTTGCTGGTACATGAATGTATAGATAGATCCATTCTGTGATTAGACAGTCTTTTACATATTACTATAGGTTTCATTTTTATTTTTTAAATAGTGCCGCAGGTTGTCTCCTTATATCTGCCGTAGTGGTCCAAAAATGGCCCAACAGTTGGAGTAAAAGGATGAGTTTTTCAACTGTAGCAACCTTTATTCAAGATTATTCTTGGCAGTGAGGTAAATAGGAGATTGGTGCTCCTATTTTAGGGAGTTTCACTGGTATTTCCAGGATGGCATGTACATTAACTGCATTTTCTCATTCATTCATTCATAACCCTCCTGTGTGTCTCGCTGTAAGACTTGACTCTTATTTAATGAGCCCCTAGTCGAAGGTATTTCAGCAAAGTATTAATTTGTTTAGCTCTGTATATAAGTATTTTTTAAAAATTAAGTCATACGGGTCCAACCATTGCTTTCAATCAACTGAGTTATCAACTCCGACGAAGGATGTATATTTACATATATAAACTACATACTTATTTATGAAATATAGTTGAACAAGGTTCAGATTGGAAATGAGTAACTTTAGAAAACAGTAAAATAATTTAGTATATGATCTTTTAGAAAATTTTTATTTTCATCATCGGATAGTATGAAGTATTTATTGGTGGCTATGTTTAGTCCATTCTCTGTGTCACTGATTTACACTTAGCTGTGCAGGTGGCTGCAATGGGTTGTTGGTGTAGTTGGTGCTGGTTCTCATTGAAGTTCTGACTATTCCTTGTCAAGTCAGGAGTCGAATGGCTTTTAGGATCACGTTTGTGGCACAAGTAAATCTCACAAATGTCGCTGCTTCATACGTCCTCTAGACCCATCTCTTATGGGTGGTGTCCAGAGTTGTGTACTAGCAACTAGTACTAGAAACTGAGAGAATGTACAAAAGTGTACCTCCTGTAAGTCTTTTGTCTCGTGATGTAAGCGTCACAAGACTTCCGCTTTCCTCCACCATTTCAACTTCCTCTGAATTTTCCCGATGACCATGAGTATGAAATCTCAGACCATCAAACAGATGAAAGTATGTTAAGAGAGCGAAAGAATGCAAATGAGTCATAATTATATATACATATCAGTCTGAAATAGAAGTGTTGACTTAAAATATATATACATTATGATATCATCTTATTTCGGCTCCCTATGGAGCATGAGGCTAACTCTGCTTTTGGTTCCTTGTGAGGAAACCTGCGTGAAGCAGTCACCAACTCTTTCAGGGGTGGTTTATGTGGCAATTTATTTTATGTGATGAGGTTGCCACAACAGGCCAATCACCTGTTTGCTTTAAATCAAGATTACGCGAACTACAAGAGAGAAAACCAGACTGATTCTAAAGGCGACGAACTGGAACGGACTACGGACTACAACTTATGGAACTTGGAACACAAGAAGTATAAATGGGAAAGAAGAGGAGCTGGTGGAAGAGATGAGGAAAGCAAAAGTAGAAATCCTGGCTATAACGGAAACAAAGAAAAAGGGACAAGGAGTCATGGATCTCGATGGCAACACGCTGCTCTACAGTGGTGTACCCACATCTGAAAGAGCTAAAGGGGCGTGGGTTGCATTGTGGCCAAATACCAAAAAGATAGCATCAAGGGATGGAACTTTGTCTCGGAGCGCATTATGGTTGTAAAACTAAAAGAAGGAGAAACCATAGTCAACCTGGTCATAGTGTATGGGCCAAATGAGGATGAGTGTTAAAGGTTTATTTGATGGAAGATACTGGTGGGGTCATCAATAAGATAAATGTTATTATTACTTTCGCTGATAAATGGCGATCAGCATAAGTCAGGCTTATGGATGGCCGACAGGTGTGTGACTATAGAAATATGACATATGCGAATGTGTATAGGTTCTTTAAGTGTGTCTATGATAAGTCACTCACACCACAGCAACGTAGAAGTCAGGAAATGTTGTAAATCCATAACAATGGTTGCATAAACCACCACAGCGAATCATGGGCATTAAGCACAAAATATCCATCAGGAAACATGAATCAGCAAATAGGTGAATAGGCTGCAGGACATAGCAGCACATATTTCATCTCATACTAGTACAGCAAAAATATCATTCCAGTTCTCAATATGAATACAATGCATTAACAAGCCAATGAGATCCGTGGCTTTGAATAACAAGTTCCTTGGGAGAAAACAACGTTCTCTTCAACACACTATCTAACTGCAAAAACAATCCATCACAGAATATGGATGTGGAATAATGGCCTGTACAATCCGTGGCCTCATAATATCCTCAATAAAGTACATTCTACAATTATCAAATATTCCTTTCACCAAAAGAATATATGCTGGGACACACTAGCAAAAATGGTAAAGCGTCCATTTTCAAGCTCTGCCAGCCAAATACTGTCACAAAAAATCTGCTGCTTAAAACAGCTCAGTACCCAATTCATTCAAGCGCAAACTCGCAGCTTGAGATGTGAGCAGAATTCATCCGCCTTTCCCCCCAAAACTAATTCATAGTACGTTCGACAGTTTCTTTATCCTATTTTTAAAAAGCAAACTAACAGCTAGTCAAAAGAGCTGTGTTCAAAAAGTGTGTGTATAAAAATCTGACCCGTACATACAAGTCTTAAACACTTAACTCCCCTTAATTAAAATATGACTTAACAGACTACACCGACCCCCGGGGAAAAAAAAATGATATGATCATTTTTTTTGTTGAAAAAATTACATCGAACAAAAAAAATTGAGGTCGATGCAATCATAATATCTACACATAAGGATTACCCTATGTTAAGTCATGTTACCAAAAAAGAACAAAAGAGGGATAGAAGTAAGTGTAAAGTAAAAGAAAATGAAGTATAGAAATATAATGAGATAAGGATACGAAGATCAACAAATTCAAAGAAATATGAAGTATACCAAGTATATACTAGCTATGCCATCATAAATGAAAAGTGAAAAGAGCAGATGAAGTACAAGAAGAATGAGCAGACAATGATATATCATGGTAAACAATAAGTTACACAATGCATATTTATACCAAAAGACACATAACTCGTTACCATTTAAAACAAATAACATAATGTGCATGATAACCAAGTTAATAAACTTATAAAGTACCAATGATGAACTCATTATAGACATTAATTTACAATATCGCTATGCGTAGTTACCCCTAGCGTACAATCAAGCGCTGGGCAAAGAAAAAATACATCACAACCTCAGAAAAAACATTTTTTTAATGTACTAATATCGCTATACACAGTTACCCCTAGCGCACAATCAAGCACTGGGCAAAGAAAAAACCATACAATGTCAGAAAAAACACCTTTTCTAGCGCACAATCAAGCGCAAACTCGCAGCTTGAGATGTGAGCAGAATTCATCCGCCTTTTCCCCCAAAACTAATTCATAGTACGTTCGACAGTTTCTTTATCCTATTTTTAAAAAGCAAACTAACAGCTAATCAAAAGAGCTGTGTTCAAAAAGTGTGTGTATAAAAATCCGACCCGTACATACGAGTCTTAAACACTTAACTCCCCTTAATTAAAATATGACTTAACAATGAGAGAGCAGAGGTCAAGGAGGAATTCTTCAAGCTGCTTCAAAGGACAGTGGATGACTGCCTAGATGAAATTATCATGCTCGGAGATTTCAATGCCAGAGTTGGAAATGACCATGCTAGATGGGGTGGAGTTATCGGAAGATATGGAGAAGATACTCTCAATGACAATGGAAAGCGACTCCTTAGATTCTGCAGTGAGCAGAATCTGATCATTACAAACACAAAGTTCCCCCATAAGCGCATACATGCATACACTAGATGTGAACCAACAAAGAATGAGAAGTCAGTGATGGACTATGCCGTTGTTAGGAGGAGCACATTCAAATATGTCCAGGATGCTAGAGTCTGGAGGGGGCCAGAGATTGGAATTGATCACTACCTGCTTACAATCAAAAGAGCAACTGAAAGAGTTGCTCAGCCTAGGAACTGCCCAACATCACGCAAGAAACCAAGTAAATGAACGGGAGAAATGAGCATTAACTCTTAGTATACGAGCGGCCTTCTAGAGAGGCCGATGATCGATCCCCGTCAATAGCGAAAAATTTATAGCTGAATGCATGTTTCAAACCACTGATCAATTTAGTTACGTGCATGATGTAGGGGTTTCATTTCTTCACATTTTGATGTATAACACTTATGTTATCTTTATAAATAAATTATTTATTGCAAAATCTGTAATGGTAGTCATGAAAGGCAGCTCGTATACTAAGAGTTAAGACATACAAGCTGAGAGAGCCAGAAATTAAGACCAGATATCAGGGGATTATTGCTACAGCGGTGAGAAACACAGAAGAACAACCTGATGACTTGGAAACGCTCTGGCTTAAATTCAAGGACATCATTGTCACAGAGAGTTTTATGATCAATAAACTTTCTATATACTCTTCTTTTTCTACCTGTGTCCTCTATTTTATTATCACTCTTTACCTTTTCCTGTATTTTCGCATTCGTTCGTTTGCGAAAAATATTTTCTTTCCCATTCTCACTTTTCCGCTTTCTTTCTCATACTGGGATATGCATTTCTATTATGTAAGACGCCAGCCACTTAGGTAGACGAGAAATTGTGAATATGCATCTATCTCAGACATACGAGCAGACTTTTGTCTGCACATTCAGCTGACACGCGCGTTTTCTTCGGCTGAGCGCTCAGGTGAGGCGCGATAACCGACATCTCTACAGCGCAGTATGAGACATTTGTCTGGCAATTCCATCTGACACGGCACTCACTGTTGGCCCTGGTCAGCATGAGGTGTGAAGATGAGAACTGTCAGTTATGGCATGCGTCTAGTTAATGGGAGGTGTTAGAGAGAAGGGGTAAGACCTGTGCTATTGCGTGGTTTTGGAAATAGTGGGATCTTTTGTTTGTTTCATAGATATTAACCTGAGTTTGAAACTTTATTTCACTCATTCTCCAAGTGCAGTAGACGTGGTCACTTCGTTCTAGATACTTAAACTTATAAGTGAAATCTCTTAGTTTCGTTGTGATACCGTAGTTCTGTGTTGAGGTAAATATTACATTAAGTATCTAATATTTTGCGAGTGATTAAGTTAATTAACCGCCTATTTTATCCCACTAGTTTCTTTTGTGCAGAGTGATTAATTTATAAGTCTGTTATATTCTCTAGCTGCTAGCTGATGAGGTACAGTGGAAAACAGAATAAATTATAATTTCTAGCTTAAAATCATGTAGCTATAATGAATTTAATTTAACTGCTAAATAATCTGACGAGAATAATTTTTCTAAACTAACTTATAAATGCTAGATGCCTCATGAGTGTTGACGGAATACGTATGTATTCCTAATTCATGATGATTGATTTTTAAATATAACTTATTTCACAGGAAAGTTTAAACGTCAAGTCAAGCTCTATGCTTGCAGTTCAAAATGTAAGTTATATTGAGTACATAATATGTAAAATATTTCATATGTGTTTTTTTCTTTATTCAGTGAATACTGGGGTAACCCAACTTTGCCGGCGTTTAGTACAGAGACATACCTGTGAGAAACATAAACATTTTATATCTTTAACCACGTGGGTTTTCAAGTAACACCTGTCTGACAGAGCGTGTGCCTTCAAGAGATAGACAGAATACCAATCCCACTAATGGGTTTTTTTTAAAGAATAAATGCTTATACTGGGCCTTTGAGCCAGATCATATTTCTTCACAAACTCTAATGTACATGCTGCCTTGTGGGCGAAAATAATTACAGAAAAAACATTAACTTTTCCGACATTATTTGACCAAGTGTGTGGTGAACCAAGATTATCTGTTGAGAGAAGTTGTCCACTGGTCATCTTCCTAATTAAGGGAAACCTCGTGTTCTGACACTGTGTGCCCGCTGAAACCCTAAATCTTCCCTCGTGCATAAGTGACATTAACTTAAATCTGTAAAGAAAGAACGATTGCCTGAAGAGGACGCTCCCCAGACACGGTAAATGAAACCAATATCTGCAGAGCTGGGTATCCACTTCATCCACAGATAGACAGATTAAACGAAGTGTACACTACGGCTTGTTCCAGACGGCGAACAACCGCACGATTGTAGGTAAGGTTGTGTGAGTCAGGGCCCTGATGAAAGAACCGAGTGAAAGTAGACTGAAGGATGTTCTTCGTTTGATTCACTCACTTTGTAGCTTTCCTTATGCAAGATTTTGTTGCAAAACTATATTTTTCCTTAGAATAGATACTGCTATCAAAGTCAGTTCATATCTTCAAAAGGGGAAAATATTAGACCCAAATCATATGTATCTGTGACTCTTTGGGCTATCATCGTTCTCCTAACGGGACTGTGGGCTAAACATCGAGGGAAGATCATAACTGTGGGTCTATCATTTCTTGTAGAAATTCCCTGATTTTTATGACTATTTGTATATGCTTTGATGTAATTTTCTCTCCACATGTAAGCCTACCTTGCCGTGGTTGGAGAGCTTGAGCGCCTCAATGATCCCGGGAGCTATGCCGGCGGGAGTTTTACTCCTGGCAGGGTCACCCAAGCCGGACAGGTCCTGGGTGAGGGGCCAGACTAAATGGGCTGAGGAGTGGGTGGAACCCTATAGGTGTAGATGCAGAACCCACCGGCGAGTGGTACATGCTCTGGTCTGCACCAATCCACCCCCACTTCATGGGTTAAATGCTTTCTTGCCTCATTCTTCACTGTTTGTCGTCTATCACGCCCATGGCGACCGTTGCCTCAATTGGCTGTGTGTGGTGTACCCGGAAACGGGGCCTCCCAGTACTGAGGCAAAGTTAAGTCCCCGATGTCACTTATCGGTGCAGAATTGAGAGAGATGGCTGAGCATCACAATCCCTCCTGTGTTGCAGCATGATGAGAACCCAGCATTGCACACTGAGCTTGGGGGGATCACTTGGGCACCAGACTTAATACTGGCTCTTGACTGGATGGCCGCATGCAGGAGATTTCTACAATGGAGGGTTGGCAGGTGGTGGGTATCGGGAAGTGGCTCTGTGCAGGACGTGAGGATTCCTTGGGAGAGCCCAGAACCAGAGCACAGCATTGTGCAAGCTCTGCATAGTTGGAGAGCCCCCTGGATGACGGGGAATGCACAGTGTGCTACCCCACCTATCCCCAACTGCTAACTTAGAACCAGAAGTGGGGTCTTCTGTATGCGTGCCAGGCCAGGATAAAATGCCTGGGAAAGAGACTGGAGCTCAGAACTCCCTAACTCAAAGTTGCAGGATGGCAGAAAAGCCACGGGAAAGACAGGGCTATTTTGAAGATAACGCAACCATATTTTCACCATACGAGCTCGGACGCCGCCTCGGTAAACAAGGTCCGCGCAGAGCAGTGACACCCCCAGGCTGCTTGCGAATAGTCTACTACTGGGAACATAAACAGATTAGGGATGAGCCCACTCTCCCGTTGAACAGGTGCTAAAGTCGTAGATACTGGGCCAGAAGGCGCACCGGAAACCACAGTATCATGCAACTCGCTTTTTTTTTTCTATGGAGAGTACACCGTCAAATAAATCTCGTTCTGGTGCTCGCCCTGTGGAGCTCCACCAGGCAGGTGCAGTGCCGGGCTCTGAGCCTCGACAGAGCCCACCCTCAGCTACTGGAGGACCCTCTAGACCGTCTTGTGGAGTCAACAGACGGCGGAGGAGAACTACTGACCAAAACAAAACAGAAAAAGAGAAACCCAGAGTGCCACTTGTCATGATGCACTGGAATGCAGAGGGAGTGAACAGCAAGCAGGCTGGATACAGCAAAAAGACAGAGCTGGAAAACATCTTGTATGAGAAGCAAGTCAGTGTTTGCTGTATCCAAGAGACTCACTTGAAAGCAGATCAAACCTTTAAAATAAGGGGATATCAATGCTTCAGATCCGACAGACAAGATAGACGAAAAGGAGGAGTACTTACTCTTGTAAGGAATAACATTCCTGCACACGAAAGGAAAACCTTCATGGATGGAGCAGAATATCAGCTGCTGCAGATAAAGGTAGACAAGATGGAAATAGAACTCCTGAACTATTACTGTCCGAACAACAAACCCCTGAGTCTCAGCTCTATACAGGTACCAGCCACCAACTTTATAGCAGTTGGAGACTTTAATAGCCACTCCCAGAGCTGGGGCTATAACCATCTGGATCACAGAGGTGAAGAGGTTGAAACTTGGCAAGATGATCACTCCCTAATCCTAGTCAATAATGCCACAGATACTCCTACCTTCTACTCCAGAGGATGGCACACAACCTCAACACCAGATCTTGCCTTCTCCACACCAGATATAGCTGGATCTATTAGTAGAGAAGTAGGAGACCAACTAGGGGGAAGCGACCATCGCCCAATCTTTCTTACTGTCCAGAGTGCAACTCTCAGTACAGGCCCAGCCATTACAAGATGGAACTACAAAAAAGCCAACTGGGGTTTATTCAGGCATCAGGTGAACACGCTGCTGTCTACCCTCAAGGTACAGAACAGAGACATTAAGAAGTGGTAAAAGACTTCAACAGATGCATACTACAAGCTGCAAAAGAAACCATTCCCAAAGGATGCCGGCGTAACTACATACCATACTGGTCCAGCACACTCCAAGAACGTCAGGAAGCTATGGACAAGGCTAGAAAGGACGCAGAGTCTCAGCCTTCACTTGAAACTCACAACAAATGGAAAAAGGCTGTAGCAGAGTTTCAGAGAACAAAGCTAGAAGAAAAGCGGAAAAGCTGGAGAACTAAAACGGCATCGCTGAACCTTGAGAAAGACGGCAGGAAACTTTGGAGATTAGTCAAGTCTCTAAATGAAGAGCATTCCTCACCAAGGCAGACTATCACATTGGATGAAGGTGGCAAACTTTTCAGAGGAAAACAAGCTGCAGACTTGTTTGCTAGAAGATACAGTTCAGAAAGCAACTTACCCATTAACATAGACCATCAGAGAGAGATAAGAAAAGAAATACTGGCAACCATGGGACAGACAGATACTCCTGCCCCAATGAGGGAACCCATCACACTAGGAGAACTACAGAAGGCTATTTCCAAGCTTAAGTTTCAAAAGTCACCCGGCCCAGACAAAATCAGCAACGAAATGCTAGTAAATCTGAGCTCAGCAGCAAAGACAAAACTGCTTGAGATATTCAACCACAGCTGGTTGAAAGGAACGGTACCCCAAGTATGGAGAGAAGCCATCACAATACCCATACTAAAGAAAGGGAAATGTAAGACCGAGGCTGCAAGTTACCGGCCAATCAGTCTCACAAGCTGTGTTGGGAAGACTATGGAGCGAATAGTCAACCACAGATTGAAATGGTATTTAGAGTCTGAGCAGATCCTGGTGCCGGAACAAGCTGGATTTAGAGAATGCTACAGTATAGAAGACCAAGTTACTTACTTGTCTCAAGCAATAGAAGATGCCTTCCAGGAGAAGAAAAAGGTCCTAACGATCTGGGTCGACTTCAAGCAGGCCTTTGACAAGGTGTGGAAAGATGGCCTAATTGCAAAACTTAGGAGAAGTGGAATCCAAGGCAACATGATGAAATGGATCCAGTCATACTTGCATAACAGGAGAACTAGAGTCACTCTTGACGGTCTGCAGAGTAGAAAAGTGTTGCTCCATCAGGGGGTACCTCAAGGAGGAGTAATTTCCCCAACACTCTTCCTTGTTTACATCAATGACCTGGTGAAAGATCTCCCTGCAGGAGTTAAAGCTGCCTTATATGCAGATGACCTAGTACTCTGGTGCGCTGATGAAAATGTCACCACAGCAAATTATAGAATGCAGCGGGCAGCAGACATGCTAGTGTCATGGGCAGAGAAATGGCTTATCACAATAAACACAGACAAAACCTCCACAACACTGTTCTCCCTCGCCCCCAAGGACAAATCAGCTAACATACACCTAGGGACAACCGTGATCAAGGAAGAAAGCTACCCCACCTATCTTGGGGTGACATTTGACCAAAGGCTTACATGGAATAAGCATATTGAAAATGCAGAAGGAAAGGCCCGAAGACGACTAGGCATACTCAGAAAATTAGCAGGTACCAACTGGGGAGCAAATGAACGAAATCTAAAGAAGATTTATAATGGAGTAATAAGACCACACTTAGAGTTTAGCTCAGCAGCATGGTCATCAGCTGCTAACTCACATCTGCAGTCTTTGGACAAGGTGCAAAATCAAGCTCTCAGGCTCATTACAGGAGCCATGAAAACTACACCAATAACAGAGATGCAGAAGGTTGCTGGATTACAGACATTGTCCCATAGAAGAGACACAAAAACCATGATCCAGATGGAAAAGTACAACAGTATGCCAATGCACCCAATGAAGGCAAGACTAGATGATCTGGCATTGGGACGTCTAAAGCGTAGCAGCTTTGTGCATCGGGGGAAAAGACTTATAAGACAGCATCAAGAAGACCTATCCATGAAGACAACACCACTGAAGCCCACCCTATACCCTGTACCATGGGAGCAGGCCAGCAGTGCCCTCCAAATTAATACAACAGTCAGTGGTCTCACAAGTGGATGTGAGTATAATGATCTGCAAAAACGAACTGCTACATTGAGTATGATCCAAGAAAGCTATCCCGATCAATCATGGATACATGCCTATACAGATGGATCAGCAACTAATGCTGTTAGGAATGGAGGTGCCGGTATCTTTATCTCATATCCTGACAACCACTATGAGACTAGGCACATTCCCACTGGTAAATTCTGTTCCAACTATACAGCTGAGGTTCAAGCTCTAGAGCAAGCTGCAAATATGATTTATAACACCAACTCTGACTGCCACCAGGTAGTCATCCTCACAGATGCACTGTCTGTCCTGCAAGCTCTCAAGGGTGGTAAACTCCCGCATCTGAGAAATGAACTAAACAAGGTAGCTGCCAAAAAGAGAACCATACTTCAGTGGGTACCATCTCATTGTGGTGTACCCGGAAATGAAAAGGCAGATAAACTTGCAAAAATGGGAGGAGAATGTGAACAAGAAGATAATGAAGTCACATACTTTGAGAAAAAGAGAGCTATCCAGACTATCAGAAGAGAACAGAACCAACCCAAAGACGACTATCACACTCTCGACCGGCAGGGACAGACAACTATTTTTCGACTCAGGACAGGGCATAACAAACTGAATAAACACATGCACAAGCTACGATTGTCTGCTTCACCACTGTGCACATGTGGATTAAACGAACAAACTGCTGAGCATGTTCTACAGGACTGTCCTCTGTATGACCAGTTAAGAAAGATATACTGGCCCAATGACTCAACACTAAACTCAAAGCTATATGGAGTTAAAGAGGAACTTCAAACAACAGTCGAATTCATCATGAGAACTCGTCTGACGGTGTAATCATCAAAGATGCGATCGCAAGAAGAAGAAGAAGAAGATGTAATTTTATGTGTTGTGATGGGATTTTAGATGATAATTAAAACTGCCCTTAAACTTAATCAGCGTGTTGGTCAGCTCGTTCTAGAATATATATATAATCATCTGTTATAGTTTTCCCACGTCTGTACGTCTAACTGTCATCTTGTATGTGCATGCACATGAGTGGATAGAATATATATATGTAATATATATATGTGTTTAGACTGTCTGACTCCTCTAAATCTGTCGTAGAAGATAGGTGAAAGAGAGAAGATTTCTCGATTTCAGAGACAGCCTCTATCACAGTCTACCATCCCACTCGTGGAAATCTATTTCTACCATCATCTCTCACTGTGGCTATCACTCATTCTAATCTATTCAGAAGGGACCAACCCAAGTCTTAATGTCCTATCAAAAATCTACGACAATCATAAAGATAGCTGCTGCAGAAGCATGTGGTGAAGTCCGACTTGGGAACAAGAGAAAGAGGACACCTTGGTGGACAGAGGAAGTCAAAGAGAAAATAAGAGAGAAGAAAATGGTATGGAAACAATACTTAGGAGCTAAAAAAACAGCAGGACAAATAGAGAAATATAGAGAATATGTGATACTCAGAACAGAAGCAAAGAACAAGGTGCTAGCAGCAAAACAGAAGTCCTGGGAAGAATTTGGAGAAAAGCTAGAAAAAAGATGCGCAAGAAAACCAGAAATTGTTCTATAAGACCCTAAAGAACATGAGGAAGGAAAAACAATGCCCTCTCAAATTTATAAAGGACAAGCAAGGCAAATTGCTTACTGCCCTGAAGGAAGTAATGGAAAGATGGAAAGAATATTTCTCAGAACTCCTGGATGGTGAGCAAGGTCAAGCATCAGAAATGATAACCACTAGCACAGAAGAGAAAACCAATGGTGGTGAAGATGACATAAAGATGGAAGAACTGAAGGCAGCACTTGAGAAAATCAAGATGGGCAAAGCAGCAGGGCATGATGGCATAACACCAGAAATGGTTAAGTAAATGGGAGCATCAGGCGACCTATTACTCTTAAGGATCCTACAGGCAGCGTGGTGCAACAAGACCATACCAAAGGATTGGGAGATTGCCATCATAACACCAATTTTCAAAAAGGGTGACAATCGACAATGTGGAAACCATAGAGGCATATCCATTCCCTGGTAAAATCTACTCTAGAATCCTAGAGCAGAAACTCCGACGCCTAGCTGAGCCACAATTGTATGAGGTCCAGTGCGGATTCCGAGCAAACCGAAGTACTCAAGACCTAATCTTCACACTCAGCTGAGTGAAAAGGCCCTTGAGTATAAGAGTGAGATCCATCTTTGTTTCATAGATCTGGAAAAGGCATTTGACAGGGTCCCCTGGAGTAAACTTTGGAACTGTTTGGCAAGGAAGAACATTCCAGCACCTCTGATTCATGCTATACAGAGCTTCTACAAGTCTTGCAGAAATTATGTGAGGACAGCAAACCATAAGTCAGAAGAGTTCAGGACCACCACTGGTGTAAGACAAAGTGATATCCTGTCACCTTATCTTTTCATACTCCTCATGGACGATGTCATCAAGGCATGTAAGGAGAGAACAAGAAAGTATTCAGTGGGGTACTGGAAGATGAGACAGGTCTGTATTTTAGAGCTGGCATTTGCTGATGATGTTGCCTTGATTGCTAAATCAGAGGCACATCTCCAATCCAACCTGCAAGTCTGGAAGGAAGAGCTGGAGAAGAGAGGGATGGTCATAAGCAGCTCTAAAACAAAATCCATGGTGATATCACGAGAAGAAAGAAGACATCAGATTAAGCTGGGAGAACAGGTCCTGGAGCAAGTCGACCACTTTAAATACCTCAGAGCTATTATAGACTGAAAGGTAGGCATCAAAGAAGAGTTGGCAGCAGCTGGGAGACTTTTTCAGGCCATAAATCGAGGATTCCTCAGCAAGAGAGAGGTTGGTAAGAAAACAAAGATGGCTGTATACCGCTCCACCTATGTCCCAGTCTTGACATATGGATGCGAGTCATGGGCAATGACTACAACCCACAAAAACCAGATTCAAACCTCAGAAATGAGGTATCTGAGGAAGGTGGTTGAAGTAACAAGAAGAGACATGGTCCGCAACCAGACGATACGTCAAGGCCTAAAATCCCACTCCCTGCAGACCCAAGTAGAACAGTCCCAACTAAGATGGTTTGGCCATGTCTGCAGAATGGGAGAAGATCGGCTACCACGACAAGCATGGGAAACAAAGAGCCAGGGATCCAGACCCCCAGGACAACCCAGAGTCTGCTGGGAGGACAACATTAGACAATCTTTGAAGGACCGAGGACTAGAGTGGAACCAGGCCAGGAGGAAGACAGCTGATAGGATAGTCTGGCGCTCTCTCTTCCAAACCTCTACACCTCACGGTAGAAGGGGAACGACTAAGTAAGTAAGATGAGGTTGCCAGCATCATACACAACTTTACATCAATAAGCATTTATGTACATGTAAATACACAACTTTACATCAATAAGCATTTATGTACGTGTAAATACACAACTTTACATCAATAAGCATTTATGTACGTGTAAATACACATATAAGAATAAGAAAATATATATTTTAAGATGTGCCTCTTTCATAGAAATGGTAAGTATTCTGACGCTTTGCACAGTATTTCACTGCAGCCGTAAAGGTCCAGTCTTCCTGGGTGAGCTACTGATAATTGCTACTCTACAACTCCTAGCTTTATCACTTGGGGAAGGTGCTTAGGAATCATGGCTATAAAGACTTTTAGCGAATTGTAGCACTTTTCACTAAAATTAATTCTAGCCTTAGTCACTTCCTAGCAAAACCTATCTCCTTTCTGACATCTGGTCTTCTCTGATGAGAATTGGAATCTGAGGGGAATCTTCAAACATTCAAGTTTTACTGTTAAAAACTTCGCCCACACGAAATTTAATTTTTCTTAGTTTATTATGTTAAAACTAATCACACTTTAGGCTAGTTTGTTATTTATTTTAAACCAATCACCGTATATGGTGCCTTATTTAGTATATTACACCTAGGCATCCTTTAAAATTGAGAAGAGTCTTTCTTTGCCATGTATGGGTAGTGTGACATGGGCAGAAATAATTATGTCATATGACCGGCCCTAATTCCCCAGTGTTGTCATAATCAGGACAGACATAGGATTGTCAATTTTCGCAGGTCACTCCCTTGAGATTAAACTCAAGTTGTCTTAAAGCAACTATCTATTCCTAATTCAACATTTATTTGCCTCATTTACGCTGCTGGATGTAAGCAAATCGCTTATCTTGGCAAAATACGCCAATTTGCCTGTCTTATGTAAAAAAGAGGCCTGGTCTGTCCAGGTTGTTTTTAATCGATGACTCTATTATCATCTGGTTGAGCAGACTTTTTGTAATTAAAAGGATAAACAGCCAGGTGTGGCTTAAACTGGTGTTATCTCAGAGGCGTGTACCTTGCTACAAGATAAGTATTGGCATGTACTGGTATAGTGGAGTGTAGCAAAAAGATGAGCAGAACAAGTGGAATGAATGAATAGGACTACCGTCACAAATAGTAAACAGAAAAAACAAAATGGTAAACCCATGAAAATCAATTTGACTTTATACTTTCTCACATGGATTTGAATAACATACATAATTATGATATTTATACAGGTAAAGTTGCTAGATGGAGCTTCTGTATTCATCCGTCTGTGCGATGCCCGCCGAGATGATGAATTGATATATGATGTGCCCTCATCCAAACTTGTGAGTCAAACATTGCTGATTCCCCCTTGTATTGTTTTATTTACCAAACATTTTTCTAGTATTATTCTGTAATTTTGTTGCCATACTCTTTTTAACTGTGATAGGCCATGAGGAAAAATAAAACCAATATAACTTTATTTATAAGCCTAGCAAACTTATTTTTGTTTTAATAACTTAGATGTAGATGAAATGTTACAATTATTAATGTTGATATACATCTCTTTCTATTTTATTAGTTAAGAGTTACAGTTAATAAATTTCTGTGTCTTTATTTTCTGCTAAACCTTTTGTCCTACCAGGTTTATGTTAATATGGATTACATTCCACGAGGAATGGAAGAAATGTACTCAAGAGAACGGCCAGGCCGGCCTTTGGAAGCCCTCATACCTCATGGGAAGTCAACAGAGCAGTTCATGGAGGGTCTCAGCATAAAGTTCAAAAGTGTAAGAAAATAATGGAAGCAATCTTTTGCTTAAATAGTTTTATTGATTGTGAATGACTGAGGTATTTTTCAAAGCTTGTAATTTGTATTGACTGTTTCATTTCCTAATTATGGGTTGTATGATGCCATTAATGCACAGCTTACCAGTGAAACAGTCTTATGAGCAAAAGCTGTAGGAAATGATTGATATGATAATGAAACAGTAAAAATTAGTGGGAAATAAAAAATAACACTCTGAGCCTAATAGCAAGAAGATAAATAATGTTCATCTCGAAGAAATGAATTTCTTCAAACTGTAACATCAAAATACAGTGCTGAAGGAAGTTCATGAATTTTTAGAAAAGATTAATCTAAAACATGTAAGGAAAATACTACAAGTCTTTTGTTTCCAAAACAAACACTGTGGTGATATAATGAGAGGAAAAAAGGCATCAGATTAAGCTGGGAAAACAGTCCTGGAGCAGGTCAATCACTTTAAATACCTTGGAGCTGTCATAGACTGGAAGGGAGGCATCAAAGAAGAGTTGGCTACCTGAAGAGCAGCAGCTGGGAGACTTTTTTTCAGGTTCTAAATTAAGGATTGCTCAGCAAAACAGAAATTGGCAAGAAGACGAAGATGGCTGTATACCGCTCCATCTATGTTACACTACAGTCTTGACTTATGAATGCGAGTCATGGGCAATGACTACAACCCACAAAAGCCAGCTCCAAACCTCAGAAATGAGGTATCTGAGGAAGGTGATTGAAGTAACAAAGAGAAACATGATTTGCAACCAGACGATATGTCATAGCATCAAAACCCAACCCCTGCAGACTCGAGTAGAACAGTCCCAATTACAGTGGTTTAGCCATGTCTGCAGAATGGGAGAAGATTGGCTACCACGACAAGTATGGGAAACTAATAGCCAAAGATCCAGACCTCCAGGATGAACCAGAATTCGCTAGGAGGACATTAGGCAATCTCTGAAAGACCAAGGACTAGATTGAAACTAGGCCAGGAGGAAGACAGCCGAAAGAATAGTATGGTGCTCTCTCTGGTAAACCTCTACATCCCAGGGTAGAAGAGGGATGGCTAAGTCTTCTGTTTTACATGATTGTCTTGATCTGAAAACTGATTATTTTTTTATGCATTTTATTTATGTCAAATATTTATTTTATAATCATGAAGCACACATGAAGAAAGCAAGTTTAAATAGTTTGTATGTTTACTAAAAGTAAAAGCAATTCTAGAGATATAACAATTATTGTAAATTTTTCTTTCGTCTTTTTGTCTTTCCAGTTAGTGTACAAGCTCTATGAAGAAGGAAACATGTCAAACAGCTAAGACGGCAGAGATCTTAAGTGCAAAATCCTCGTAATAAATTCTGAGTTACTACAGCATTTTACAAATCCTGGTTTTTGGAATTTTTTAGCACCAGCCTTGAAACATCAACAATGGATTGTGCATTTATTTTAGTGTGGAAAACCAGCTGGAGTCAGAAGAAATTAATAAGTCAAGACCTAAAAATTCTTGTATGAAATCTATTTCAAAATTTTCCATCTGGACATGACTGCATAGCTACATTGACAACTAAAATGTCTGCTGAAGATATCCCAGAGGAGGCCATCATGTATGGCAAAACTACTACCATATCAGAAAGAGGCTGTTCCTTTCATTTGGTGTATTTTGAGAAGAATGTTAGAACGCGTCATGATAACATATACAATTTTTGGAAAGAGAAGCTGAACAACACAGAAAGATATAGTGAATGGCATAAAAGAAAGTTAACTAGCCAACTAGAAGAAAAGTTGGCATGGCATTGTATGCTGATAATATGCCAAAATTTCACCAAAGAGTGTGTCAGCAATGTGAAGCTGTTCTGGACTTTAATGAAGTACTTTTTTGTAAGATATTTCTTCAGTGCTTGCTGGTAAGAGATTTTGGCAGTGAACTTTGGAGTTTTCTTTACAAGTGAGCAATGACTTGCATGTCTAAAAAAAAGTATTACAGCAGCTGCTGTATTAGCGGACTGTGTGCTAACAAAGGAAAAAATAATGAAGGAGAAAGTATTTACCATACATACTAGAAACAGTGTAAACTGCTCTGTGATGGGGCCCTAACATGAACTAATGTTCAAAATCAAGGTTTTAAAGACTGTTCAGACAAGCTAAATAGTTTATTATGACAAGTGAACCTTTGAAAGGGATTAAGTTAACTAATTTATGTGACAAATATGCTGGAAGTTACTAGTTACTGTGTTCCTATGGAAGATGGTGATATCTTTATTAAACTTGTTGATAGTTGCCATAAACATCAAAACACAAAAGTGTTTGAAAAAACATTTTTACTGACGAACATATGTTGCAGTATGATAGTTCCGAGCAATTCTTGTGGTAACACTGACAGTTTATTGCTTAGAAATATATGTAGTGGACTCAGCATCAGGAATAAGTGCATTTCAAATATTAGTGAAGACCTCACTGCTGAAGTGTAAAAAGTGACATATTCAAGCAAAGACTTTTGAAAATCTCTGGTACAGACACTTCATTATATGGCTATCTTTCTGCTGGGTGGGAGCAGAAGGCGCTATGACAGAAAACATGGGTAGCAAAACGGTGGACAAAACTGACCTTGGAATTTTATGAGAACAGCTTGTGCTAATTTCAAACTTAAAACTGACATGGTGTTCGTTCTCATTTTATTTGCTTTAATAAGAATGTAAACATTGGATTAAGGCTTATTCCCAGTGTTTAATATAAGTGGAGCTGTGGAGTACACGCCTGTTGCACTTATCATCATAACATTCAATCAATGATTCTCAACCTGTTACGGGTCACGTACGTTATCTACTTACTTGAAGTTTAAGTGGCACGCCTTTGGCTGAATTCTATATTCATTGCATGGGTCGCCAGCTTCATCAACTGTGAAATTTCAGCCATGGTCAATAAAAGCTTGAGAATCACTGCGGTAAATGATTTTTTTTTTTTTTCAATTGTGGCTAAAGTGGGTTATTGAATTGGCGTGCAGTGGGTTTTAGCAGAGTCACAGGTGGCATTTTATTCAAAGTTATCAAGGTAACTTGTAAGTCTGAATCATTACATGTGACACTTAAAACATGGTAGTTGATAAAAACAAAGTTATTAAACACATTATATAATGTGTGTGAAAAATCCTGTTGCCTCCATCCCTGAAGACAAAAAGTACTGTAGTGATGTTCTAACAGTTGTATTTTTTTGTACTGGCGGTTAGCGCACTTGTGATTCAGTAGCACAGCTTAGTCTGTTATGAAATGTTTTAGCCATTTAAACATTGGTTGATTTGTTTCTGTACACTTTGGAGGAACGATTATAGAAGAGGAACATAAATTTTTACATATTGTATTTTATCTATATTTTCATGTAACTGATAAATACGCTTAGCATGCAAACTTTTTCAGTTATCATACAGGTCAAAAACTGGACAATCTTTCATCTATTATGATAGTGTGCTGCAGTATAATTTTTGTTTAACTTACAAATGTTGTAAATAATATCTTAGATGTACATGTACCTTTATCTATGTAAATAAAATATCTGAATGAAATACTAGACATTATTATACATCATCACCACTTTTCAGCTCTATGTGCAGCATAGGCCCCCCCCCTTCCCTAACTAATTCATATCAAGCCATGTTGCTAAGTGTGTGTTTTTTTGAGTGGCTGTAAGCGTCTATTGTTGTTGTAGTTTAACTAGGACTGCCGAGCTTCTCGCTCTTTTGCAGCCAATACCAAGTAGAAGACTCCTTGGTATTATCTACACTGTAGATCTAGGCTTTCCTGTGGCTTTTCTGACATTTCGAAACGTGTTGAATTCATGAACTCCAGTTTCTCCAGCTTGGCTGGGCATTTAAAGGATAGTCACATCTGGTCCCAAGCTAGCAGGAAGAAGTGTGGCATACTGTGCATTCTCCGCCATCCAAAGTGGCTCTCTAAATATGCAGAGCTAAAATACTGAGCTCTGGTTCTGGGCTCTCCCAAGGAATTGTCACATCCTACACAAAGCCACTTCTCAGCTTCCTCTGCCTATCATGGGGTCCATAGTGAGATCCTTCTGCATGCAGGCAACCAGGTAATAGCCAAAATTATATCTGGGGCTCAAGTGACTTCTCCAAGCTTAGTGTGCAATGCTGGGTTCTCAAAATGTTTTACCACAAGGGGAATCCCTGGATGTGTGTGGATGATTTCAAGAGTCAATGAAGGTGTAATTAGCCTCACAGAGGTTCACATCCAAATGTACATACTATAGCATTGTGCATAGCTGTTGGTCATATAAGGATGACTCCAGATATCCAGATATGCCTCCATGCATGTAAGCGTCTATAGGATGGGTTAGCCAGCCCCGCTACCAACCCTCCTTAGTTACCTCTTACAGCATACTTGGTACGTTACTGTACGGGGCCTCAGTAACATATGGCATTCGTTCAAACCCCAGGAAATTGAGTTTTCACTCTTTACCCTTGCAGTTTTTGGAGGTAAGGTTTATAGGCTTTCTTGCAACCCCAGAGGACTCGACATTGGTGGAGGTCACACCAGACCCACTAATTGGCAGGTGATGCAGTGCCACAAGTTGGATGATCCTCTTACCTAAATAGGATCCAACACTTGACATTATTATTATTTTAAAGGGTGTCTACAAAGTTTTACATAATAGGAAAAATATTTCATTTAATTTTGTTCAGGACTGTCATGGCAACAGTTTTTGTAGGAGCAAATTAAGATTTTTTAGTGTGGATTCTACAGCCCCCTTAACTTATATCCTGGTAATTTCATTAGTTATAGCATCTTTGCAAACATCTGTTATTCCCATTTAATGTGCAACTTGAGGATACCCTGCAATTGTTCATTAATTTTGTCATTAATAATCATGATTTTCATTTCCATTCTTCTTGCTATTAATAATCTTGTTTTTTATTTAAATTAATATGTGAAGTATTGTACCTAAACAGTTATTCCAGTTATGGCTCTGTATTCATGACCAAGCAAGTATTAGCAGCTCTTCCACAGTACCCTTGTGTTTTTCAATTGGCTTTATCCACCTGTCAGTTAGTTATACAAGTGTACATTATTCCGAGGAGACATTTCATGCAAAACTGCATTCAGCAGTGCTTTTTTGTTGCAAAAAAAATCTACAACAATCCCTTCAGTTGGAAATTTCATTCGTTATCTACGCTAGATTCTATCAATATTTTTCATAATTAAAATTGTCTTGTATCTACAGATTGACTACTGTGAATACTTATTCCACACTCGTTCTCTTCAGCTGTTCTATCATCATCTGTTCTTTGTGTTTTCCAAGGAAGATATGGTTGTAACTGTTGCAAGGTATTATTTTCTACCATCTTCTTTCAGCTTAATCCTTGTGCTTCCTATTGCTTTGGCATCATTGTCTTGTGAGTTTATTTGGTCTCCCCACTGGTTTATTGTTTTCTGAGGTTATGCCCAACTCATACCCACTTTATTTAATCTCCAGCTGTATTGGGTGTTCTCTGATTCTCCTCCACACCAAATACAAAAGTTGCAAAATCTGTTAATGAAGATCTAGATTTTTTATTGGTGACATGTCATTTTACCAAACCATAAAGTAGGATGGATTTTACATTAGGGCTGAACAGTAAGTTTATTTTTTCTGGGTGAAAGAGAAAGTTCTAGAATTCCATATTAGGTGGGGAGAGTTGGTAGCAAATATGGGTTTGTAAATTCAGACTTTCTAGAACATTGTTCATCTCCTACTTGAATCCTAGCTAAGATTCATTTTCATTATTTAATTTGTTTGCTCGTATGAGGTATGGAGCTACCACTGCTGGAAGCCTGGGCCATTACATGCATGTTCTCTTACAGCAGTGGTTTCTGCAGCAATGTGTTTTACATGACGGAGTTGACAGCCCCTTGCATAATCTCACGTTAGTAGCAGCTTACGACATATCTGAAGTAGTAATCTTATTCTTTCTTTCTCTCCTTCGAGACCCCCGAGAATTACATGGAGTGGGGCTAATATTGAAACATGATTTGCAACCAGACGATATGTCATAGCATCAAAACCCAAACACTGCAGACCTGAGTAGAACAGTCCCAAATACAGTGGTTTAGCCATGTCTGCAGAATGGGAGAAGATTGGCTACCACGACAAGTTTGGGAAGCTAAGAGCCAAAGATCCAGACCTCCAGTAATAGGATCACTGCATTCTTCCAAGCATGTTAAAAAATGATTAATGAGTAGTTTAGTGCATGTGTTAGCAGCCACATCATGCAAAAAGAATTTCTGTAGAAATTTTTCACTTAAAATCTTTTTCAGGTTACTTCTTCATTTTGAACATAACAGCATAATGAGAATGTTAGTTTGACTTTTGAGCCAGCTTGTTTATATACTCGTGACAAATTCTATACTCTTAGTAGTTTATTCATCTGTCTATTCTTTCCATACATTCTCATGATCTTTTTATTATTTTTATAATGCACGTATTCAATACAATAAATCAGTAACGTATGTAGTTTAAAAGTGTTTTGTGTGTTATTTTTTTCTCTACAAATCTTCTTCTTTTTCCTTGTTCATCCTGAAAAGGACGTTGGTTGCGTTGTGTCTGTATACAGTGAAGCTGCGATATTTGCGTCTTTCGGCCGACACATCCGTCTTCAGCACAGTTTGTTTTGGGACCGGGTTTGCCTTCCCTTTTCGACCCCTACTCTCTCATGCCAGACTGCAGTGATGCAGCCTGTTTCCAGGACCACCACTTGGAGGTGGAGTAGGGTCTTGGTCAGCTCTGGTTCACTGACCCTGACGCAAGCAATGAGTCGCTGACTGCATTCATCTCTCTTGCTGCGTCTTCGGCCCCTTTTCTCTACAAATAAAGACAACATATTAATTTTCATCATTATTATTATTTTCCTTGTTTGCTCCTTATGGAGCCATCACCGCATGTGGCCCACTTACAGGAGGCCTGCACTAAAGCATTTATATGCTTTTGCAGTGTTCATTTCTGAAGCAATTTGTTTTAAGAGTTGAGGTTGCCAGCCTCAGGTAGATTGTCCCCAAGGAGTTATGCTGTAGGGGAGTGAAGCATTAGAGACTTCACTATACTAGGTCCAGCTTCGAGAGGTGGCATGACCAGTTCCCTTGCTGCCTTTGCCCTGCCTAACTCAAGACCAGAGTTAGGTTCCCATTTACAACCAGGTAGACTGTAGTATGAAGCCACCATGCTTTGCTGCAAGAGGCTAGAGTTCTATAGCACGTTTCACTAGCTTTGCCCTCAAACAAATGTAATTATCTGATTAACCGTCTAACGTATTAATGCCATTTTTTGCATACGATGTTATATTGGGTTAGACCCAACAAATATATACTTTATATCTGTGCATCTTGTCCAGTTCCCATAAACGGATGAAATCCTTTGATCTTTGTCGGCATACTAATTATTGTGTATCGAGAAAAGAAATTTTACCACTTCATGCACAGATTCTGTGAATTGATTAGGCATAGGCGTGTCTACTATTACAATAATGTGGCCATCACGTTTGCAATTGAATACGTGTTGAAGATGATTTCTTAAATGATCTGCATGCGAGATACTCGTGACATTGTTTGTCATTGACATTTAATGCGCTACCATACTGGACCTTCCTTGATCTAATTATTTCAATGGGTATCATCTCTTTGCGGTTCATAAATATCATAATGGAACGTTGCTCCTCTAATGTGCTTGTAAATAACGGTAAGGTCATCTTTAAAGAAATTAAACTTCATCCGAATCATAATCAGATGTCTCTGAGAAATTGAAAATCAATCTCGGCTGAATGAAGGACAAACCATCATTCTTCCAATATTCCTCTTCCTCTTGTAACACATGGTTCTCACTTTTCTTCCAATAATCCCTGGCTATATTGGAGATGGCGGCTTTTATAAGTATTTCAACATCTTTTAATTTGAACGTTCTATTTTCTGTTGCTACCTGTTCCTTAATTTTAGCCCATACTAATTCTATTGGGTTTAAGTGAGAATGGTAAGGAGGTAATCTTAAACATCTGTGACCATGTTCATGGATTGCCTTGTCTATGTGAAATATCTTTGTATGCTGTGTCTTTTTTTACAATTCCAAGTAATTCAGGTTCATGGACATTTCGTTGAATGGAATGTTGTTTATGGTCAGCCAAATCTTTATTACATCTTTAATACTTGTTGAATTAGAAAATTTATCGTCTGGTGCCACAACGTTGTGATATGAGGCATTGTCCATTATCAAACACCACGGTCTATCCAAGGAAGGAAGTACATGATTCACAATCCAATCTTGAAATATCTTGCCATTCATCTCTGCATGGTAATCCCTATTATCTGTGGATTTTGAAACAAATATGAGTTCAGTATTATTTAGAAGCCCATGATGGCTGCTTCCTGGATGTGCAATTATTAGGCGCTGTCCTTTGCTGCTTGGTACTAGTCTCTTAGTTGTTCCATCAGATGATTGCCATTCTCGTTCATTACTGTGGTGCGCATTGATCCAAGTTTCATCTAAATACACAAAATCATAACAATCTCTTCTCATTTCTCTGACCTCACATAAATATTTGCTTCTCATTGCAACTATATGAGGCTTCTCACAAATAAGGTTTCTACCACCAACATATTTTCTAAAAGTGAATCCCAAACTCCTAATAGTCCTCCATAGCGTAGATTTGGAAATATCAATGTCATTATTCTTTCTTAACCAAATTTTCAATTTCCTTAAAGTCACTGCCTCATTATTGTGAAACATATTGCAAATTTCTCTGCGGATCAATTCTCTGTCAAAATTATCCACCACTCTTGGCCTAATTTTCGTGTGTAAAACACTGGAATTAGACATTTCAGATGTCGCTATCCAGCGGTGCAATGATCGTTTGCTTATCCCCAAGGCGTGAATAGTCCTCTTTTGTGGGTTTGAAATAGAATGATATAGTTTTCCTCGAGTAGCTTCATTGCAGAAATACTTAAAAATCCTATTTGTGATTTGCTGTAGTGTCATAAAATGTACTCGCAGACTCATTTTTCCTTCTTAACCACACAATAATTTTTGTAGACACACCTCTGATTGACAATGTGTGCGTTGCACCGGATATAAACTGTTTTATGTTCAAAAAGTGCGATTTCACGCAATTTCACTCAAAAATCATGCCAATTGCTTGATAAACCAAAAATGTGCAAATGAGGTCGTATAATTTACTGTAGACATTTCAATATGTGTGCGTGTGATGTGTGTTGGCAAGTAGGATTTTATATTATATCGCAAAGAAACGAAAATTGAAACCAATGGCCGCATTTTAATGAAAAATTTAATTCATAGGGTCTATACCATTTCAAATTCACACACAAAATTTCACTTATATGCGTTATATATTCGCTGAGATATAGCATTTTGAAGTTGGGCAAAGCTAGTGAAACGTGCTATACCAATCAGAAGCTTAACCAGCCCCAGGCATGACCTCATATTAGTCATCTCTTACGACATACCTGAGGGAGCAATCGCCCTATGCTTTCTTTGTCTGCTTAATGACCACTGTGAACTACTAGACTGGACAAAATATTCGTTTTTTTTTTTGGTATTGGTGAATTTAGTGATGATGATGTCAGCAGCTGGTTCGCTAACCCTGCAATCAGTCAAGCAATGAGTCGCTGACTGCATTTAGTGACGATGATGTCAGCAGCTGGTGCTGAAGTTCATCACCAATCTTCAGCTCCTCAAGGAGCATAGGCCTTCAACAAACTTTTACCAAGTCTTCCTGTCCCGTGCCATCAGCTCAAGGTCTTTCCATGTCTGTCTCCAGTTCTTTTCTCCATGTGTTCTTTGGTCTCCCTCTATGTCTCTTAACCTGGGGGATTCCAGACCAAGGACTGCCTGGTAACGCTATCAACACATTTCCTCAATGTGTGTCCTATCCATCACCAGATGTTGTCCTCAATGTGTGTCTTATCCATCACCAGATGTTGTCCTCAATGTGTGTCCTATCCATCACCAGATGTTGTCCTCAATGTGTGTCCTATCCATCACCAGATGTTGTCCTCAATGTGTGTCCTATCCATCACCAGATGTTGTCCTCAATGTGTGTCCTATCCATCACCAGATGTCCTCAATGTGTGTCCTATCCATCTATTGCTCCACTGGCACTTGTCTGGTTCTTGCCATCAGTTCCATAGTAGTGATCTTGTCATACCACTTCTATACTACATAAACACCCATTTATGGAAGTCTCTAGCTTTTTTGGTTAAGCTGAAGTTATAGCCAAAACTTCTTCATTCGCCCTCAGACTTCTACATTAATGACTCTCATAAAGGCAGTAGTCAGCTCAAGGTTCCTGACATCTCGTTCACCCTCAGACTTCTACATTAATGACTCTCATAAAGGCAGTAGTCAGCTCAAGGTTCCTGACATCTCGTTCACCCTCAGACTTCTACATTAATGACTCATAAAGGCAGTAGTCAGCTCAAGGTTCCTGACATCTCGTTCACCCTCAGACTTCTACATTAATGACTCTCATAAAGGCAGTAGTTAGCTCAAGGTTCCTGACATCTCGTTTGTCCTCAGACTTCTACATTAATGACTCTCATAAAGGCAGTAGTCAGCTCAAGGTTCCTGACATCTCATTCGCCCTCAGACTTCTACATTAATGACTCTCATAAAGGCAGTAGTCAGCTCAAGGTTCCTGACATCTCATTCGCCCTCAGACTTCTACATTAATGACTCTCATAAAGGCAGTAGTCAGCTCAAGGTTCCTGACATCTCGTTCACCCTCAGACTTCTACATTAATGACTCATAAAGGCAGTAGTTAGCTCAAGGTTCCTGACATCTCGTTTGTCCTCAGACTTCTACATTAATGACTCTCATAACGGCAGTAGTCAGCTCAAGGTTCCTGACATCTCATTTGCCCTCAGACTTCTACATTAATGACTCTCATAATGGCAGTAGTCAGCTCAAGGTTCCTGACATCTCATTCGCCCTCAGACTTCTACATTAATGACTCTCATAAAGGCAGTAGTCAGCTCAAGGTTCCTGACATCTCCAAGCATCACAGCCAAAACAAACCTCTGGCATCCTTCTCAACCTCATATCTGACACCAAAACAAACAAAAAAAGTTGTAATTCTAGTTATTTTATATCATAATTAGAAGCATTATAAACATGTAGATATTGTATCATATTGAAAGACAAACCAACCTGAAAATTAAAGTAATTTTCATAACACCTTTTTCCAGTGTGGTGAAATTCAAACCCTCACAATAAAAAATAAAAAAATTAACTTGATGATTCCCAAACCTAACCAATAAAAAAAAAATAAAAAAAAGAATATGACATGTTTAATACAAGATATCTGAGAAAAGATTAAAGAGGAAGTAAAATATGAGGCATCCAGTTCAAAGACAAAAATGTATGTCTAAAAGTGCTACAAAAACCACTATTGCAGGAGCATGTAAATGATTGGCTTTCTGTGAGGTGGACCAGCTGTAGTGGTGTCTCCTTGCTTCATAAGGAGCAACAACAACAAAATTATAGTGATGATGATGATGATGACGATGATGATAATTTTTGTTTCTGAATAAGAATTCACTGCATGAAATATCATGCTTTACTAATTGAGTCTTTATTTTATTCAAAGTAAATTATTTTAAATTTGTCAACATACAGCTATTGTATAAAATCTCACCTCTGTAACCTCTGGTGATACTCTTATTTGCTTAGTCATTGTCCAGATTCACTTCCATATGATAGTATAGGCTCTGTATAACATTTGATACATTCTGTCCTACTTCCGTTGACAAACATTCAGTAAAAGTGTTTAACTGGTTAACTAATGAAAGCCTGTGTGTTTTATATTCTGTTTATTTTATGTTATGAACAGAACTTTATGTGAAAGAAAATTAATCTTTGAGGCCTGTTGGGAATGAAGCTCATTAACTACCATAATACTTACATGTTTGTTTGGTTAAACATATATTGTTTCAGTTACAAACACTCTTGAAAAACATCTACACCACCATCTTAAACAAGTTGAAATTGTGAGCAAAAAATTGCCATGTCTGGTCCACGCTATTTCACAGATGACTGTGAAGGTCATAAAGAAAAGGGGACCCAAAGATGCAGCAATAGAGAATGCAGTCAGCGACCCATAGCTTGACTGCTTGCGTCAGGGTCAGCGAACCAGAGCTGACCAAGACCCTACTCCACCTCCACGTGGTGGTCCTGGAAACAGGCTGCATCACTGCAGTCTGGCTGAGAGAGTAGGGATCGAAGAGGGAAGGCAAACCCGGTCCCAAAAAATGCCGTGCTGAAGTCAGATGTGTCAGCCGAAAAGCGCAGATATCGCAGCTCCGGTGTAAACAGACACAACGCAACCAACGTCCTTTTCAGGACGAACGAGGAAGATGAAGAAGATAAAGAAAAGGGACCATGGAAACAAGAGCCAAAAAAATGTCCAACTCTAATGACAGGTAACTAGTATTTCATGTATTGACATGAAAATTGTATATCAAGCATGTCAGGATTAAGAGCTTTTGTTAGAACCTTACAGAAACAATAGAAGAACTGAAGTAGTGTGACAAGATCACTGATGTGGAACTGATGACAAGATCACTGATGTGGAACTGATGACAAGTGCCAATGGAACAAAAGATGAGAAGAAGATGCTGGTAATGGATAAGACACAAACTTAGGAAACCTACTGACAGTGTTGCCAGGCAGTCCCTAGTTCTGGAATCCCCAGGGTAAGAAACGTAGAAGCATACCCACGAATGTTTGGAGAAGAGAACTGGAGACAGAAATGAAAATGATGAGGAAGACATGAAAAGACCTTGAGCAGAGGTCATGTGACAGGAGGACTTGTCATGTGATTGTTGTTATGCTATCAACAAGTTTCCACAATGTGTGTATATTTCAGATATACTGTCATCAAATACAAACAACCTTTCACCAGAGTTTTCAGTATTATTAACCTTTTTTTTTTCACTATTACAAAGGTGCTTGGAAGACCTCTCTTGTGATTTACAAATATTTCAAAATGCAGACATTTTTATCTACCACGTCATCATATTCAATGAATGCTGTGGAACAAAGTAATAAACATATTAAGAGCTAGATTCACTGTCTGAGTCTGTGTAGTTACAAATTAAAGCTAGCAGACCTGTGTTAATATTATGCTGAGCATCACCTGTAGTACCTGTGTTTAACTCAAATTTACTGGAGGTTGCTTGTGCAGGTGTGCCAGTCTGTTCTTTTACTTTATCTTTGTTGTCTTGTTCCTGATTGCCGTTAGATTTCAGTGGATCTTTAACCTGGTTATAACAGTTCATGCTTTCAGCACCTGAAGTCAGCGGTCCTGATTCTAGTGAAACTAATGTATCCACTTTGGTGCTGATAGGTTCTGAAGATCTGTCTGAAAGTTTTGATGTAACATTTATTGAGTTGCAATGATATTTTTCTGTATTACCAGAGTCCATCACTGCTGATATAGCATCTGATGTGAATGACTTTGAGTTGGTAACATTAGAGCTGTTTCTTGATTCAGAATTACAGACTTCTTCTCCAGAGGTTGCCTGTTCAAGTTGAGAAGACTTTATTCCACCATCAGCTTTATCAGTCTTCCTCTCCTTCAACAGTTCTGGTGATCCAAATGTAGTATTTTTGGATGAATTCAGCCTGATGCCAAGACGAGAGCGGTTTGGCAACGAAGAAGAACTAGTGATTATTCCACTCTTTTTTCTAATAATCTTGAACGGATCTTTAAATGTTGTTTGCAGAACTCTGCCAAGTTTATTCTTTGAATCTCCTTGCTGGTTTACTGCAGGTAGTGCTTGATTCTGTGAGGCATATGATAATGATGGGGGTGAAGACAATGATGAGGATGTGGATAAAGGAGCGTCTCCTGTGCTGAAGATTGGCCGCAGCTCAATGCTCTTTCTTCTTTCCTGCTGTTTCTCTTCAAATGCTGGTTAAAGAGAAACATAGAAAAACTCATTTAAGAAAAAACTGGTCTTATACTGGATGTAAAGAGAGTTTTGTACACCAGAGGTTAAGATTTAATACACAAGTGAAAGAAGGCAGGATTATAAGAGCAACAACAGAAACTGATTTCAAAAAACAACTTGACAACACCTTTTTTGCTGTCAATCTGCAAGATTGCTACTAATTGTTTTGTTGTTTTATGTGTGTTAAATTTACCCACTGTTTTACAATTTCTTTGCTGCCACCTCTTCATTTCCATATAAGAAAATATGAAAGTTCAAACACAGTTTGAGCAGGTGTTCCTCTTATGCAGCGCTAAATGTAGTCTCCTCCTCTCACTGTAAACATCTCAAATCTCTCTTAACATGCTTGTCATTCCCTGAGCCTGAGAGCACAGAATAAAACATACAAGCTAACATCATTTTCCCTTGTGCTCCTCGTGGAGCATGGAGTCATCACAGTAGCTGGTCCCTTTACAGGAAGCCTGCACCAAGCAAACACGTTCTTGCAGTGGTGATTTCTGAAGTCATTTTGTTTTAACATGATGAGGCTGCCAGCCTTGTGCACAACCTCATTTTAGTAGTCACCTTGTACGACATGCCTGCCTCGAGGAGTAGCAGTCCTTTTCTTTCTTTGTCTCATCAGAGACCCCACCCCCGGATGTACAAGGTGCCAAGCTAACAGGCATGTCATAAATAGCTACTAAGAAGAGGGGGGGGGTCCCCATCCTGTAAAGTTTAACTAGCAAGGTAAGACATGTGAAGAAAGGTATGAAAAGAAGTTTTTGAAAAGCACAGAGTTTGGCTAACCATAACTACAGAGATGAAATTATAAATATGAAAGTAGATTTTAAAAAAAGAGTACAACCATAATTTTCAGAGTGGCTCAAGGCAGATAAAAGGTACAAGAAAGCAAAGAAAGAAGTATCAAAAGAGACATAAGGAAATACACTGATGTCTTGGCAAGAGAGAAAGTGGAAGCTTAACTGAAGGAAATATTAGGAATCTGTAAGGAAGCTAAGAAGATCCTACAAAGATTAATGGTCTGATGATTAAAGAAGTGTACAGTTTTACCTTTTTAGGAAGTAACAGGAGAAAGTAAGCAGGAGGAGGAACTATTCAGGATGTCAATGCCAGGATGAACAAAGTAAGCCAGATTTCCTTCAACTTTCTCTGACCAATATGACACATAAAATTACGCTGTTAAACATAAATGCAGGCAAAGACACAGAAAGTCCCTGAGCTGACGGCATGAGACAGGAAGACTTGGCATAAGTTTGTTAAAGGATGGCACGTGACAGGAAGACATGGCAAACGTTTGTTGAAGGATGACATGTGACAGGAAGACTTGGCATACGTTTGTTGAAGGCCTGTGTTCTTTGAGAAGCTGAAGGGTGATGACCAAACATAAGTGTAGAATCTGTCCTATGTTATGTTTTGGAAGTGTGGTATGCCACCAAGAAATTGTCCACGCTTTAGACCTTCATCACAGATGCCTTTGTTACATTCTTCAACAATCACAGAGCTCTTGAAGACAGCAAGACAACAATCAGGACAGCTGGAGACTAAAGACAGCAGAGGTGGATAAGGCATGCTCTCAGGAAACAAGCAACCTGTATAACCAGATATGTCCTCAACTGGCCCCCCGAGGGGATGAAAAGTCTGGGAATACCAAAGAGGAGCAGTAGAAGAGGAAAACAATGAAAGTGGAACTAAAGACAGAACAAAAGAAAGTAGTCCAAAATAGAACAAAAAATAGAAATCAACAGTTATACTCTAGGCTCTACTTGATTAAAAAAAAATGATGATGATGAAACAGTGCTTCATTAACCTTTTGGTGAAGGTAATCCCATAGCAGATACTTCCGCAAGGGAATGGAAGTGTTAGACACTTCAATAAACTAGGTCTTAGCTTTAGGAGGTGGGGTGACCAGTCCCCTTCCTCATTTGTTTGCCTTCCCTAACTCAAGAGCAGAGTCAGGTACCCATTTCCAGCTAGGCAGACTGCAGCGTGAAGCTATCAGGTTTTGAACCTTCTTTTTCACTCCTACAGAGCATTGAACCACAACTGTAGCTTGTCCCCCTTGCAGGAAGCCTGCATCAAAGCACTCATATGATCCTGCAGTGGTGGTTTATTTGGCAATTTGTTTAACACGAGGTTGCTAGCCCATGCACAATCTAATATTAGCCACCTCTTACGGCGGTAGCAGTGGGCCTTTCCTTCTCAGAGACCCCCGGGGAACTACACGGGCAGGTTCTGAACCTGGAACCTGGTAACTCCGTCACGAGAGGCAACTGTCATTAACCTTACAAGACAAAAAGATGTGAAAAAGAGCATGCACGGTACTTCATTAACCCGATGTGATAAAAAAGATGAGACAAAGAACATACATGATGTTACAGAGTACTTCATTAACCCTGCCAGCTTTCTGTCTTCCTCTGACTCCTCCACCAAGTCAATGTTCAAAGAGGCTCTTTCTAGAATTGCACGGTCAGCATCTGCAGCCTCTTTCATCTGTTTTTTCTCAGTCTGAAACAAGATCACAACACAAGACGCTGTAAGAATTTTGCACTGCAGAAACAAAAACTATATCTAGGGACAAGAACAAAATAACAATCATGTGCAAGGCATCTAAAACAATGGTTGGACATTATATGTCAAACAGGACAGAATAGACTGGATATTATTTTTTCTCGTACGCCCGCTATTACTCAAGGCAAAATCTCCAGTTAGTATGTCTAACCTGAGACTGATTTTTACGTGAGTATCCCTTTTCCCTGTACGCTGACAGGTGTCCTCTGGCCATTCAGGCAAATACTCGCTGCCTTCGGAGGTACCCATTAGAGCTGGTTCGGCTCAGGATCCGTTCAGGTTATTCCAGTCCCTGGTCGACGACACTCTTTCAAATGTCTTTGCCAGGGCTCGATTTATTCAAGTCCCAGTCGACGACACTTCTTCAAATGTTCTCGGCCGGACTTGAACCTGAGATCTCCCGATCGCCAGCTGTGAGAAGTTAATGTGATTGCATTTACAACAGGCCCCTAGTCTTTAAATTTGCATTTATTTACGTTTTTCAGGGAAAGATTACGGTGGGATTTTTATCTTATTCGTTTTTTTTTATTTTTTTTCTCTTTGTATAATAATAGAGTTTGGACTTTTTGTGTAGATTAAGAATTACGGTTTCTAGCAAAGATGGTAGTTTTAACTTTTAGACTGGCACCAGCGCGCTGTTTCATTGAGATAATTCGTTCATGGAAGATTTTCCAGTGTAACATAATGGCAGAGCATTTTCGGTTCTTCTCAGTGAGCGCGCTCTATTTTTTAGTAAGGGTGAAATCAGATGGGGGTAGAGGGGGAGTTTTAGCGCGTGGAAACAGGTCAGCAACGGAATTTTTCCGCTTGATCGTAAGTTCTAAAATTAGATAATGACAGCGGGCGATTCCTGGCATGTTGGTTGGTCCAGAGATTGACCCGCTTAAGAACAAAGCCAGGGAGTGACGCACGTGTAGCGTGGTCACGGGTAATAAATAAGCGGGGTTCCCTGGCAGAAGGCTGAGATTTTTTGAACTTCTACGCCTTGGGAAAGAACTGCCACAGAGCCGACTTGCTCTTTCGAGAGAAATTTGTGCTGGTAAATATGAAGTTAATTAAGCTTTAATAGTTTATAAGATTTTTGCAGAGTTGTTTCTAGGAGGTAAAGTTAATTCATAGAAGTAGAGCCATCAATGCTATAATTTTAATTGACTATAACTGACAGCGCAATTAGGTATTTTGTGAAAAGGTAGTAGGGAATTTTGATAGTTTCCTCAGAGTAGCTGTTTGTATAAATTGGAATATTACTGTTATTTGTCAGAAGACAGGGGATCTAATTTTTCCTGGATTTGTGATTTTAAATGGTGCAGCGTAAAACACGCTCGCGGAATTAAATTAATTTTAGTTCGTAACGGACATGCCATGAGTTACCCTCTTATCTAAATTATTATCAGAGTGCATTCATTCTTTTTATGAGATAATGAAAGCTTAAAGATGGTAGATGTTAAATACTATAATTTTGAGACACGATGCACGTAATTTCATTGTGATTTTCGAGGATTTGGAGAGAGGGGTACCGAAGCACGTGGCTTTAAATGTTAGAGCATGGGAAATTGTGTATTTTTCTCTGTGTGGGTAAAACCTACATTTTGAAGTCAGCAGTTACGGGTCTAGTTGGGATTTTTAATTAGTCCCTTATTTAATAGACATATGTTTATACTGATGAATTCATGGAGACGGGAGATTATTGTCTCGGGTGAAGTCTATTGTATTTGGGTAGCCAGGTAAACACATCGATCATTGTTAAATAGTAGGGCCAGGAATTTACTGGCAACAGGTTCATTCAGTGGTTAGAATGTTGTGACGGACTAACCTAAGCTGAGTCTGGAGATTAGAGTGTCGATAGGACAGTATTTGAGGGAAAGTGGGGGTAGGCATGTTTACTAATCGCTGAAGCGATACTAGAGCATGGGAGCTGTATGGAAGATTTGAAAACTTAAGTGTTCGAGATTGGAAAACTAAAGGTTAGAGATTTGAGACTTAAGTGGTTGAAGAGTTGGGATTTAAGTGTTGAAGAGTGAGAGTTAAGGGTGTTAAGGATATGGGAAATTTGTTGTGCGATATATATTTGTTATTGTTTTGTCCACAGCAGATATTTTCCAGGCGTGGCAGCGAGGGCTACAGTAGTCCTACAGCTGGCTAGAAGTTAGCCGGTCTTCTCAGGAGAAGAAGAGTCGGCAGAGCCAGAAAAGAAAGTGGAGTAGTGACAAGGTGGTCACTGGTGCAAAAGTTTTGTACCCAAGAGAGCAAGGAGCTGGAAGCACAGACTTCTTCAGCAAGAACAAGAGGTTCTTAATAAAATTCGGAGCTATTCACGCTCAGATAAAGCACACACTGAACCTAGGCGCAGGGCCTAGAGGTGTCGTGATTGGTCGGTCATAATAACACCGACGGCCCAGACCCAAGAGAGGGGTAACGGGGCCTGTGATTTTTCCAGAATCATCATTGGTAGTGCAGAAGAGTCCAAGTCGAGAAACCAGAATACCAATTCAAGTTAGCAGCTACAACAGGCGGAGAAGAGGGGAAAGGGTTAACATCCCTCTTTACTGCACGAGATAGAAAGAGAGAAGAAGAGTAGTGGAGAAGTCGTGTTTCTGTAGGAACTAGGAGTGTCAGACAGACACTGAACATAACATTAGAACTCAGCAAGTCATCTGTAAGTTGTGTCGGAGGTGATAGAAGGGTTCTGGTCGTGGACTTTGTGAGAGTCAGAGAATATTTAGCCTATAGTGGAGCAGCGGTGTAGGCGCGTCATTTGTGTAGAACCACGTCTGCAGACAGACGGACAGTAGGAGTTAGGGCGTGTTTACATGATATCAGGTTGATTAGGAGAAAGACGGATCTGGTGTTCGAGATCCTCCTTCACATGTTGTTGTATTACTTACCTTTCTTCCTTACAGGTTGAGGGGAGGGCGACTGTGGGGTTACCTTACCTAATCACTTGAAATTAATTGTTATGTTTTTTTCCAGGTGTATGAACACGCATGTTTATTCTATTTTTTGTAGTATGTTATATGAATTTTTTTGTGTGGTGTAAATAAAATCCATTGTAAATTTTCCGGCTGGATCAGTCACTTACTTCAACCTATATGTTGTCTGTAAGTGGTGTCTGTGGTGTTAAGTATTAAACCTTATCCCAGTCTTGGTAGCTAGAGGTAGTGAGGTTATCGCAAAACATTACGTCACTTAGTGGCAAGGGAGAGTCAATTTCGGTTCTCGACCCTTGACGCCAATAGCCTCATCTCCCACAGTCACTGTTATTTTCTTCTGAAAATCTATCTTCTTAGTCTTTCTTTCCACTAGGGTCTAGTCTATTTAGGTAGGCAACCTCTAGTCTTAAATCCACTTCGTGACAAAGTGGGTGCTATCGTCCGGTGAATCATCTTTGTTACGTTCAATTCTGTGATCTTGACAAAGTGGCGGCGTTCGTCCGGTAGATCATCTTTGTTGGGATCAATTCTGTGATCGTGTCAAGATTCATAGATTGTTTCTATAGGAAAGTTCTGGGAAATAGATTCTTTATAATATCCCCTAGACTAGAGCTATATATAAACTGATCCAGCTAATAGTTTTTTTTCCACAGGAAGTTTTTGGGGGGAAGGGGGGCCTCCACAGGGTGCAGTCAGATTGTAGCTGTAGTTAGACGCTGACTACAGGTAACTGCTGGCTAACTGAATTTTTCTTAACAGGAAGGTAAATTCGGGTTTTTAGGTAGCTGCTTAATGAAAATTTTTTCAGGTAGTTCTTCAGATTGGTGCTAGTCTGAGTTCGGGTTTTGGGACATTGGTTACACAGGGAGTAGTGCCCAGAAGATAACAGTAAATTTTTCGTGTTCCTTTTTTGTCATTTCCCCTCGTTGTGAGTTACTGCTGATTTGTCAGGTAAGATGGCTGAATTGGTCAAGCTACTTACTGCATGGAAGGTCGCAGCTAAAAGCATGGGGATGAATGAGGCCGAGACTAGGGCTTACATTATGAGGGAACAGGACCGGCAGACGGAGAGAGAGAAAAGGGAAGCGGAGAAAGAAGAGAGGGCCCGACTGGCAGAGATGGACCTGCGTAAATTGGAAGCGGAGAAAGAAGAGAGGGCCCGACTGGCAGAGATGGACCTGCGTAAATTGGAAGCGGAGAAAGAAGAGAAGGCCCGACAGGCAGAGGAGAGAAAGGCAGAAAGGGAGGCGAGGGCAAGGGCCACAGAAGCAGAGAGACCGCATGAACTTGCCCTGCGTTCACTGGAACTGCAGTACCGATCTTCGGAAGGCAGTTCGGCTAACGGTGATTCTCCCGGAGCAGGGACGACAGACACCTAAGGAAACGGAGGGCCCCGGATGGCAGCCATGAATTTTCCAATGGACTCTTTCCCTAACGGGAATGAGAAAATTGACATATTCCTGGAAAAATTTGAACGAATGGCAAAAGCGTACGGGTTGGATGAGAGTTTTGTGGTGCCTCAAATTATCTCAGTAGTTGCAAAACCAGGCCTACGACATCTATAGTAAGATGCTCAGTGACGAACAAAATAACTTTGAGGCCCTTCGTAACGCACTGTTACAACGCTTTCAGTGGACTCCCCGTAAGTGTGCCAAGCTATGTTCAGGGAGAGCAGGCCGGAGAAAGGAGAAAGTTTTCCCCATTTCCGCAGAAAGGCTGAAGAATTATCTCACTCGTTGGAGAGAATTGTCGGGTCTAGCAAAAACTTTTGAAGGACTCGAAGAGCTTGTCATGTGCGAACAAGTGAAAGCACACATGTCTCCAGACTTGAGGAGGTATCTGGCGGAGCAGGGCGCCCAGCAACTGGACCAGATCATTCTTTTTGCTGAAAGGTTCCAGACGGCACAGGCCGAAGTACTGGGCCAGAAACGAAAAACACCCAGACCTGCCAGCACTGGACCAAGGAGCATCGGCATCGCAGTCGTTTTCGTCTTCTGCTCATCAGCAGCAGGGGCCGTCTCGCAAGGAGCCCCATCCCATTCATAACCTGCGGCCCCAACCGCATAACAGACAGAGCACAGGCAACAACGTCTCATGAACCTGCTAGAGCCAGGGGAGAAAATGACCGGTACTGTCGCAAGTGCCGTACCACCTCTCACTGGACTTCTCGGTGTGTAAACAAACCACCCACTCACCATACAGCGTGTTTTAAGGGCGGTGAGAGAGAAAAAACGGAACAATTGGGAACCTTTCAAATCAGAGAAGTGTTTCTCTAACAGTGGACCAGCAGTAGTGAATGGGACTGCTACCACTTGTTTATTTGACAGCGGGCTTACTTACCCGAGCATAGTCGCCCGACATTTGGTACAACCAGGCCAAATGACTAAGGAAAAGGTTGATATTGGTGGAGTTTTGAGGGGAGGGACCACACAGCGTCTGCAGATAGCCAGGAATAAGGTGGAGAGCAGGTTTGTGCGTGGCACAATCAAAGCTGCTGTAATGGAACAGCCAGCTTATGATTTCATCTTGGGGGCCCCCTATATAGTTTTGGAACACCCCCCAGTCCCGATCCTTGCTGGTGCAAGGGGGCCTACTACAGGCTAGAGAAGTGAAAAGGGAATGTCCCGGATTCACGGAGCCCCACGAGAGCTCAACCAGCCACGCCTTGAGATGGAGAGGTTAAATACCTCCAAGGTTAGTAGAATGGTTTTTTGCAGAGGCGTATCCCTCTGACAGCCCTGTTAAAGCCGAAGGGCCAAACAGCGGCGACGCCTTTGATTTTGGAAATACCTTCGTTGTCGTCGGGAATTAGGCCCCCGATGGTATTACCTCCTGAGAGCGAGGAACATACTGACAAGAGTGGTAGAACGTATGTACACGACCAGCGCAATCTTCATAGGGCAGAAAGACAGCGAATCGAGCGAACATATGTTTCCAACCAGCACTTTACTCAGACGAACGAGGACAGACGAGTGATCTGAGAAAACCGTTTGCCTATAAACGGAGATGGGCCCCCATCCCGCTGCTAGCTCGCTAACAGGGAGCGGCTCTTGCAAAGAGGCAAGAAGCAAAGGCGTACCCCCAAATGCGTTCTGCTTAGTAGGGGAAACGGATGTCGCTGAGGTCAGGCGCAACCCAGTGAGAACCCCTGGTGGGAGAGTAGAGAAAGGAGCAATCTCTACGCAACCTCTAGGCAAACCAGAGGGGAGTGAAGCGATCGGAGAATTTATGCTGGAAGCACCAGATAGTTCGCACCTTCATCGCCATATACCTGCGGTCTCAAACCCGCCGAGGTGCAGCAAGGTAGTCGCCATCGTCAGGCAGCCACAAAGCCAGTTGGTCAGGGCAGCCGACCAAGACAGCTTTTTTTTTTTTTTACGGACATAGCCAAGGAAGGTTTCAGACCCACCATTGGATGGCACAGGTCCGAAGAAAGATCAACTCTTCCACCGGAGCATGGGAGTTGGTAGAAGAAGAAGAAGGAGGAAACGTAGAAGAAGAAAGTCGCAGGACAACCATGGGAGTTGTAGTCGCCAGGCGGAAATAACCAGTCGTGACCATGAGACTTCAGGACTGACAGTCAGATCTGTAGACTTGTATAGGGGCCAGTCTGGAAATACAAGATCACATTAAATTAGATCGTGTACCACGAAACTTGAAGAGGGGGGGTAATGTGAGAAGTTAATGTGATTGCATTTACAACAGGCCCCTAGTCTTTAAATTTGCATTTATTTACGTTTTTCAGGGAAAGATTACGGTGGGATTTTTTATCTTATTCGTTTTTTTTTTATTTTTTTTCTCTTTGTATAATAATAGAGTTTGGACTTTTTGTGTAGATTAAGAATTACGGTTTCTAGCAAAGATGGTAGTTTTAACTTTTTAGACTGGCACCAGCGCGCGCTGTTTCATTTAGATAATTCGTTCATTGAAAGATGATTTTCCAGTGTAACATAATGGCAGAGCATTTTTTCGGTTTCTTCTCAATGAGCCGCGCTCAGCCCTAAATTTTTAGTAAGGGTGAAATCAGATGGGGGTAAGAGGGGTAGTTTTAGCGCGTACGGTGGAAAAGGTCAGTCAGCAAGGAAATTTTTCCGCTTTGATCGTAAGTTCTAAAATTATTATAATGACAGCATATCATTGCGATTCCTGGCACGTTTGGTTTTGGTCCAGAGATTGACCCGCTTAAGAACAAAGCCAGGGAGTGACGCACGTGTAGCGTGGTCACTGGTAATAAATAAGCGGGGTTCCCTGGCAGAAGGCTGAGATTTTTTGAACTTCTACGCCTTGGGAAAGAACTGCCACAGAGCCGACTTGCTCTTTCGAGAGAAATTTTTGCTGGTAAATATGAAGTTAATTAAGCTTTAATAGTTTATAAGATTTTTGCAGAGTTGTTTATAGGCGGTAAAGTTAATTAATAGAAGTAGAGCCATCAATGATATACTTTTAATTGACTATACCTGACAGCGCAATTAGGTATTTTGTGACAAGGCAGTAGGGAATTTTTGATAGTTTCCCTCAGAGTAGCTGTTTGTATAAATTGGAATAGTACTGTTATTTGTCAGAATACAGTTGATCTAATTTGTCCTGGATTTGTGATTTTAAATGGTTCAGCGTAAAACACGCTCGCGGAATTAAATTAATTTTAGTTCGTAACGGACATGCCATGAGTTACCCTCTTATCTAAATTATTATCAGAGTGCATTCATTCTTTTTATGAGATAATGAAAGCTTAAAGATGGTAGATTCTTCTTCTTCTTGCGATCGCATCTTTGATGATTACACCGTCAGACGAGTTCTCATGATGAATTCGACTGTTGTTTGAAGTTCCTCTTTAACTCCATATAGCTTTGAGTTTAGTGTTGAGTCATTGGGCCAGTATATCTTTCTTAACTGGTCATACAGAGTGAGAGATGGTAGATGTTAAATACTATAATTTTGAGACACGATGCACGTAATTTCATTGTGATTTTCGAGGATTTGGGGAGAGGTGTACCGAAGCACGTGCTGCGATGGTCCGTCCTTTTTTTTTAAGGGGGGGGAATCTGATAACGGAAGGAGAGGGGGGATAACGAGGCATGCCTTGTAAAATAGGATTTTAGTTCCTTTAGAGATTTTAATGTACATTGTTATCAGAATCGGGTGTAAATAATATTCCGACACATGGTGGGTGAAGATTTCTCAATATTTGAGTTATAATAATAGCGAATAATAGCGCTAGGGTTTTTGGTGTGTATTTATTTAAATTGTTCAAGTGTGTGTTAAAATTACCAGCGGACTAATTTGTGTAACGCTGTTGTGTAAATAGAACGAGTGGCTTTAAATGTTAGAGCATGGGAAAATTGTGTATTTTTCTCTGTGTGGTAAAACCTACATTTTTGAAGTCAGCAGTTACGGGTCTAGTTGGGATTTTTAAATTTTAATTAGTCCCCTTATTTAAATAGACATATGTTTATACTGGTGGATTCATGGAGACGTGAGATTATTGTCTCGGGTGAAGTCTAATGTATTTGGGTAGCCAGGTAAACACATCGATCATTGTTAAATAGTAGGGCCAGGAATTTACTGGCAACAGGTTCATTCAGTGGTTAGAATGTTGTGACGGGCTAACCTAAGCTGAGTCTGGAGATTAGAGTGTCGATAGGACAGTATTTGAGGGAAAGTGGGGGTAGGCATGTTTACTAATCGCTGAAGCGATACTAGAGCATGGGAGCTGTATGGAAGATTTGAAAACTTAAGTGTTCGAGATTGGAAAACTAAAGGTTAGAGATTTGAGACTTAAGTGGTTGAAGAGTTGGGATTTAAGTGTTGAAGAGTGAGAGTTAAGGGTGTTAAGGATATGGGAAATTTGTTGTGCGATATATATTTTGTTATTGTTTTGTCCACGTCAGCGGAGCAGATATTTTCCAGGCGTAGCAGCGAGGGCTACAGTAGTCCTACAGCTGGCTAGAAGTTAGCCGGTCTTCTCAGGAGGAGAAGAAGAGTCGGCAGAGCCAGAAAAGAAAGTGGAGTAGTGACAAGGTGGTCACTGGTGCAAAAGTTTTGTACTCAAGAGAGCAATGAGCTGGAAGCACAGACTTCTTCAGCAAGAGACAAGAGGTTCTTGATAAATTTCGGAGCTATTCACGCTCAGATAAGCACACACTGAACCTAGGCGCAGGGCCTAGAGGTGTCGTGATTGTTCGGTCGGTCATAATAAACACCGACGGCCCAGACCCAAGAGAGGGGTAACGGGGCCTGTGATTTTTCCAGAATCATCATTGGTAGTGCAGAAGAGTCCAAGTCGAGAAACCAGAATACCAATTCAAGTTTAGCAGCTACAACAGGCGGAGAAGAAGAGGGGAAAAGGGTTAACATCCCTCTTTACTGCACGAGATAGAAAGAGAGAAGAAGAGTAGTGGAGAAGTCGTGTTTCTGTAGGAACTAGGAGTGTCAGACAGACACTGAACATAACATTAGAACTCAGCAAGTCATCTGTAAGTTGTGTCGGAGGTGATAGAAGGGTTCTGGTCGTGGACTTTGTGAGAGTCAGAGAATATTTAGCCTATAGTGGAGCAGCAGGCGGTGTGTGTAGGCGCGTCATTTTGTGTAGAACCACGTCTGCAGACAGACGGACAGTAAGGAGTTAGGGCGTGTTTACATGATATCAGGTTGATTAGGAGAAAGACGGATCTGGTGTTCGAGATCCTCCTTCACATGTTGTTGTATTACTTACCTTTCTTCCTTACAGGTTGAGGGGAGGGCGACTGTGGGGTTACCTTACCTAATCACTTGAAAATTAATTGTTTATGTTCTTTCCAGGTGTATGAACACGCATGTTTATTCTATTTTTGTAGTATGTTATATGAATTTTTTTGTGTGGTGTAAATAAAATCCATTGTAAATTTTCCCGATCGTTGGATCAGTTCACATTTTTACTTGTTCAAGCCTATATGTTGTGTCTGTTAAGTGGTTGTCTGTGGTGTTAAGTATTAAACCTTATCCCAGTCCTTGGTAGCTAGATGTACAGTGAGGATTTATCCCAAAACCAGTACGTCACTTAGTAGGCAAGGGAAGAGTCCACTAATTTTTCACGTATTCTCGACTCCATGACAGCCAATAGCCCCTCCATCTCCCACAGTCACTGTTATTTTCTTCTGAAAATCTATCTTCTTAGTCTTTCTTTCCACTAGGGTCTAGTCTATTTAGGTAGGCAACCTCTAGTCTTAAATCCACTTCGTGACACCAGCGCAGTGTGCTAACCACTACAATAGCGCGGCTCCCCAGACTGGATATAAAAATAAGAAACCCAGAGTAGTTCCCAGGGGTCTCCGAGGACATAAAGAAAGACTTGAACCACTGCCTCTTCAGGCATGTCATAAAAGGCTACCAATATGAATGTGTGCTTGGGGCTGGCAATCTTATCATGTTAAAACACTTTGCTATAGAAATGCCCATACAAGAGCATATAAATGTTTGGTGCAGGCTTCATGCAAGGGAAGCAACTACAGTGGTGGCTCTATGCTTCATAGGCAGCACAAGGGGAAATAAATCATGATGCATGAAAGAGATGAAGAATATGAAAGAGTTGAGAGATGTCCAGTTAGAATACATCTTGGGAGCCGTGCTGGTGTAATGGTCACCACACTGCACTGGCGATCGGGTGATCCAGGTTCAAGCACGGGCGAGGACATTTGAAGGGGTGTCGTCGACCGGGATTTGGACTGGATTATTTTGAGCCCTGGTGAGAACATTTGAAGAAGTGTAGTCGACCAGGGACTGGAATAACCTGAACAGCTCCTGAGCCGACCCAGCTCTAATGGGTTATCTCCGAAGACGACGAGTATCTGCCTGAATGGTGAGAGGACACCTGTCAGCGTACAGGGAAAATAGGATACTCACGTAAAATCAGTCTCAGGTTAGAAATATTAACCAGAGATTTCGCCTTGAGTAATAGCGGGCGTACGTTTAAAAAAAAAAATACATCTACCACAACCAGCACCAACGCATGACTACACAGGACACCAGAAATAAAGGCACAAGGAAGAGAGTCTGACAATGCTAAAACAAAGATAGTGTAACGATAAGCCAGACCATCTGACTTGTCTCTAAGAAAACTACTGATTCTCCTCACAGCATTTATTAGCAAGGGTGTTTACTTGTACATTTTCTGTCCATTTTTTTTTCCTTCTTGTGCATGTTCTGTTGATTTGGCCAGCCTGATAAAATGTTTCTTTAGGATTTCTTTAACACTGTCTATCCATCTTCCATTCAAATGTATCCTTACCCTGTAGCTGAATCTTCTGCTGTTGAATGCATGCGCTGCTAGCTCATCTGCATTCTGACAAGGTGCTGAGATCATTGTATCTTCAGTCTCTCTCTGTGTAGCTGATGTGTGGTCCATGAACATTGTATCTTCAGTCTCTCTCTGTGTAGCTGATGCATGGTCCATGATCACTGTATCTTCAGTCTCTCTCTGTGTGTAGCTGATGTGTGGTCCATGAACATTGTATCTTCAGTCTCTCTCTCTGTGTAGCTGATGCTTGGTCCATGTATTTCTGACTTCTTCAATCCTCCATCTGCAACTAATAATAAAATCTGCAGCCTTTCTGAGGCATGTCATCTCACATGATGTCAACTTCCTCTCCTGTGCTTCAGAGAGTGAACCTGTTTTACATTGACATCAATGAGCTTCTTGTCAGCTGCCACTCTGCCTTCATGAAGATGTGTGGGTGCTTGAGAAAGGGCAGTCAGGCAATAGATTCAAGAGCTTGGCAAGGGAGGCCAAGGATAAAGTGTGGGAGGACTTTGTGACACAGGTGGGCACGGAAAAAACCCTACAGAAATTCTGGTCCTTACATTGAAGAATGAATAGGAAAAGTGCAAGTCAACCCATCCCTAATATCAAAAGCTCTACAGGACTAAGCCTGATGACGGACAAAGAGAATGGAAGAGCATTATTCAATCGATATGTGGAGCAAATGGATAAAGGTGACAAAAATGCCCGCCTGAAAATAAAGGACAGTATTCTGGAAAATGCCCTAAGGGGCCAGATATACTTCAATCTCATTTCTGAACAGGACGTGGTGTACACATTGAAAACCAGCAGAAACACTGCTCTGGGTCCTGATGGTAAACAATACCATCACATTAAACAGCTCGATGACACATCCATTATAAATATGGTGAGCGATTTCAACACCAGCATACAGAATGCTGAGGTGCCGGAGGACTGACTACACAGTTACCTTCTGCCACTTCCTAACCTTTAGCACGCTGCGGGCAACATGTGTCGCCCGAAAAAACCTATGTTCTGACAGCTGTTGTCGACTTACGTCGCCTTACGGATATCATCGATACTTTTCTCTAGCATTAGGGTTGTGGTATTACACGTTGATTTTTCAGTCCCCCGGCCGATGTTAAGTTCTAATGTTATTTGCAGCAAGAGAGTTATTAGCTTCCGTTTCCGATCTTAAAAAAATTGTATAAAGGGCGAAATCTTGGCGTCTTTATTATTCTTGTGAATTTTTTTTACTTGAAATCACATCGGCATCGAGCATGCGGCCCATTTCCGCTCAAATTTTTTTTAATGGATTCCTGTCTGACTCCGATGCGATGACAAGGACATCTTTGTCTTTATAATTAGTGCTAATATCCGGTTCTCAGAATATGGTGATGGCAGAGATGGCAACGAAAGTAGAATGTCATTGCTAAATGTCTAATTTTTATTAGGGTTTAGGATTACGTTATATGGAAAGGTTTAGGGTTAGTACTCGTCAGCGAAAGTCACTGCTGTAAGATGTGTGCATTTGCTGCTTTTGCCCTTTATTTTACTGATGAAAAAGTGGTTACTGTTAATACGAAAAGATACATCGAATATTGATTATGAGTATTGGGTCAAATGCATTGAACTTTTCATTGAGATTCAAGAGATAGAGGACTCTTTCGATGGAGTTTACGTAATTTTTTGTTAAATGTAAAAAATTTTTTTAAATTTATTTATTTTTATTTATTTTTTTTTATATCGTCTTTTTTCCTATCTTTCCATTCCTTCTCTTCCAATCCTCATCTAACATTTACACAACCAAGAATTTACAGAATCAATCAGATTCATCCAGTTCATATTATTTCAATACAGTCCAAAAAATTAGAGACAATTGATGACCAAAACCAAAAAAACTATAGAATTATACAAGTCCCCACACCCACTTATAAAAATGGGGGCTATGTACATGTTGACAGAAAGTAATGCAGCTGCAGTCACACTGTTTTGGTGATAAAGGATGCAGCGTAGCTAAAGGCAACCTGGCAAAGAGTACGCCCACACTGCATCAGCAAAATATCAGAATAATCACACCTACCAGAATGTCCCCTATGGTAAAATTACATGAAAATATAGTTGCAAAGACTAAGATAATGCCTCCTCTCGAAAATGGCAGCACATCCTATCCTGATACCCTGGGAACATACAAGCCTATTGAAAACAACCCATGGGATAACGCTGGACAATTGCAAAGATGGTGTACGAGGGTTTTCCAGGGTAAAAGAGAAATGGTGGCTGTCCAATTGACCTAAGAGGATGCTTATCGACATGTTGTAGGAACATTAGCAAACCCTAATAGGAATACAGTATAATGGTCATGTTGGTTGATAAACCCTTGGATAATACAAGAGGTGTGGATAGCAGCTTAACGTTTAAAAGTGTGGAGATTATCAGTTTGCATATTCACAATGGAACTGACATCGGTATAACCATATTGCACATTTAGCCCGAGAATACTACCCAACGAATCTCTCCACTAGTCACACAGATCCTGTTTGAAACATCTACACAAGCAAAAGTAGAAACCTTTTCAACCAAACAGGACTGGGACAGAAAAAACATCTGAACTATCACAATGCACCTATACTCCTGTTATCAGAAACTGGCTCAGAACAGACAGTGAAATGGACCAAATGTACATACATGATACATGCCACAGGCAGTTTCTAAAATGGTGTGGAGGAACAAGCGGATCAAAGGACAAACCCCACAAGGCCTAGTGTTGAATTGTGTGCTTCATTTAACAACACCATAGTGGAACCAGCAAGACCCGGTTGTCACAGGAAAAATCACTTTGATCACAATGGACCAGCAGCATATTGAAGTGCAAGACAGGCGTAAGTATCTGAGTAACTTTTGATCTTTGTGTGGCGAATCAATCAAAGTATAATTTATCAAAAACTGGTGACTCATACATAATGTGCAATCAAGGAACTTAGCAGCCAATACAAAAACCAATGGCAAGCTAGCTCTCACGGTTGGGAATCGAGTAAACCTGAATTAGTAAAATATCTCATCTCCGGTATCTCTTATAACACTGTGATTTCAGTAATCGAGAACAGACCTAGGATACATACGCTGTCAGTGTCACACATTTGAACGACTGAATTCATTCAAATTGAAGGAATGCGACCAGTATTTGGGCTGTACGCGGGATAACCCCCTATAGTAGACAATTAGATACATGCTCGATTGCTAAGCGTCAATTAGGTGTCCCAGAAAATGCCTAATGGCCCAGGCAAAAGCCTATCATGTCGTGTAACCACGGACAAAAAGACACCCCGCTACACGAAGAACGTAGCTGACATCAACGGAAAAAGAAACAGAGAGGAGGAGTCTTGGATGTACAGGCAGAAAGTCTAATACTATTGGTCAAGTGACTGAGGCGTTGAAAATAGTATCCATAGGGAGGACAGATGTGGAGAAATCCAGATGGAGAACCTTGATAAACAACCACAGCCTGTCATCATTAGCCTTGGACAGAAGTGCAGATCTGGGGCAAAGGGCCAAGGCCCAGGCTGGGAGAAATAACTCATCTGAATAATGATAACATGCAGGGGATGATGATCATTGATGTACACTGAAGGTCTGTAGCGTTGAGGTGAGAAATCAGGAAGGGGCTTCTCTGCGAGAATAAAGGGCATGGGTAGTCGTCTGAACAGAGTGTGAGCCTCATGCACAACAACCTCCAGCAAGAAAAATGGAGGTAAGAAGGAGGCATTTACTTGCGACACTGATGTCTGTCTGAAACTCATCCACCAGTAGAGTTAAATTTGTTCGAGGAAACTCTCCAAATGCCATGCTACGCGGAAAGTTCAGACTGGATGGCTGCGGCTGGCATGGAAAAACATCAATAAGATCCTCAAATTCTTGTAATAGAACTTGTGTGGATCTAGCTGTCAATGACAATGCAGATGGTATGAGGTCAATGAGAAAGCATGACAGGCTGGCCGTCTCGAGCGTAAAACACCATAGTTGGGACACTGGAACATGGAATAAGAGGAGATATAACTAGGGGCAAGATAATGAATTTGCCGTGCTAGGATAATTGGACCCTGCATGGATGCCTCAGACAAGAACGAGACTATTGGGTTTTTGTGCATCAACGTAGGGTAACTAGCAGAAGATGTTGTTGACGGATTAGAACGGATGTATACCGTCATATTTGCAGACCAGCCCGGTGGTTCCAACATGATTAACAATCTTACATTCATACTCTTTCGACATGTATTATAAGCACTGCAGTCAGTTACTTACCTATGATCCCATAGAGGCCGGCCCACAGTCAAAGCAGTACAGTGGAGCCGATTCACGCAGGTATATAGCTCGTTCGTCGTGTGCCAACCTTCATGCAGTGCCCATGCTCTGGTTCATTCTTAGCATCTCCGCCCAGGTAGTATTTTGGTCGGTCCTAAGCAATAGCAGATTATAGTCTGTAATTATCTTCATTGTCTATTTTCTCTACCACCATAATCCAAACTTCTGTGAATTATGCTTGCCCCAAAGTATCTGAAAAACTTAGACTCTGTCAGTACAAAGATCAGGTTAGTTTAAGTATTTAACAAAAAATGGTATTAGTCAATCAGATGATTCTTTCATTTGCCTCCGCTATCACCATCTTGATATTACAATCTTTGAATATTCAAAAGCATATTGTCTCTTTACTATAGACTGCTGTTGTTGGAGAAGTGACATATCCTACATTTAAATCTGTTTGTTTGATTACTTCGTTAATATATACAATGTAGTATGAAAATAAGAAGTTTTGAGTTATGAAACATGTGTAGAGAGTCTATTAGCTTTAAACTGTGTATTTCTTATTTTCAACAGTGGCCCCCCCAGTCTACTTCCTCCACTGTAATAATTGCGTGTTTTAGTTTCTGAAGGTTATTTACTGGATAGTTATAATCTTTTTTAAAAAATAACGTGCACCACCATGTCTATACTTTTCTTGTAAATAAAAAAATTGAGCGCGGGCATTTTATTTTATTAAGCAGTTAAGAGCGAAAGTTATAAATAGCTGTAGGCTGGGTAAAATTTAAAGATGTTTGAGGACACCAGACCCCGGTATATACAAAAACGGTTGGTTGCGCAGAGAACGTGCACGATCCATGTCTACGCTAACTGCCAATCAAAAATTTATTTATGTTTTGAAAACCGCGAGCACTCAGAATAAACCTTAATCTAACATGACGCAAGAACGCAAATCCCGTATTGCCACGAGCGCAACATAAACATGACGTCCTAGTTGCTTACAATCTAATTGGGCCGGAGGTCATACTTTAATAAAATTGCAGCATATATCATAGTTATAAAGGTCGGATACGCGAGGGTGAACGAGCCAAGCGATGAATTCATTGGCTTGGGGACCTTAGCGTAGTGTATAATTCCAATTATAAAAAAAACAGTGTAAATCAAATAGCGGTCTCTCTGTATAATAAAAAATTTCTCGGCCGGTTGAAATCTACACCATGTTATACCATTATTCGTCTTCACAACTGGAGGAAAATTTGAATTGTAGTGGGTAATGTCCATAACTTTGATTAGCTAAGTAGTATATGATTCTGAGATCTATATCATGGTTTAGACAGTACTAATTTTCCGACTATCGGGGAGGATAAAATTTGTTAGCAATGAAGGTGCCATCAATTGACGTATCACCGTTATCGAAATGGAGTAAAAATAATGTAAAGTGGTGCTATAAATATAAGTTTTTTCTGTGAAAAATTAGCATATCAATTGATATGTGTAAAGGAGCTTGTTGAGAGGATATGTTACTGTGTAAGGTTAAGCGCTAAGATAATGGAGGTGTTGCTTTCTAATATGTAATAAAAACGGCCCGAATAAACTCATTTTGATATATAAGTGACATGGTAAAATACTCGATCGAATTTATAAGAAATATTATTATTTAAAAACGTATTAATAAAATTGTTGGTAGTAGACGACTAGACAAAAGGGTATTTAAAATACATATAGCTGAGAGCCGAATGCGGAATTTCAGTATTTTCCCAAGATGTGTCATATTTATATATCTGTTATAAATATGATAACCTTCCCTGGTCCAGGTTCGTAAAAAGTCGGCCTGAGAAATTAATTAAGTCCAATAACAATGATAATTGATTTTAAGATTCACAACGATGTCTATTCTAGCGTAAGAGATTATAAGACAGAAGCCGGTCGTACAGGGAGTTCAGCATAACAGGACAGATATTAAAGGGTGTGATGTCGGGTAAAGAGATAGAAGGTATTGTAATTTTAGTGAACCTATTCGGATAGTGAAATTTTTGTTTATTCACTATTGTGCTTTTTATATGTCTAATTAGACGAGGGGAAGATGGAGGAATGGTAATTAATTTTAGAGGTAATAAGTATTAGAAGATAAAATGTATTTGACGTGATTTTACAAAGATGATAGTGTGAATGTTTTTCCTAATTACCCACATATTCTCACGGCACACAGGGAGAAATTGTAAAGCCTTAACGAACTATATGCCAAGTGAAACGCTGGCCTTCTCAGGAGTAGAAGGTTCGAGACAGTATCATTTGATCGCCCTTAGTGGAGGGGAGGGTGGATTGGAAAGATTACGCAATAGACAGGGTCGGGACATAGGTAGGGTGGGGTGTCATGCGACTAAAGCCAGGCGCCCATAACGCTGTGCCCAAGTAAAAAGTAATACGTTCATCATGCAGAGAAGAACCATTCTTCATCGGGAACAGGGTTTTTCCTTTTCCTTAAATCTGAGAGCCCTTAGTCTTAATCACCCACCCATATAGGCGCTAGCCTTGTGATTTATGTTTGTTTTCTTTTTCTTCACGACCTATAAATAAAGGTACTTATGGTCCCCAAACGGAATGAGGATAACGGCATGTAAAATGAAAGTTGTTCAGCAGCAGTGAAAGCTCCTACAGTTCTGAAGCAAGTAACCCGTGCTTGATACCAAAGTCATCAGTTGCAGTAGTCAGGAACAGGAGAAAGGGTCAACATTCCGTTTCCGAATGCAATCGAGAGGAGGGCTTAACGGAGACGCCACTCAGCTGGAGACAGGAGTGTCAAAGAAACACTGAGCAGAACCAGAGGAGAGACAGAAGTTATAGAGGCAGTTAGAAAGTGGTGTTAGGACAGCCTCTGAGATAGCCCTGTAGAAGTCCGTTAGTGGACCAGTGCTTGTGAATTGGTATGTAGGACATTAGATAGTCATTCAGATTTTGGAGACGGTTAGTTATGTCTGCAGCTGGACAGTGGAGATAGATTTTTTTTTGGTCATAATTTATATTAGGTTAGTTAGGAGTGGTGGCTCTTAAGTTAGAGACCCCACCAAGCAGATTGTTGCAATCCTTGATTTTCTTCCATACAGGTTGAACGGGAGGGGTTATAGTGTGTCATTTAATGGTTCTGTTTATTTTTTTCCAGGTGTGCGACCTCGCACGTTATTTATTTTACTGTGTTATCTGATTTTGTTGTGTAAATAAACTATAAACTGTATACTGGATCAGTCTCTATAACTATACTGTACGTATATGTTGTCTGTATAGTTGTGTATGTGGACTTTTAGGTAAACCTTATCTCCTTTATGGTAGTCAGAGGTGATGAGTCTATAGCTAGTAAATACATCAGGAGTGGCGAGGGAGAGTCAATCTCGGTTCTCACCCTCGAAGCCAATAGTCTCATCTTTCCACATTCACTGTCATTCTCATCTAAAATCTATCATCTCAGACTTTCTCATACTAGTGTCTTGTCTATCCACTCAGACAAACTCTATACTTAAATCCACTTCGTGACAACATGGCAGAAAGATGTACAGATTATGAGATATGCTTCAGATATTTATACTAAGTTCTAACTGTAAGTTCAACCGTACTTACTCTAAATTTATCCCTGGCCATGCGGTTAAGGATGTAATCATCCAGCATTGACGTCCTGCTTTCCTCAATCTGTGACAAACTCATTACTTTTTCTTTCCCTTTTCGTTGATCATTTGACCCATGCTCAAGCTTGTACATTGGGTCTGTAGCCAGCTTTTTCTGGGTGGCTTTATCTATACACAGGACAGGAATAATGTTTTAAAACGTATACCATACAAGATGAGGACACACTTCTTTTGGAGGGGCGCAGGGGGGGAGGGGGGGGGGGCCGCATTTAAAAGGATTTGAAAAGTTAAAGTCAGTTTTTTAAAATGTAAATTGTCTATATATCATTCCCATGATTTACAAGTAAAAAGGTAATGGTAGTCCCATTGCAGATACTGCTGTAGGGGAGTGAACTGTTAGAGCCTTCACCATACTAGGTCCAACAATGAGAGGTGGGGTGACCAGTTCCCTTCCTCGCTGCCTTTTCCTTCCCTAACTCAAAGAGCAGAGTCAGGTACCCATTTACAGCTGGGTAGACTGGAGCTTGTCGGTATCATGATTCGAACCCGGCACCTTTGCTGCAAGAGACCAGCGCTATAACCACTCTGTAAATCGGACACTCGATTTACAAGTACAATACCAAAATATATGACGCTGTTTAATTATTACACTAAAATCATAACAAGCAAATCATATGCAGAGTATAAGTTCCCATATGTATTTAATATTTTTAAAAATCTGTGTGAAGATAAATTGCTACGCTCAAAGATCAATATAAAACAGAAAATGTCACAGATTAAAGATAGGAACTACTGAAGAATGTAAATATGAATAAAGGAAAATTATGAAAGTAATGTGTAAATGTAATTCCATATCTACAGGAACAAAGTCATAATTACAGAGATGAGATAATAATTATTAATATACATTTATTAAACCTTCAGGAACCATTTGCGTATCGTTAGCACAAGGGTCCCACATCTGGCACCGTTTCTATCAACGCTAAACCATCAACAGTAAAACATAATATACATGAATTCTGTTTTTTCACAACACAACAAAAAAATATTAACAATACAAAACAGCTGCATAGTAGGGCTCAGCAGTATCACTAAAACTAACTCACAGAAAGAGTGATATAATTAATACCTGAAGTTTATGTAGACCACAGACGATGCCAATCTTTATCTCCAAAACTGTAATGTTAACACTTAATATCTTTTAATTTATATACCTGTATTGTCTCAAAGAGTATAAAAAACCCAATGCAGAAGCGTACTGTTAACCCAATCTTCTACTCTCATTCTATGCTATTCGCATCTTTGATGATTACAAACAACAACCGTCGAAGCAGATTTTCTCATGGATGTAATACCGACTTGTTTGTATTTGTAGTTCTCTTTAACTCCATATAGCTATGAAGTTTTTTTATAGTTTAGTCATTGAGTTATTGGCCAGTATATCTTTCTTAACTGGTCATCAACCAGAGGACAGTCCTGTAGAACATGCTCAGCAGTTTGTTCGTTTAATCCACATGTGCACAGTGGTGAAGCAGACAATCGTAGCTTGTGCATGTGTGTTATATTCAGTTTTGTTTTATGCCCTGTTCCCTGAGTCGAAAAATAGAATTTGACGTCTCTGTCCCTGCCGAGTCTAGAGAGTATGTGATAGTCGAGCTCCGTCAAACTTTGGGACCCTAGTGGTTTTTCTGTTTCTCGGGTTCCAGATACTGTCCTGGAGATAGCTTCTCTTCGGATTTCTTTTTCTCAAAGTATGCACATGTGACTAGTTCATTAACTACTTCTTGTTTCACATTCTCGTACCCTCATAGTTTATTTTGCAAGTTATTAATCTGCCTTTTCATTTCCGGGTAACACCACAATGAGAAGGTAACCACCCACTGAATTATGGTTCTCTCTTTTTTGGCAGCTACCTTGTCTTTAGTTTTTCAGTTTCCTCTCAAAATGCGGAGAGTTTACCACCCTTGAGAGCTTGCAGGACAGACAGTGCATCTGTGAGGATGACTACCTGGTGGCAGTCAGAGTTGGTGTTATAAATCATATTTGCAGCTTGCTCTAGAGCTTGAACCTCAGCTGTATAGTTGGAACAGAATTTACCAGTGGGAATGTGCCTAGTCTCATAGTGGTTGTCAGGATATGAAATAAAGATACTGGCATCTCCATTCCTAACAGCATTAGTTGCAGGTCCATCTGTATAGGCATGTATCCATGATTGATCGGGATAGCTTTCTTGGATCATACTCAATGTAGCAGTTCGTTTTTGCAGATCATTATACTCACATCCACTTGTGAGACCACTGACTGATGTATTAATTTGGAGGGCACTGCTGGCCTGCTCCCATGGTACAGGGTATAGGGTGGGCTTCAGTGGTGTTGTCTTCATGGATAGGTCCTCTCTTGATGCTGTCTTATAAGTCTTTTCCCCCAATGCACAAAGCTGCTACGCTTTAGACGTCCCAATGCCAGATCATCTAGTCTTGCCTTCATTGGGTGCATTGGCATACTGTTGTACTTTTTTTCCATCTGGATCATGGTTTTTGTGTCTCTTCTATGGGACAACAATGTCTGAACTCGTAAATCCAGCAACCTTCTGCATACTCTGTTTATTGAGGTTGTAGTTTTCATGGCTCACTGTAATGAGGCCTAGACTGAGCTTGATTTTGCAACCTATGTCCCAAAGACTCTGCAGATGTGAGTTTAAGCAGCTGATGACCATGCTTGTCTAGAGCTAAACTCTAAGTGTTGGTCTTATTACTCCATTATAAATCTTCTTTAGATTATCGTTCATCATTGGCTCCCCAGTTTTGTACCTGCTAATTTTCTCTGAGTTGAGTTATGAGCCTAGTCGTCTTCGCGGGCCTTTCCTTCTGCATTTTCAATATGCTTATTCCATGTAAGCCTTTGGTCAAATGTCACCCCAAGATAGGTGTGGGTAGTAGCTTTCTTCCCTTGATCACGGATGTTTTGTCCCTATAGTGTGTATGATAGCTTGTTAGCTGATTTGTCTCCTTGGGGGCGAGGTGATGGAGCGTGGAACATTGCGTTTTGTGGAGGTTTATGACGGCAGGGTAGTTTTGTCCTGTTTGTTTATTGTGATATAGCCATTTCTCTGCCCATGACACTAGTCCATGTCGCCCTGGCTGCCCGCTGCATTCTATAATCTTGTGTGGTGACATTTTCATCAGCGCACCAGAGTACTAGGTCATCTGCATATTAAGTGCAGTCTTAGCATAACTCCTTGCAGGGAGATCTTTCACCAGGATCACTGTTGATGTAAACAAGGAAAGAGTGTTTTGGGAAAAAATACCATACTCCTCTCCTTGAAGAGTTAACCCCCTGTATGGTGCAGCAACACTTTTCTGCTCTGCAGTGTACCGTCAAGTGTGCTCCCTGCTCTATCTTCCTGAGTTTATGAGTAAGTGATGACTGTAATCCATTTTCATCATTGTTGCCGTTAACCTTGTATGGAATCCACTTCTCCTAAGTTTTGGGCAATGAGGCCATCTTTTCCCACACCTTGTCAAAGTCCTGCTGCTTGAAAGTCGACCCAGATCGTTTAGGACCACCTTTTTTTTCTTCTCCTGATGGAAGGCATCTTCTATTGCTTGATGACAAGTAAGTAACTTGGTCTTCTATACTGTTAGCATTCTCTGTTAAATCCAGCTTGTTCTTTCCGTGCACCATGAATCTGCTCTAAAATGGAAATGGTTAGACCTATCTCAAAAATACCATTAATCAAACTGTATGGTTGACTATTCGCTAAAATCCAAAGTTCATTCACCAACACAGCTTATGGTGTTATACTAGACTGATTGGCCTGGTCCCAACAAGCTTGTGAGCCGCTTCAGGTAGACGGTCTTAACTCTTTACATTTCCCTTACTTTATAGTGATGGGAGAATATTGTTGATGGCTATCTCTCCATACTTGGGGTACCGTCTTCCAGAGTTGTCAACAGCGTGGTTGAATATTCAACCAGTTTTGTCTGCTGCTGAGCTTGAATATCTCAGGCAGTTATGTCTTTGCTGATCTTACAAAGCTGCTTGGGTGAGAATCTCCAGATTAAACTAGCATTTTCGTTATTAGAAAAATTTAATTTGTCGTAGGTGGGGGGGTGACTTTTGAAACTGACGTTAAGCTTGGGGTGGAAATAGGCCTTCTGTAGTTTTCTCCTTAGTGTGATGGGTTTCCCTCATAGTATTTGGGGCAGGAGTATCTGTCTGTCCCAAGTAGTTGCCAGTATTTTTCTTTTCTTATCTCTCTCTGATGTCTATGTTAAATGTGGTAAGATTTGCTTTCTGAATGCTGTAATGCTGATCTAGCAAACAAGTGGATGCAGCTTGTTTCCTCTGAAAAAAGTTTGCCACCTTCATCCAATGTGATAGTCTGCCTTGGTGAGGAATGCTCTTCATTTAGAGACTTGACTAATCTCCAAAGTTTCCTGCCGTCTTTCCCCCTCAAGTTCAGCGAATGCCGTTTTAAGAGTTTATAGTTCTCCAGCTTTTTCCGTTTTTTCTTCTAGCTTTGTTCTCTGAAACTCTGCTACAGCCTTTTTCCATTTGTTGTGAGTTTTTTCAAGTGAAGGCTGAGACTCTGCGTCCCTTTCTAGCCCTGTCCATTGGCTTTTCCTGAGACGTTTCTTGGAGTGTGCTGGACCAGGTTGGTATGTAGTTACGCCGGCATCCTTTGGGAATGGTTTCTTTTGCAGCTTGTAGTATGCATCTGTTGAAGTCTTTTACCACTTCATTAATGTCTCTGTTCTGTACCTTGAGGGTAGACAGCAGCGTGTTCACCTGATGCCTGAATAAACCCCAGTTGGCTTTTTTGTAGTTCCATCTAGTAATGGCTGGGCCTGTACTGAGAGTTGCACTCTGGACAGTAAGAAAGATTGGGCGATGGTCGCTTCCCCCTAGTTGGTCTCCTACTTCTCTACTAATAGATCCAGCTATATCTGGTGTGGAGAAGGCAAGATCTGGTGTTGAGGTTGTGTGCCATCCTCTGGAGTAGAAGGTAGGAGTATCTGTGGCATTATTGACTAGGATTAGGGAGTGATCATCTTGCCAAGTTTCAACCTCTTCACCTCTGTGATCCAGATGGTTATAGCCCCAGCTCTGGGAGTGTGGCTATTATAAGTACTCCAAGCTGCTATAAGCGGAATGGTGGCTGGTTAGGGCCTTGTAAATAGCGGACTGAGACTCAGGTGTTTTGTTTGTTCGGTTGAGTGGACAGTAAATAGTTGCAGGAGTTTCTATATTTCCATCTTGTCTACCTTTGATCTGCATCAGCTAGCTGATATTTCTGCTCACCATCCATGAAATGGTTTTCCTTTCGTTAGTGGCAGAATTGTTAAGTTCCTACCTTAGCGACTAAGAGTTAGTAGTTAAGTCTCCTCCTTTTTCGTCATATCTTTGTCTGTCGGATCTGAAGCATTGATATCCCCTTATTTTAAAGGATTTGATCTGCTTTCACAGTGAGTCCTCTTAGATACAGTGCAAACACTGACTTGGCTTCTTCATACAAGAAGTTTTCCAGCTGACGTGCTGTCTTTTTTGCTGTAAATTATCCATGCCTGCTTGCTGTTGCACTCCTCTGCTTTTCCAGTGCATCAATGACAAGTGGCACTCTGGTTTTTCTCTTTCATTCGCTGAAATGTTTTCGTTTTGGTCAGTAGTTCTCCTCCCGCCGTCTGTTGTGACTGCCACAAGACGGTCTTAGCAGGGTCCTCCAGTTAGCTGAGGGTGGGCTCTGTCGAGGCTCAGAAGCCCGGCACTGCACTCTGCCTGGTGGAGCTCCACAGGGGCAGCCACCAGTAACGAGAATTTATTTTGACGGTGTAACTCTCTCATATGAGAAAAAAAATAAGCGGAACAAAGCGAGTTGCGCATGAATACTGTGGTTTCCCGTCCGGTGCGCCTTCTGGCCCAGTCTCTATGCCTTCTGCACCTGTTCACCGGGAGAGTGGGCTCATCCCTAATCTGTTTATGTTCCCAGTAGTAGACTATTCGCAAGCAGCCTGGGGGTGTCACTGCTCTGCGCGGCACCTACGGCTTGTCTTACCGAGGGCCAGGCGTCTCCGAGCCTCGTATAGGTGTGAAAAATAATAAGCGTTGGTGCTGCTTTTATCTTCAAAATAGCCCTGTCTTTCCCGTGGCTTTTCTTCCTCAACATCTGTTCAACTTTGAGTTAGGGAGTTCTGAGCTCCAGTCTCTTTCCCAGGCATTTTATCCTGGCCTGGCACGCATACAGAGGACCCCACTTCTGGTTCTAAGTTAGCCGTTGGGGATAGGTGGGGTAGCACACTGTGCATTCCCCGTCATCCAGGGGGCTCTCCAACTATGCAGAGCTTGCACAATGCTGTGCTCTGGTTCTGGGCTCTCCCAAGTAATCCTCACGTCCTGCACAGAGCCACTTCCAGATACCCACCACCTGCCAACCCTCCATTGTAGAAATCTCCTGCATGCGGCCATCCAGTCAAGAGCCAGTATTAAGTCTGGTGCCCAAGTGATCCCCCCAAGCTCAAGTTGTGGTCAATGCTGAGGTTCTCATCATGCTGCAACACAGGAGGGATTGTGAATGCACACAGCCATCTCTCTCAATTCTGGGGGCATCCGCGATAAGTCACCGTATTCTCTTATTCGGGGACTTAACTTTGCCTCAGTACTGTGAGCCTCGCCCGTTTCCGGTACACCACACACAGCCAAATGAGCAACGACGCCCTGGTCGCTTGATATCCGGACAAACAGAGGAATGAACATGAGCAATAAAGCATTTAACCCATGAATGAGTTGGGTGTGGGATTTGGTGCGACCAGAAGCATGTACACTCCCACGGGTGGGTTTACTGCCTACACCTATAGGGTTCCACCCACTTCCTCAGTCCCATTTAGTACTGGTCCCCTCAGCGCCAGGGACCTGTCCCGGTCTTTGGGTGGACCCCGCCCGGAGTAAAACACCCGCCGTGCATATCTCCGGGATCATTGAGCTTCGATCAATGACATCTCCAACCACACGGCTCAAGGAAATAGTCTTAACATGTGGAGATTTCGGTGTTTACCAAATTGAACTTTAAACAAAAAAATAAATTGGCCAACACTAATTAATTTGCATACTTTATAAAAATAGACAATGTCTGCAGTCCTGAGGGAGCGAAAAAGAAAGTGATAGTAATGAATAATAATAAATTTCATTATATAAAAGTCATACTTTGTACACACAAATATACTATAACAATATGATACTAGCTGTACGAGTAATGAACATCTGTAAGCTGGGCTTTTACTGATTATTACCTAAACTCATTCTCTTCCTCTCTCTCTCTCTCTCTAACATACACATGTTTTGTGTTTATAACAATAAAGAAGCAAACAATAAACCAATTACTAAAAAAACTAGCCAAGCACAGTAACACAGCATCTGCTCAACTTACAACCAATAAAGAATTCTTTAATTTTTTTCCCCCACTTTAGTCTCTTAAATAAAAAAATTATTATTAAAATAAAAGCATAAACATCACGTGTATGGTTTGGTTTGGTTTTAAGGACTATCTTCATTGCACGCGGACAACTACACTAGTGCTCTGATCTCCTCCCTTACATCACACAAGGAGGATCTCAGCACAGTGCACAAACTCCGTAGCACCAGCAAAAATCCCAAAATGTGTATAAAGAAATCACACATTCTATATATATATTTGGTGGGTAGGTTTCTAATTTTTAAATTTTGCCACGGCAGCGGCCTAATGGCCTACTCTTTACGATTTCCAACTGCAGTATGATCTTTAACGTTCGCAACTTGCACACAGGACCTCCTATTTTTTTCCCCCTTATCCGATAAGGCTAGGCATCTGATCTCACTACCCATGAGACCAGGGGGGAGTATGACATGATTAGGACCAATGGTTCTGAAAAAAATGTCCACAAATTATATTCCCACTACTGGGAATCGAACCCGGTACCTCTAGAATTCGAGGCGGACACCATACCTCTTAGCCACTCTGACCCCTCATGTGCATACAATTTTCAAATACATATGACATGTTAAATTAAATACATTCTATGACACTCATGCTGATAATAGATAAATGATCAACCTGATAGACAGTTAAAAAAAACTTTTATGTTACAATTTCAAAGTGTGCTTCACTTGGTTGCAAACAAAACAATACTTAGATTACTGCATGGAATTTGTTCAAAGTTAATATCCTTCATCAAGACTCACCTTGGGATCTGTCTGTATCTCAAAGTAGTTGTCACAGAGATGACACTTCATGCGAAACTTGTAAATTGGAGTACTGTAGTAGTTCCCGACTTTGGATTTCTCAGCATTGTAGCGAACACCCATACCAACATGGTTACCACAGCCTCCACACCATATATTATATGGCAACTCAAATCTGAATAACAAAGTTGAAATGGTCACTGTAATGGCCCTCTTTCATTTTGTACTTTACACATACTGGAATCTATCGCTATCATGATGGCTCCTTTTCATATTTTATTTATAATCAGATTCTACAACTCCATGAGATTGGCAATAACATGTCAAACAAACTGCTCCTGAAACCACCGCTGCATGAGCACATTAAGTGACTTTGGTACAAGTCTCACGAACGGAGCTTAACTGCAGTGGAGGGGCTCATGCTCCCTTAAGATCAATACAGTCAAAATAAGAGAACTCTTCAATTCATAAAAACAGCTGCCATGTTTATTTTTCCTTTTACATGTTATTCAGTTACATGGTATTCATTATCAAATTGTAAAATTCAACTAAATGATTGTCATTTTTCCATTCACATTTCATTTTTAAGGCATGATTCTGCAATTCATCAAAATGACAGTTGATTATGAATGTTTTTTCACATTTTATAATCAGATTCTGGTGTGGCCATGTCTGCAGAATGGGAGAAGATGGGCTACCATGACAAATATGGGAAACTAGAAGCCAGGGATCCAGACCTCCAGGATTACACAGAGTTTGTTGACAATCTCTGTTGGGCCGAGGACCGGACTGAAACTAGGCCAAAAGGAAGACAGCTGACAGGATAGCTTAGAGCTCTCTCTGGCTAATCTATACACGCCAAGGTAGAAGAGGAACGACTAAGTAAAGTAAAGTAAAAATAATCTGATTCTAGAGTTCTTCAAAAGGGCTGGCACATTTTCTTTCACATTCTTATCTATGCCATATAATACACAGTTCTCATCTACTCTTTCCCTCTTATTATGAGATTCTGCAGCACATTAAGATAACTGCAATTTATCCATACAACATTTTAACAATGCACTAATTCTATTGCAATGCTCACAAACTGGACATGATCTTCTACTGAATGTTCCTAAATTTGTATCCCGCCTTGCTCCTTCATTGTATTAAAGGACAGAAGTAGTAGGGAGAAATTACCTGATGACTAGAATGCCCTGGCTAAGTTTTCTGGCTCTGTCCCTCAGAGGATGCTGCCCCACTCGCTTGTTCGCTGAACCTTTCCTTGGATCCCAGTCAGGGGGGTAATATTTATTTACTGCCTTCCTTTCAGCCTAGAATGTCAATTGTGGCATATATAGAGTTTGGAATAAGGAAATTAAACACAATGTTTGTTATTTTTTTTTAAACTACTGGTTAGTATTTTTTTTTGGTAATGCCTGTGACTGACAAAATAGTGACTCGGCAGATTACACAAAATCACTTCAGACTGAGACACTCAAGCATACATTAGGCGTAAATACAAAACAAACAGCTACTCTGTATCACAATAAATGGAATGGCTAACATAAATGACAAACATAAGACACAATATTGTAGATATTAGAATGGCACAAACAGAAAATAAACTTATACTCTGACAAGGAAAGACTGAGGAAGACAGAGAAAACAAAAATCACTACCCAAGAAAAAAATGTGGACAGGGGCATGAGTGACAAAGTCTCAATTGGATAAGTCCCCAGAAGTAGCACAGTCAGGAATGGGCTGTGATAGTGATGTGAGTTATGATCTTAATATGGATAAAGAGGACAGAACACACAGGTGAGATACAGCTTTACTGAAAACATAACATACACTGATAAATCAAAAGCTGAGTCTTAATCTCAGATATATACTGATAAGTAAATACACACAGATATACACCCCATATTAATTATACAGCTAGGACATAAAAGCAGGGAATATAAAAAATATTATTTAAGGGAAACTGAGAGGGACATATCTCAAATTTCACCCAAATGGCTATCAATATGTCTGTCAATTAAATCGCCCAAGCCAATACGTCCTTAAATAAGAATCCAGAGATGGAGTAATAAGCGGTAAATTGGAATTCTTTTGTTTTTATTTTTAACACTTGGTCTCAATCTTTAAATTATATTATTATTTTTGAAAATGGTAAAAACAGGTTAGGGTTGAGGTTAGCATTGCCTGGTAGTTTTCTCTCTCTGCATTCAAAGCCTAAGCCTAACCAATAATGCAGAACTATTAACCGTGTTTCTGACATTTTTGTTTGTTTTTGCAAATAATAAACGCCTACAAATCTCAAAACAATAATGGCTGATGCTAATCTAAACCCCAACCTCTGTGGAGCTGTTTCAAAAATAATTTTTGACCTGAAAAACAAAATGAACTGGGGGATCCTAACACTAATATTGTAATGGTTATGCAGTATCATGAGTTGTAATTGCAGACAAAAAACAGCAAACATGTGCAAAACCAACTTGGGCTAGGCTAACCTGGTAATCATAGTGGTATATTATGAATTGTAATTACACTGATATTTCTGCCAGATGAGAAATTGCTTCTTTTTTTTTTTTTTTGGTGGCATATATGAAGTTGGTATTTTGCAGTTTGTCACAAGTTATTATTTTTCAACAAGCTGGGAAACAGGGTTAAGGTAAAGGTTAGTATTAGGGAATATCTTTCTGTATTTGCATCCTAAACGTAAGACGATAGAATCGCAAAATATGGCACTACATAGTGGTGTGGCCAAATCAGTAAGCCAAGTCAGTTAGTGCATGTGTGCCCTTGTTTGTTGTTATTTGTACTCATGTGTTCTTTTCAAGCCTTCATTCATCATACACTGTGAAGTTCACTGTCATTGTGGTATTATTTTCTTCACTTCACTTATTTGTTCCTCTTCTACCCTGGGGGTGTAGAGGTTTGCCAGAGAGAACACCATACTATACTACTGGCTGTCTTCATCCTGTCCTGGTTCAAATCCAGTCCGTAATTTGTGCCACTTCGTCGCATTTAAGGTCAGTCCAGTTTTCTCTCTGTGGTTTCTTGTAATCAAATTTTAAGACAAACAGGTGATTGGCCTGTTGTGCTTTTGCAAGGTGGAGGGGCTGCCTCTTTACGGCCTCAATGCATGCTGTCTGTCTGGTTCTCGGTTTTACCCGCTACTTTCTTAAAAGCATGTAGCACTCAGAATCCCTCCTCATTTTTTTAGCATGGGCTTGGGACCGGCCTAAGTAATACACAGCGGTAAGCCAAAGCAGTAAGCCAAGTCAGAGCAAAATCAGTTAACGCATGTGTGCACTTGTCATTTATTATTTGTACTCATGCGTTCTTTTCAAGCCTTCATCTTCATACACTGTGTAGTTCACTGGCATTGTAGTAGGCTGTAATTCTGCTGTCTATAGCCTAATTCTCCGGTTTCTGATCTCTCTACCCTGGTGATCAGGGGGGATTTTGATATTAGGACAACTGGTTCTGGAAAAAAAATGTCCAGACATTATATTCCTTCTACTGGAAGAATCGAACCCGGCACCTCTAGAATTCGAGGCGGACGCCATACCTCTTTGCCACTCCGACACTAGACTTGGAGGATGAGCGAAACAACACTTATTTACTCTATCCGTAGATAGGCCTAGGCTTTTTTATTATTAATAATCCTTACCATTTTAAAATGTCAAATTACACTCCCATCTGGCAGCTAAAATTGAGATAGCAACTGATTATTCTCAGCATATGGTGCGGTGAGTGTGTACGAGACGTTTTCTGTATCTGTTGTCACATTAAACCATATCTTCATTATTTTTTTTTTTACTCTTCGTGAATGTAAGATTACAAAGGGAGATAACTAACTGACCATATTTATCTTTTTTCAGGATAGCCCTCAAGGTTGCCATATTAAAATTTTGAGTGAAAGCGAAACAGCGCTACAAAAACCCCCCCCCCTCCCCCCCCCCCAAAAAAAATAGGAAAAAAAGTTATCAGTAGATGTTTTCTAATCTTACCACAAAACAGCTCCACATCCAGGTCAGCACTGTCATCCCAAATGGAATCTGCGTAATACACTTTAACAGTCGTAAAGTCCTTAAAAATGTTAGACGATGCAATGAAGTCCTTACAATACTTATTCGAAAGCAACACGTCTGCTCTAACTCTCACAACAGCAACAAGAAGGTACAGCTGCATTGTTTATTGCTTTTGTGTTACTTGAGGATTCTTCTTCTTCTTCGTTCGCCCTGAAAAGGACGGTGGTTGCGTTGTGTCTGTTTCCAACGTAGCTGTGATATCTGCACCTTTCGGTCGACACATCCGACTTCTGCATGGCATTTTTTAGGACCGGGTTTGCCTTCCCATTGCGATCCGTACTCGCTCAGCCAGCCTGCATTGCTGCAGACTGTTTCCAGGACCACCACGTGGAGGTGGAGCACGGTCTTGACCAGCTCTGGTTCGCTGGTCCTGACGCAGGCAGTCAAGCTATGAGTCGCTGACTGCGGTCTCTATTGCTGCGTCTTGAGGTCCCTACTTGAGGATAAGATTGAGAATATCCTCTCAGCTACAATATTGCTCACTGGGGTTATTAAACAAAGGTAGCCAGCTCTTTAAAGGCCTCATTTTAAAGTACGCCAACCCAAAACAGCTCTATGTCTGTGGGAAGTCCATCTTTATTAAATGGGGCTTCTCTCCAGTCGACAAAGGTTATTCTTCTGAATTATTCTTCTGTTGTTTTGATGTCGCTAATGAAATGTGCATTTGGGAGCCGCGCTGGTGTAATGGCTACGGCGTTGTACTGGCGACCAGGTTTTCATGGTTCAAACCCGGGCGTCAGCGTTTGAAGGAATGTTTACGACCGGAAATTTGACCGAATAACCTGAACGGCTCCTGCACATAAATCCCGTGTGGGTGGGAAGGAGCTTCGCTCCTGACCGGGTTGGAAGGAAAGTCCACTGACCCCCCAGCCTCGCAATGACATGTCATTGGGCCAAAAGAGCTGGAACGCTCGAGTGTCGCTGGTTAGAGAGAAAAAAAAATGAAATGTGCATAAAGGGTAATTCTGAAATGAGGAACCTTGAAACCTGGTTCAAAATTATCACATGCTTCAATTTGATAGGCCTTGACAAGTACCTCTCGCCGAAGGAAGTCGACATCTAAGTTTATTGATTCTTTTAGCATAGACAAACATCGTATCTTGCTTTTATATTTTCTGCTTCTTGGTGGATTTCAGCGCTCTTGTTCTGTTGTAGAACCGCATTCTATTAAGAATTCGACACCAACGGCAACTTGATAAATTCTTTTTGTTTGTCCACTGATATTCAGTCTGAAGATTATGCTAGTGCAAGTATAGTTTTGGGTACTGCTTGTGAGTATTTGCGTTGTTTTCGCTAAAACGGCTGTTTGAGTCTTTCAAATTTATTTTTACAGCAAGCATCGTATGCACAAAGAACAAGTAGTTTTTGTAATTTGATATTTTCTTTAGCAGTCGAGCTTTGATTAGTGTATCCACATTTGCTAAGGCTAGCTCAGTAGACGTGAAATAAGCCTTTAGCTCCATCCACTTCATCATTGCATTAAAACATGGTGTGACCTTCTAATTACTGTCGTGAAGAGTCACAGCCCAGATAGTCAAACGAGGGTCGGTATTTGCACAAGTACTGGGAGATAAATTATCCGTCTGCGGACATATTACAGACATACACATGAAAGACGGAATGATGTAATAGCTTCCGGACAGAAGTGTTACGAAGACATTATTTGTGATAATGTAGGGAGTTGTAGTGCAATCATTACCGCGAATCGACGGATATAACAATTCCATATTTGGAAAGTGACCTCTTAAATAACACGCAGAATTTTCCTGTGAGGAAAATTTTTGAATAAACGCCATCAAACCACGTACGATTGAAATTACTGGCCGGCATTCGAGATGTAAATATAACAACATTTCTGGTTGGAGCCTGGTATAATAGTAAAAAACAACGTGCGTGGGATGAAAGTTGTAATATAACCTGACACTTTCGCTGGGGTAAGGGACTGTGAAAATTCAAATCGTCAAGAGACCAGCCAGACATCCAGAGTAAAGAATAGGATCATAATTCCATTTATCGGGCCGAACCTTGTTTGAGCATCTTGAGGACTTATATCCAGGGAAAACTCTACCTTTATTAACACGGAAAACCGGAATCCTAGGAATCTGAACACACGGTCAGAGTGGGAACTTATTGTAAAATAACATCCCAGAACACATAGAAGAGGCATCTTAAAGAAAATGCCTTAACTATTTCGCTGATCCAGACGTATGTGATCCCAAAGAGATTTTGGGGTAAGTTGTACATTTAAAATTCTATATTTTGCATTATTAACACAAATATTATTAACGTGAAATAATATGTATATATTGACATGTGAATATTAATATGTGAAAATTGCTAGTGGATGCCCAAATCATACGAGGCTGGCAACCTCAGCATAGAATGATGATTTCATGAACCACCACTGCAAGGGCTGGTGACTGCTTTATGGGAGTTTCTTATAGAGAACCAAAAGCAGAGGTAGTCCCAAGTTCCATATGTAGCAGGGAGTGAATGATGAGAGAAATTATGTACATACTTATTATATTGTTAACCTTTTCAACCATTGTAGCAGTAAATGTAAACCTATTCAATCTAAATGTAATGAAAGTTTTCCGTTCACTGGTATTAAGATTAATTCTCAGAGAGGGTAAAGTTCTGAGGTAGATAGGGTGGTGGAATGAAAAGAGGGCGGTACATGAGTGTGTGTCAGGAAAACTCAATACTCAAGAGGGTATTTGTTCTCTTCTTTTGTGACACTAGTCGGTGGTACCAATTGAGGGTACTATCTCTGGAACAAGTGAGAGTATAAGTGGTCGGAAGTCGACGTTAGACACCATTATCAGATGTGGTTACTCCATGTCACTTCTTGGAACGTGCTGCAACTTTCAAACTTGACCAGTGGCGGGTGTGATCCAGTCATCTATCTGCAAAGAACCAAACATTAGCGGAAGCAGAAACCATCAAACTATTGGCAGCTAAGTACAAACTTAAAAGCTGCCAAGTGAACTGTCCTCTTTTCGAAACCATAACATCACCATGTGATGATTACTTTTTTAAATATAAACTTAACCAGAGATATAAAATACTAATAAGAATTTCACTGAGTAATTCAGTTGGGGACTTGAACAAGCTAATTATAAGACAATCATCCTTCATAAAAGTTGACGGCAGATACTAAAGTTAACATTGCTGGGACTCATTCAGCATTGTTCCTGTTTTCTGAATATCTTGTGAAATTCCCTCGAGGTAGAAGCATCATTATCCTTCTAGCTACAACGTTGCCAAGAGTAATCTTGTGCGAAGGTAGACACCTTTGAAGATCCACAGTAGATACTCTAGGTTTTAGCCACTGTTGGACCACTATGGCAGAGCAAAAGGAAAGCAACCCGTGACAGAGGTGTGTATCACAATTCTTTGTATGGCTTTGTCGTATTTACTCATTATGACAAAAACTAGTTGATTAAATTTATGGTTACTCCGTGTTGAATGCACAATGCAAGTGAATGACATATACTTGTTTTACACACAGTGAGTAGATTTATCTTTCCAACTAGTCCCATCAGAGTTCTCCTACCAACCATGGCTGATGCACCATTAGATGCAAAAGCGGTGCAGTTTATAAGACTCTGTGCACATACTGTAATTTCTTTTAACATTAAACTGGGGTTTTTTTTCTCTCTCTTAACCTCTCGTCCCGGAATTAAAACAAAAAATTCAGTTAATTTGTTTTTGTCTTATTACTCAAAAATGAACCAGACACACACGAGTTTTTTTTTAATAATTTATTTGCATGTGCTGAAATGTCAGTAGATTCATCTAAAGTGATTTGTTGTTGTTTAACTAGGGCCGCTGAGCTTTTTGCTCTTTTGCAGCCAATACCAAGTTGTGAACTCTTTGGTAGTATCTACAAGGTGAATATAGGATTTTCCTGTTGCTTTTCTGCAATTCCGAAACGTATTGAGTTGAAGTCATGAGCTCCAGTTTCTCCAACTTGGCTTGCATTTAAAGGATCGTCACATCTGGTCCCAGGCTAGGAGTAAAAATCACGTGACATACTGTGCATTCCCCGCCATCCAAGGGGGATCTCCAAATATACAGAGCTAAAATTATGTGCTCTGGTTGTGGTCTGTCTTAAGGAATTGTTACGTCATGCACAGAGCACTTCTCAGTTCCCCCTGCCTATCATGGGGGTCCATAGTGAGATCCTCCATGCAGACAACCAGGTCAAAGTCAGAGTAACGTCTGGGGCTCAAGCGACTCCTTCAAGCTTAGTGTGCAATGCTGGGTTCTCAACATGTTTCACCACATGGGTAATCCCTGGAAGTGTGTGGATGATTTCAAGAGTCAAGGTGGGTATAATTAGCCTTACTGAGTTTCACATCCGAATCTACATACTATAGCATGTAGCATCATTATAGTAATGTGCATAGCTGGTGGTCATATAACGATGTCGTTAGTGTGACCACACAAAAGCAATTTTGAATGGCAAAGAAAAAACCAACAAGCCAAAAGAATTTTCTGACGCCAAACGATTTTTTAAAAGCCTAATTTCTGGAACATGGCGTAAAAAAAAAGCGAATATGGCAACCCTGATAGCCGTTCATTACTATACTCGCTATTTTTCTCTACCTCAACATCTGAGTGGAATGAAAATTCCGAGTCTCACAACAAATATGTATTCGTCAGAGACAAAAAATATACATAGACACAACACAATGAGATGAACACTAAAAGAAAACGATTACAAGTAATGAGAATATAATGCTACAAAACTAACAAAAACAAAACTCCGCAATGATGGTTGGTTGCGATGATCATCAACATATTTTAATTAATGGACAAAATGTCATGATCAAGTCCTAATGACTTATAATTAGGATCTGTTGTATTATTGGAGGGCCAATCGTAGATAAATTCAGAAGCTGCCCCTATGTTAATGGTAACATGCAACCTAATTATTTATTCGTTAAATGTACAGCTTTGATTTGTGGACTGTGAAAAGACACTTGACAGTGCTGACAGAGAATCACTTTGGAAACTGCCAAACTGGGGCATTATGGAGTCTCCATAAAAATCATTAACTATTAATAAAGAATACATAACATGCAGAAATATTCATAAATGACAACTTACAGGACCGCTTGAGATAAAAACTGGAGAGCAACAGTGATGTTTCTTATCATTTCTCTTTTTGTTGTCTACAAACTGGGTACCGTAATGAAAACATCAACACAAGACAACATAAACGGTATCCGGTGCACTCTAACTTAACAGTTTGACAATCTAGATTTTGCCGACAATGTCGCTTTTCTGTCCCATAAAAAGACAGAGAAAAGACAAAGATAACTGGCAGAAATGCAGGAACTAATAAAGTAATAACAAGATTGCACGTAAAGAAACATCCTTACAAAATGTAGAATCGTACATATCTTGTCGGCAAAATAGATAGAGCTAGAGGAACAGACAGCGACATCAAGCTGCAAGAGGAGCTTTTATTGCATAGGAGATATGCGGAAATCAAATCCAACACATAGATAAGAATCTTCAGTTCAAACGTCAAGTCAGCCCTACAGTATGGCTCTGAAACATGGTGAATAACAAAAAGCGACAACCACAAATTTACTGACACTCATAATTTGTGATTGAAATCGTACGGAAAAGTGGAACAAGAGACAGAAATGATGAGAACGACCCTGAGCTAGTGCTAAACAAATATAAAACTTATTTATCTCTTCACATTTTTTACATTAACCATGGAAACCCTTTCCGTGTGGTATTTCTTTTAGGCCTACTGTATCAACATTCTCCAGCCTTTGTTTCAAGTCATGCTTGAACGATACTCACGCTGTTATTACATTTGATTTTCTTAGATTCGCATGAGTTTTACTGTCGCTACAATGATAATGGAACTGAAGTTACAGAAGTCGATAAATATGCTGCCATTTGTCAAGTATTTCAGTTCACGTTTCCTTGAACGTTCTTGTTTTCTCCTTTACACTTCCTATCAACATTGCGTTCGTTTCTCTCAGCTTCTCCATTTACCTAGGATATATTATGAAGAGGATGACGTCGGGAAGGAGTTCACGAGAAACTGGAGTTCCTTCGTCGACGTCTCGCAAAAAAAAAAAAAAGATCTATAGCAGATACTGCTGTAGAGGAATGTAGTGTTATAGAAACTACTGCATACTCGGTCCATCTTTAAGAGATGGGATGATCAGTTCCCTTCCTGGCTGCCTTTGCCTTCCCTAACTCAAAAGCAGAGCATGTGCATAGTCACAGCTGAAGTGTAACGCGGACAGTGACCAGGCATCGGGACAAAAAAGGTAATTGGTCACTGATTAATCGATTAGTTGGGGAGCGTGTACACCAGCGTTCGTCCCTACTGTCAGGTTTCGAACCCTTAACTCTGCAAGCTACCCATTCTGGCAATTGATACTCGGACTACAGAGTGCGTTTTGGGTTTGAGCAATAGGCAGACAATAACTACCAACAAGCTTTCCTAAATGGGCTGTTGGCGCCGAATAGAATGATGGGCACATCGAGGACATTTGTTAGAAATAAAAGCAGTCTTTGATTTGGAATCCACAGGGTAAGAGAGGTAGAGGAAGATAAAGGAACATGGAGATGAGAACTGGATACAGACATGAGGGGGATGAAGAAGACAGAAAGACCTCGGGCTGATGGCAAGGGACGAAGACGTGGCATAGGTTTGTTGAAGGACAATGCTCCTTGGGGGAAGCTGATGATTTTGCATACAATTTTCTTTCTTCTACACCAAGTATATATTTTTTTTAAAATTCATTTCTCATAGATTTCTATATTTTCTTCTGTTCTATTGCTTTTTCTTCTTTCGTCCTGAAAAGGACGTTGGTTGCGTCGTGTCCGTTTACAGCGAAGCTGCGATATTTGCGCCTTTCGGCCGACACATCCGACTTCAGCATGGCATTTTTGTGACCGGGTTAACCTTCCCTCTTTGATCCCTACTCACTCAGCCAGACTGCAGTGATGCATCCTGTTTCCAGGACCACAAGTTGGAGGTGGAGTAGGGTCTTGGTCAGCTCTGGTTCGCTGACCCTGACGCAAGCAGTCAAGCTATGGGTCGCTAACTGCATTTCTCACTGTTGACGCGTCTTAGGTCCCGTTCTATTGCTTCCAACTTTTGAACAGCTTGTTTTCTTTGAATGTGTATTTACGAGGGGCGTTCAGAAAGTAATGCACCACATCGTTTTTCTCAGCTAATAATGAAGATAGAAGCATGAAATTTTGCACACTTCAAATATGGCATGTGCCAATTGTGTGCACCATATTGCACTGCAACCGGCCAAATAATACGGCTGCCCTAAACCGTTGAAATGGAGCGTGTTAGCAACTTGCGTTATAAACAGCGAATTGTGATAGAATTTCTCGTTGCAGAGAAGGAAACTGTTGTGAATATTCACAAGCGTCTATGTGATGTGTATGGAAGTTTTGCAGTCGACAGGAGTACAGTCAGTCGCTGGGTTCAGAGAATCAGGAAGTGGAGATACGGACGGAGCTGCTTGATCGGCCGCGCTGTGGACGTCCTACCACAGCCACCAACGCAGAAATGTTGAAATGCGCTGAGGGCATTATTCTTACTGATAGGCGAATCACTACTCAACAGTTGGCCTTACAGCTGTGAGTCAGCATTGGTAGTGCAAATGCAGTTATAAAAACTCTCGGATTTTCTAAGGTTTGCGCAAGATGGGTTCCTCGAAGTCTCACAAATGACCAACGATTGCAAAGGAAAGCAATTTCTTCTGAATTGTTGGAGCGTTTCAATGCTGATGGAGAGAACTTTTTGGCTAAGATCGTTACAGGTGACGAAATCTGTGCACATCATTTTGAACCTGAGACAAAAAGACAGTCAATGGAGTGGCATCATCCGCAATCACCAAGAAGAAAGAAATTCAAGACAATTCCTTCAGCTGGAAAGGTCATGATCACTGTCTTTTGGACATTGAAGGTGTGATTCTTGAGGACGTTATGCCAAGAGGAGAGACAATCAATTCGCAAGTTTACATTAAGACATTGAAAAAACTCAATCCAGGGTTCATAGCAAATTTCTTCAAGCATTTTCCAGGCTTTTTCCAGGTCCAGCACGTGATTTTCAAGGATGGGAAACTCTAATATTTTCCTCATCTAATTTTCTCAGATATAATTATCACTTTGCTGATCAGCAATCCGGAGCATTACCGTCTCCCATTACCAAGGGTGTTTGCAGATTTCTTTAAAAAGAACTTTTTTTTTTTTTAAATTCATAAAAGATTGAAAAACAGACATCTTTTCCAAGTTTTTAGTGAATTTGTTCAACATCAGCACAATAAAATGTTAGTGACATGGATGGTAATGAATAAAATAAGCTTGATTGGCGTATTGATTTAACGATTAACCACGTATATCAACATAAAAGGCTAATAAAATTGGAATAAAATGTTTAAAAAAAAACTGTATTTTTCGTGTTTGTCTTTTTTGAATGTATTCTGCGTCTGTGGCATCTGACAATGAGCGTTTGTAAATGTTTGAGTAGTTAAGTACCTCTAGTTGGAGTCTGAGCTGCTTTTTTCATTAACTGGGGTTGAAGTTGTAGCTGTAGGCCTCTGCAAGAGTCTTTGTCAACGATCCACGTTGATAATCCTTGACTGTGTGCTATAACATGAAGCAGGGTATCAGGCATAGAGGTACATTGCAATCTGGGCAGTACATGAAAGTCTGGCTTCTGTTCCCTGCAGCCTTACACACTTTACAGTCTGGTTTGTACATTGTCCTTTCATATTTATCAATGAAGTGGTGCTCAGTAAGTCATGTTGTTGTGACCTGTGGTTTTCAAGGTATCACATTGTGTCGAAGAATAGCAGGTTCAATAAGTCATACTGACATCCTGATCTTCGCTTTGATCTTTTTTTGTAGAGTTGGCAGTGTTGTAGGTTATGTGCCCATTGACCAGGGCAGTTTCAACTAAGAAATAATATAAAAATAGGATCTGTGTGGGTAGGGGTAGCTTGCACCTAGTTGGCTGAAGTTTCCACACCTCCCATACTTTTGCTGTATTTTTCTGCAAGCACTGGCTTCTGAATTGTTCTGCCCTCAAGAATTTGTCTTTCTAACTGTCTTGTTTATATTATCATTGGAGTGAACAGTGGATATAAGGTTAAATCTTTTCGTATCATGCCAGGTGACAGGTGCCTTATCTTCTGTCGCACAAAGGACAGGATGATTTGTCTTTTTCAATTTGAGTCGTTTTTTTTTCTTCAGTGCTACAGGAAAATGCTTCCCATTTTCCGCTACTGTTCCAAATGCACCAATCTGAATTTCAGGTCTTGAAATAAAGCTGAAGGCTGAATCAAAACTACCACAGAAGAGAATATGTCCCTTGTTGCGTATGAAATTTGAATTAAAACTATGGTGACTTTTCACTGAAAAAAAAAGAGTCCAAATAATCTCAGCTCTCAAGAGTTTTTTCCTTGGTCACAAATGATGTCACATCTGTAGGTCTCCTAGTAGTGTTAGTTTAAAAAAAAAAAAAAAGGGAACACAAATAACTTATGAGTAGGCCTAAGCTATGGAGCCGCGGTAGCATAGTGGTTAGTGCACTGGCTTCCTAGCGCAGTGGTCTATGGTTCGATCCCCAGATGAGGCGGGAATTTTTTAGGCCACAAACGGCTCCTGGGTCGACCCAGCCCCAAATGGGTACCAGAGCAACTCTGGGAAGGTTAAGGCGGCCGGCGTGATGCCGACCACATCACCCCTCGTGTGCCGACGGTCAAGATAATATGGGCCTAACACCATATTCCCAATATGCCTCAATGGGCGTGTAACGGGTTCCTTTACCTTTTTTTTTTTTTTTAGGCCTAAGCTATGTATATTTACCAATTCAAAATTCTAAACGCATACATAATACTTCTTCTTCTTCTTCTTCCGTCCTTAGCCAAAGACCGACCAAGCAGTCAGAGGCCATCACGCCTTGTGGCGTCTTAAGGGCAACAGCAGATTGATTTTCTCTGTTGTAGTTTCCCATCACGCCTAGCGGCGTCTTTAGGGCAACAACAGATAGATCCATCTGCCGTTGTTTCCGTAATCGGTGTGACAAGCCAACGGGTGATCAGCCCATTGGGCATACATAATACAGTCAACCAATATTTAACTAGAACAAAAGGTAACATATATAGTAATTGGGAGGGTAATAAGTTAAAATCTATTAAATATCTAACTGGAGACCTTTTCCCCCCCCCCCCCCCCCCCTTACTATTTTTGTTGGGTTTTGTTTAGTTTGTTTGGATTTTTAAAAAAAATTTAATTTAATTTTTTTTTTAAATAACATAGGCCTATCCACAAAATTGCTGATTTTCATTTATTCTAATTACAGTGATTTGACAGATGTGATGCCAAAAACTTCTGGAAATGGATTTAATGCGCAAAGGGAAGTAAAAATTGTTACAAATAAGGGAGGGAAACCTGAGGCCTGTAAACAGTAAATTAATATGAAACAAATATAAAGGTATGTTATCAGGCACTCGCAGGAAATAAAGAAGTAGAACACCAGACAACAGAAAAACAACAGACATGAGTGGCTTACCCAGGATTTGAACACTGGACCTTCCGTGCGACAACCCCGCCTAGCCATGCAAGCGAATCACACTATCCGCTCTGCCATCTACGCATCATCAAAAAAATGATGTTTCAATGGCAGGTCAATAGTGCGAACCACAATACACGACACCAGAAGTCCTCCATGGGCAGTTCAGCCTATTAATGACGCAATCACTTCTGTTGTATTTCTATCAAGCAGTATAGGCCGAATCCAACAAGACCCTTAGGACCTTAATACTGTGTCCAGTAAATGATAGTAGACTAGAACAGTGAGAACAGGATAGTGGGTAGGTTTAGTATTGTACAAACATTTATTACAAATAAGGGAGGGAAACCTGAGGCCTGTAAACAGTAAATTAATATGAAACAAATATAAAGGTATGTTATCAGGCACTCGCAGGAAATAAAGAAGTAGAACACCAGACAACAGAAAAACAACAGACATGAGTGGCTTACCCAGGATTTGAACACTGGACCTTCCGTGCGACAACCCCGCCTAGCCATGCAAGCGAATCACACTATCCGCTCTGCCATCTACGCATCATCAAAAAAATGATGTTTCAATGGCAGGTCAATAGTGCGAACCACAATACACGACACCAGAAGTCCTCCATGGGCAGTTCAGCCTATTAATGACGCAATCACTTCTGTTGTATTTCTATCAAGCAGTATAGGCCGAATCAACAAGACCCTTAGGACCTTAATACTGTGTCCAGTAAATGATAGTAGACTAGAACAGTGAGAACAGGATAGTGGGTAGGTTTGGTATTGTACAAACATTTATTACAAATAAGGGAGGGAAACCTGAGGCCTGTAAACAGTAAATTAATATGAAACAAATATAAAGGTATGTTTTCAGGCACTCGCAGGAAATAAAGAAGTAGAACACCAGACAACAGAAAAACAACAGACATGAGTGGCTTACCCAGGATTTGAACACTGGACCTTCCGTGCGACAACCCCGCCTAGCCATGCAAGCGAATCACACTATCCGCTCTGCCATCTACGCATCATCAAAAAATGATGTTTCAATGGCAGGTCAATAGTGCGAACCACAATACACGACACCAGAAGTCCTCCATGGGCAGTTCAGCCTATTAATGACGCAATCACTTCTGTTGTATTTCTATCAAGCAGTATAGGCCGAATCCAACAAGACCCTTAGGACCTTAATACTGTGTCCAGTAAATGATAGTAGACTAGAACAGTGAGAACAGGATAGTGGGTAGGTTTGGTATTGTACAAACATTTATTACAAATAAGGGAGGGAAACCCGAGGCCTGTAAACAGTAAATTAATATGAAACAAATTTAAAGGTATGTTATCAGGCACTCGCAGGAAATAAAGAAGTAGAACACCAGACAACAGAAAAACAACAGACATGAGTGGCTTCCCAGGATTTGAACACTGGACCTTCCGTGCGACAACCCGCCTTTTTGATGATGCGTAGATGGCAGAGCGGATAGAACATTGTGATTACGATTGCATGGCTAGGCGGGGTTGTCGCACGGAAGGTCCAGTGTTCAAATCCTGGGTAAGCCACTCATGTCTGTTGTTTTTCTGTTGTCTAGTGTTCTACTTCTTTATTTCTTACGAGTGCCTGAAAACATACCTTTATATTTGTTTCATATTAATTTTACTGTTTACAGGCCTCAGGTTTCCCTCCCTTATTTGTAATAAATGTTTGTACAATACCAAACCTACCCACTATCCTGTTCTCACTGTTCTAGTCTACTATCATTTACTGGACACAGTATTAAGGTCCTAAGGGTCTTGTTGGATTCGCCCTATACTGCTTGATAGAAATACAACAGAAGTGATTGCGTCATTAATAGGCTGAACTGCCCATGGAGGACTTCTGGTGTCGTGTATTGTGGTTCGCACTATTGACCTGCCATTGAAACATCATTTTTTTGATGATGCGTAGATGGCAGAGCGGATAGTGTGATTCGCTTGCATGGCTAGGCGGGGTTGTCGCACGGAAGGTCCAGTGTTCAAATCCTGGGTAAGCCACTCATGTCTGTTGTTTTTCTGTTGTCTGGTGTTCTACTTCTTATTTCCTGCGAGTGCCTGATAACATACCTTTATATTTGTTTCATATTAATTTCCTGTTTACAGGCCTCAGGTTTCCCTCCCTTATTTGTAATAAATGTTTGTACAATACCAAACCTACCCACTATCCTGTTCTCACTGTTCTAGTCTACTATCATTTACTGGACACAGTATTAAGGTCCTAAGGGTCTTGTTGGATTCGGCCTATACTGCTTGATAGAAATACAACAGAAGTGATTGCGTCATTAATAGGCTGAACTGCCCATGGAGGATTTTCTGGTGTCGTGTATTGTGGTTTCGCACTATTGACCTCCCGAATTGAAACATCATTTTTTGATGATGCGTAGATGGCAGAGCGGATAGTGTGATTCGCTTGCATGGCTAGGCGGGGTTGTCGCACGGAAGGTCCAGTGTTCAAATCCTGGGTAAGCCACTCATGTCTGTTGTTTTTCTGTTGTCTGGTGTTCTACTTCTTTATTTCCTGCGAGTGCCTGATAACATACCTTTTTATTTGTTTCATATTAATTTACTGTTTACAGGCCTCAGGTTTCCCTCCCTTATTTGTAATAAATGTTTGTACAATACCAAACCTTCCCACTATCCTGTTCTCACTGTTCTAGTCTACTATCATTTACTGGACACAGTATTAAGGTCCTAAGGGTCTTGTTGGATTCGGCCTATACTGCTTGATAGAAATACAACAGAAGTGATTGCGTCATTAATAGGCTGAACTGCCCATGGAGGACTTCTGGTGTCGTGTATTGTGGTTCGCACTATTGACCTGCCATTGAAACATCATTTTTTTGATGATGCGTAGATGGCAGAGCGGATAGTGTGATTCGCTTGCATGGCTAGGCGGGGTTGTCGCACGGAAGGTCCAGTGTTCAAATCCTGGGTAAGCCACTCATGTCTGTTGTTTTTCTGTTGTCTGGTGTTCTACTTCTTTATTTCCTGCGAGTGCCTGATAACATACCTTTATATTTGTTTCATATTAATTTTACTGTTTTACAGGCCTCAGGTTTCCTCCCTTATTTGTAATAAATGTTTGTACAATACCAAACCTACCCACTATCCTGTTCTCACTGTTCTAGTCTACTATCATTTACTGGACACAGTATTAAGGTCCTAAGGGTCTTGTTGGATTCGGCCTATACTGCTTGATAGAAATACAACAGAAGTGATTGCGTCATTAATAGGCTGAACTGCCCATGGAGGGCTTCTGGTGTCGTGTATTGTGGTTCGCACTATTGACCTGCCATTGAAACATCATTTTTTGATGATGCGTAGATGGCAGAGCGGATAGTGTGATTCGCTTGCATGGCTAGGCGGGGTTGTCGCACGGAAGGTCCAGTGTTCAAATCCTGGGTAAGCCACTCATGTCTGTTGTTTTTCTGTTGTCTGGTGTTCTACTTCTTTTTTTCCTGCGAGTGCCTGATAACATACCTTTATATTTGTTTCATATTAATTTACTGTTTACAGGCCTCAGGTTTCCCTCCCTTATTTGTAATAAATGTTTGTACAATACCAAACCTACCCACTATCCTGTTCTCACTGTTCTAGTCTACTATCATTTACTGGACACAGTATTAAGGTCCTAAGGGTCTTGTTGGATTCGGCCTATACTGCTTGATAGAAATACAACAGAAGTGATTGCGTCATTAATAGGCTGAACTGCCCATGTAGGACTTCTGGTGTCGTGTATTGTGGTTCGCACTATTGACCTGCCATTGAAACATCATTTTTTGATGATGCGTAGATGGCAGAGCGGATAGTGTGATTCGCTTGCATGGCTAGGCGGAGTTGTCGCACTTTACTGAAGTAAAAATTGTACGGGTACTTTGCGCAAAGGGAAGTAAAAATTGTACGGTAACTTTACAATTTTTACTTCCCTTTGCGCAATACCATTTCCAGAAGTTTTCGGCGGTTTCGTTTTCGGCACTTTGCGTTAATGGCGTAAACGCAGATTTATTTTTAGACTCGTCGCGTCTGTTGTTGCGAAAAATACCATCAATAACTAAAAAATGGACACAAAGTAACGAACTTTCGATTTCGTATTATTTTTCAAGGTCCGATGCGGGAAATTCAAGGCTTTTAGCCATTTTTCCAGGCTTTTCAAGGCCTGAAATTTTTGTTTTCCAGGTTTTTCCAGGTCGCTACGAACCCTGTCAATCAATGTTTTCGCAGAGTTCGGCCGCACAAGAATCCAGCAGACCTGCTTCTCCTTCACGACAATGCGCGCCCTCACACAAGTCTGGCAACACGGGAAGCAATATCACCAAATTGGGTTGGACTGTACTACCCCATCCACCCTATAGTCCCGATTTGGCACCCTCTGATTTTCATCTATTTGGTCCACTTAAAGATGCACTCCATGGGACAAGGTTTGAAAATGATGGAGTGATTCATGCAGCGAAGAAATGGCTACATGATCAAGACAAAATCTGGTACGGGCTAGGAATACATGCACTTGTTTCGCGCTGGCATAAAGCCGTACAAGTTGATGGGGATTATGTTGAATAATACCGATGTTTACATGACATATCCATGTATATTGTCTATAAATTTCATGCTTTTTGAATAAACAGCTCCTGAGAAAAACGATGTGGTGCATTACTTTCTGAACGCCCCTCGTATGTACATCTATCTGACCACCCTGGCACTGGGGTTGTGATCCACCGCTATCTTCTTACTGTTACAAGACGTGGAATTACGTATTGTGGTATAATGGAGTTTGATATATGCTTTATTTGAAATATTATCTCTTTATAAATCCACTTGAACAGTATAGGTTAATACTATAATTAATACTTTTTAATTCCTCTAACTCACTAGATGCGGTTGTAAGCATGCCCTCAAAATATTGGTCTAGAGGATTCCCAGTCAGTTATTATACGTTTTTCATACAGGAGAGAATAAAAAGTAAAGTAAACAGTGAAGTCAAAGAAGAGCCGTTTGTTTTAGACAGAGCAGCGGAACAAGAGAAGCAATATTTTGCTTAAGAATATTAACAGAAAAATAGTATTGTACATGTGCTTCGTTGACTATAAGGCTATCACGAGAAAATAACTGAATGCCTCAAAGACAAGACCTAAGTTAGTGATGGAAAAGATATAAGAATACCCAGTAGCCAGACAAGGTTGTGTGTTGTCCCCCTGCTTATTTAATCTATACACATTGAAAAATGTTCACAGATGCAGGAAATGCCATGACTGAACATCAGTGGAAGGTCAATTAACAACCTTAGATATACAAGTGATCTCGAGTACTATTCTTCTGTCTCCACATTTAAAAAAAAATAAACTTGTCCCCTCGTTTTGGCAAGGCATGTCCCGTTCAACCTAGTCGGTTATATTAGGGCGCATGTCTATATATAAAAGACCTTTAGATCTGTTGACTATATTATGGGGATTTCAGAGCAAGGATTGCCTGATAATATTATCGATCCATCCCCAGTGCGCCTCTTCAATTCTGTGCAAGCAGCCATGTATGAAAGTGTGTAGCTTGTTATGTCCTTTAATGCTTGTGTATTAATTCTACATTTCCACTTTATTAATCTAATATTCCTTCTTCCATTGCTTAATTATAATAATATTATAATGTGTACTCTTTTATTTGTATTTTAGTTGATAGGAAAATATGTGTTTCTGCTCCCTTTTTAAATTTAATTAGAAGCTTGTGTAAGAAGACTTACACTGGTGGACAAAGATCAATAAATTGCTGACAAATTTTCTCTTCCTGGGTGTACTTTAATTCCTGCATCTTGTTATTTCCGTTTTGGTACGTTCTCTTCTCTCATCAGTATGTATGTCTGGTTTACTGATTAGGGCTCTTTCACCAAAACAAAATGACCCACTATAGGCAACTATGGAATGTATGACGCTTGATCAGTCCATACAATGGTGGACTCAGCACATAATTTTCCTATTAGTTGACTAATTTGGAGATGTTGAGATAAGTGATCAGTACTTTAAATGTATTATTAGTGTTGACTTGTTCTTATCAGTGCTAGTTTCATCTGCTGATAATGTAGACATACTAGGAAATGTGCACTATGTTTCCTAATTAATTCACTATTAGTAGTTTTATTGTGCAATCCTCAGTTCTTTTGCACTTGTGTTCTGCGCTACATCAACATTTTGATTTAAATTTACACGTGTTTTTGTGCAAATAAACTTCTGACAGTCAGTCCTATTGTATGACTCTGAGTCATGGAGAGCAACAACAAAAACAACAACCAAAAAGCTACAGACTTTTATAAACGGGTGCTTGCGTAGAATAGAAGGACTAAAATGGTATGACAAAGTCACAAATGTGGAATTGATGACAAGAACCAGTGGAACAAGAGTTGAGAAGAAGACGCTGGCGATGGATAGGACACACATTGAGGAGATCTGTTGATACTTATCTCACTCCCGTTCTAATCCTCAATGGTTCTGTAAGTTGTCCTTCATTACTAAGTTAATGATCTTCATGAGAACTCCACATAACACCTCATCAATTTCCAAAGCGATTCTGTCTACACTGTCAAACGCCTTTTCATAGTCCACGAATCCGATGTATAGCGGTGAATTCCAATCCAGACTTTGTTCAACTTTTATTCTCAATGTGGCTATCTGGTCTGTACAGGACCTGTTTTGTCGAAAACCTGCTCGTTCATCTCTGTTGCTTGTCTATGGACTCTTTTAATCTCTCAAGGATGATACTGTTCAATACTTTTCCTATCACCGATAGTAACATTAGTCATCTAAAATTTGTAAATTAATGTGAGACAAATATAAAGGTGTGTTATCAGGCACTCACAGGAAATAAAGAAGTAGAACACTAGACAACAGAAAAACAATGGACATGAGCGGCTTACCCAGGACCTTCTGTGCGACAACCCCGCCAAGCTATGCAAGCGAATCACACTATCCTCCCTGCCATCTACGCATCACCAAAAATGATGTTTTGATGACAGGTCATTAATGCGAACCGCAACACATAACACCAGAAGTTTATCATGGGCACTTCTGCTGTTCCCCTATTATACAGTATAGGCCAGTCCAACAAGACAAAGACCTTAATACTGTGTCCAGTAAATGATAGTAGACTTAGAACAGAGGGTAGGTTTGGTATTGATATTAATTTAGTTTACAGGCCTCGGGTTTCCCTTCCTTATGGGTTATAAATCTATAATTTCTTCCAATATACTTCCTCTTGTCTCTTTTGATGTGTCTTCTTACTTCTTTGTTTGCTTCCATGTACATTTCATGAGCCTTGGCTTTGGAGCTTCGTTCTATCTTGGTAATGGTGTCTGTTGTTATCCAAGCTTTGTGATGATGTTCTCTTTTTCTCAGTACTACTTCGTTCGTCCTGAAAAGGACATTGGTTGCGTTGCGTCGCAGTTTACAGCAAAGCTGCGATATCTGCGCCTTTCAGCCCGACACATCCGACTTCTGCACTGCATGTTTTAGGACCAGGTTTGCCTTCCCACTTCGATCACCACTCACTCAGCCAGACTGCAATGATGCAGCCTGTTTCCAGGACCACCACTTGGAGGTGGAGTAGGGTCTTGGTCAGCTCTGGTTCGCTGACCCTGATGCAAGCAGTCAGCTATGGGTCGCTGACTGCATTCCTCACTTTTGAAGCATCTTAGGTCCCTTTCTCAGTACTTCACGTCTCGTTCCATATTTTTTATTACTTGTTGCAAGTGGTCTTCCTTATCTGCTTCATCTTCCAGCTGTGGAGTACTTTTCTCTTATTTCCTGATCTCTTAGATATCCCACATTATACTGTTGTCTACAGCTATATACTGTTGTAAATAGTTTTAATTATGTTTTAGCCAACAGAAGATTGTGGTCTGATACCACATCTGCTCCTCTACACACTTTTACATTATGTAATGACCACCTAAACTTCTTACTCATGCATATGTGATCAATCTGATTCTTAGTTCTGTGGTCTGGTGATATCCATGTTGCTTTATGTGGAAATATGCTTCCTCCTATTGCTAGTTGATTTGAAGCACAGAAGTTTGCTAATAGTTCCCCATACCTAATCCATGCTTTCCTATGATTTCTTCAAAGCCGGTGTTGTCCTATTTTCGCGTTTATGTCCCCCATAAAAAAATGTGTAGTAAGGCTAAAAAAAAAAATGGCAGCTAAATATGCATGTTTCAGCATTTAAAGCTGGGTGTGCTGTTACTTGATCTATCCAATGAAATTATTAAATCCATAGCAGCTGTTTCAGGAATACATGATACTGGATATCATAAACTACAACTTTATATGCTCTTGATATTAACAAGTTAAAAAAAAATACATAATGGTAATTACAGAGAAAAGGACTTCAGCAGAGTGTACCAAAGTAAGTGGGACAGTTGTGAAACAAGCTAATAAATTCAACTATCTGGACACATTCAACATTTTATGGAACAGTTGAACAGTCTAAGCAAAATCAGTTCCATAATATGAAAAGTCTTTCATTAAGTAAACTTTTGTCACTGAAAAAAGGTTTGTCAATGTTAAATACAGAAGTTGCTGCCATGAGCAATGAGTCAACAACATGCATGGATACCACAGATGTGGTTTATACAGGATACCATTAACAGCTAAAGAGAATAATGAAAATATCCTGAAAGGAATCGATCCATATTCTTTGAGCATATTAGAATGAAAAGGTGGGCTACATCGTGGGAACAAGGAGCACTGAGGCAATGTGTTACCATGAAAACGTTTTTTGATTCTATGATGTGGAAAGTGACTACCAAGAGTTTCCCAGTGTACAGAGACATCAGGGAGTATCCTAGTAATTTATATAGAAACACTATTCAGATGTTAAAAATATGAGGGCAGGCCTGTGCACATTAATAACAATAAGGACAAAAAACAATGAGGCACCAACAAGCATTGGTTAAACAAACAAAAAAATGAAATAAAATGTAACAGTATTCGTTTTAATAATAATCTTGCTCCAAGCAGGACTGAAGTTGGTACATCTCTCACACACAACCACTCTCATTGGCAATTCTCTACATCAACACTAAAATTCTGAAAGATATCTCATTGTCAGTGAATAAATAAATTTAACACTTCGCCTGCTTTTTTGTGAAATAATGTGCCAAGTGACCTTAAACCATCTGCTCTGTGTGAGGTACGTAGTTCCATTCTTGGACCAGTACATCTAGTAATACATGCCTACAGTCTATAAATGAGAAAACAAAATATGCACAGGAATTACTAACAAAGTAAGGTGTAAAATATGTGGCTACTACACAATGATACATTCATAGACCAGACCTAAAAATATTATACGTCTCAGTCTTGTTTGAATCATTCTTACAAACATACTAATTTCTTATAGCTACAGCTGTTATCACCTGGCTAAAAAACACAATTCAAGCCTTTCTTAGTATTTACTTTGAAACAGAACTAAGCTGTGAAATTATTGTCCCCCAGCACGCCAGCCGATGTACAGCTCCTTGAATTTGTCAAAGCCTGCCAAAACACCAGCGCCGGCCACTCCTCTCAGGATGTTGGCTCCAGCTCCTTTCATCAAGGACATAAAGCCCTCATTCCTTATGATCTGACGTGCACAGTCAATGGATCCCTTGTATTTTACGGCTTGGCCAGAGGTCATCATCATGCGACGACGGATGGTGTCGATTGGGTAGGACAGCAGTCCTGATGAAACAGTGACAGTGTAGCCAAGAGCAAATGAGAGAAACACACTAGCATCCTCTGACATCAGGATTGGTTTCAGACTGTCATACAGACCGAAATAGAAACCTCTGTACACGACGATACCCACACAGGAGATAACAAAACCTCTGTAGAGGCCTACAAAGCCATCAGACTTCAATGTCTTGGTATAAACATCAATCATACCATTGAACTGACGATCACCACCTCCCTTGCCAGCTGACTTGGCGTCATTAGCCAGACGGGTTCGAGCATAGTCGAGGGAATAGACAAAGCACAACGAAAGAGCACCAGCAGCCCCTCCTGAAAATATATTCTTGGTAAATTTCAGTGCATATGACTCATTTGGTGACGATTTGAAAGCTGCTTTGATTGTGTCCTTGAAAGCGAAGTTAAGTGCCTGGGTTGGGAAATATCTCAAGCAGTTGGCCAGGTTACCTCTCCAGAACGGCAAAATTCCCTCTGTCTTAAAGGTGCGAACTGTGCAATCTATAACACCTTTGTATGGCTCTGAAAGTCGACCAGCTTTGATCATCTCATCTTGGTTCTGAACAAGAAGCTTGATTCTTTCAATAGGAGCAGCGGCTGTTTTAGAAATGACAGCTGCAGCGCCAGAAAGAGCAAAGCTTTCCATAAATCCTAACTTGACTTTCTTCTGTCCCGACATCTAAGGGGAAAAAGTTAAAACATTTTTGTTAATATAGCAGAAATAAATTAAATTTGTACAATGTAATTCTGTAAATTTCTACCATGCATTTTCCAACATCGCCGCATAGTTCCCTCTGATGAGAAAGTATGGGGGCTACTGTTTCTTCTGGCATGCCATAAGAGACGGCCAACATGAGGTTGCTGCATGTGGTTGGCAACATCACGTAAAACAAATAGGTACTCAAACCACAGCTGTTATGCTTTGACACAAGATTTCCTCAAGGGTTCCACCTCTGTGGCTCCATAAGCAGCAATTCAAAAGAAAAACCAGATGAGCACCCAGTATAAGCACCACTGCTAAAGATATTCATGTGCACATCAGCGGTTGTTTCTGTGGTGATTTATTGGGTTGCCAGTTCCTGAATAACCACCCCACACTTTAATGTAGCACTCTGCAGCATATCTTATCCTAAAAAATAGGATACATATTACTTCATGTACACTGTTCTTTTGAGCGATTGTTTTGCGTATGGATGCAACTACTGACTATACAGGCATACCTAGCTTTATTGCGTTTTTGTTTTTTTCTTCAAAATATTCATATTTATTTATTAGAACGTGCCTTCTGATAGATTTTGGCAAAAAGATTACGATTCGCTGATGGCTCAGATGATGAAGATAACAATTCTTTTGCAATAAAGTATTTTAAATTTTAAAGTACACTGGTTTTTTTTTAGACCTAGCGCTATAGCGCACTTAATAGACATAGCGTAAACATGATTTTTAGGCTTTTAATTGCACTGGGAAGCCAAAAAATGGGTGTGACCCACTTTATTGCGATATTCGCTTTATTGCAGTGGTCTGGAACAGAACGAGCAATATCTCAGAGGTATGCCTGTAATGCAGTTAATGCCAATGGCTGTACAATATGGGTAGGCCCTATATTCTTTTTATGCCATGACATCAAAGATATGAGGACCCAAACTGCACACAAGGTAAGTGGTCTGTTTAGCACATGAAGTGAAGAGCAATCACCAAGACAAGCTTAGTTTCATTTTTTTTTAAAGACAAAAATCAGCCCTTGACCATTCATGATCTGTCCATATCTTTATCCCTTTAAAATCTGTCTCAAATTTTGTTCAACGTCTTCTCCGTTGCCACTCCTATTTCTCTTACCCCAAGGATTCCACAAGGGCTACCTTTTAGCGTTTTTAACCTTTAGCACGCTGCGGGCGACACATGTCGCCGAAGGTAACCTATGTTCTCCCAGCTGCAGTTGCGGATATCATCGGCTAACTGATTTATAATCTGTGTGCATGTGATCTTAACCCCGGATGTTAAATTGAATCTTGTGTGAAAGAGATTTTTCTGACTTTCAGTTGTAACGGGTGTGTTAGCGTAAATTATCTGTGCAATTTTCAAAATCGAAATCAATCGGCATGGATCACGCTGCCATTTTATCTGAATTTTTCATGGATTCTGATGAGTGGTTTGATGGGTTTACTAGTGCTGGTGTGGCGGTCCATACTCAGAATATGGGTGATGTTGATGGGGAAGATAGTGATGTGTCAAGTGTTGATGATGATTTTGAAGAAGTGAATGTTCTTAGGGCACCTTCTGGCTACAACCACGACTGGCTCCACAACTTCGACCAAGTTGTGGGACCTGTGGGCGTTGACGATGACATCTCTGAGGTAGATGTATTCCATTTGTTCATCACAGATGATGTTGTGAACACATTAGTTACGGAAACTAATCGTTACGCCAGCCAGGTTCGTGAAAAGAAAGGGCAAGATGTAGGTGCCGCATCCCGTGTGACGTTGTGGACCAATATCAGTGATGACGAGATGAGGGCGTTTCTTGCTTTGCTTCTGTTGATGGGTGTAACGAAAAGATCGTAATTTAATTTGTATTGGTCAAATGACTGTTTCCATGACATGCCAGGGTTCAAGAAAATGATGAGTAGGGACAGGTTTCTTGCTGTCTTATCTTTTCTACACCTCGTGGACAATACAACTGCAGCACCACAAGGGCACCCTGACCACAGCAAAGCCTTCAAAATCAAATCGTTTGTTGACACTCTTCTCCCTCAATGGCAAAGCCATTACATACCATCTAAAGAGCTTAGTGTTGATGAAAGTATGATAGCTTTCAAAGGTAGGACCAGCCTTATGCAGTACATGCCTAACAAACCCTCTAATTGGGGTATGAAAGCCTGGGGCCTAGCTGACTCCAAGACAGGCTACCTCTGGAATTGGCAGCTCTACCTTGGGAAGGAAGACAATGTGGACCCTACTAGAGGGGTTGCTCACCGCGTTGTCACCTCCCTTGTTGCTCCCCTGTATGGGCATGGCCATGTTGTGTACATGGACAACTTTTTCTCTTCGCCTGCCCTGTTCCAGGAGCTTGGGGATAATCAGACAGGAGCTTGCGGCACACTGCGGACCAACCGCCGAGGGGTCCCCCCACAACTCAAGTTGGCGAAACCCAAAGCTGGTAACCCTCCCATCACTGTTAGAGATCGTTATCACACCCTGCTCAATTTTAAGGCAGACTGCACTCCACAGCTGCACCTGGAGTGAGGTAAGGCTCTTTTTTTGTTTTTTTTTTCCCCCCACCAGTCATCTTCTCCTATCACATCAACAAAATTACATCATCAGATCCATCATCATTTAACTCTATACGGTCCAAAAATTTGAGCAATTGGCCAAAAAACAAATATAGAATTTACAAGTCATCCACTATAAAAAAAGGGGGTTTTATGAAAAAGAATGCAGCTGCAGGGCAAATTTTTGGGAAAAGAATGCAGCGTGCTAAAGGTAACATTCAATGTGTGTCCTATCCAGAGTCTGCTTTTTTTCCCCCTAATCTGTTGTTCAACAAGTATGTGGGTAGGCTATTTCCACGAGTGTCACATTGGTTATCTTGCCAACTCACACACACCTATTAAAAGCACAAAATAGGCTTACTTAGGCCTATTATTTTTACACGCTCGTTTCAGGGTTATACAACAGTAGACCTACTGCCTTGACACCTAACTGGATATCCTGGATTTCTTTTGATTCCCAAATTCCATGCAATAAAAGCTCATCTTGCCTTTTGAATCCCAATTTTTATGTTACTGGTTCATCAACTTTATGTTGCTGCTGAGATATATAGGCCCTATGTGTGTGTATATATGCTTAAGATGAAGAACAGTAAGCTGTGTTCAACAGGGCCTTAAGGAAGTCAGAGACGCAGTAATAAGGGGTAATGGTTACAGTTAGGTTAAGGTATTCTTAATCTAACCCTAACCATCCTAACCCATTAAGATGAGTTTCCTCGAAGTCATCCAAATAATTTGTCCATGTCGTTTGGATTAGATTCCGAATTCATTAACCTAACCCTTACCTTATTGCGTCTTTTAACTCTCAATATCCGACCGGCCTATTAAGTAGGCCGACGATCGGTCGCTGTTTTACGGCTGGCCTTTTCGGTATGCCAGTCCGTGTCAATAACTGGTTTTAACATTATTTACATAATTTTCTTCTCACAAAAGAGTTCTAATGCCTTTTCCGGTAAACCTCATGTTTCAAAATACTGGACTACTCACATTTGTGTGACATTGTTCGATTTTTATTAAATACATAGGGCTCACTAGTCAAAAAAAATATTTTTATGTCTGTCTGAGAATGGCTTTGTGTTCAAATGGTCGTCCAAAAATATTTTCGGCTGAACATGCATCGCAGCTTATTCAGTCATGGATTTCTAATGACAGTGATGAGGTTTTCGAGCATTGATAGTTCCAATAAAGATGAATTTAGCGATAAATGATAAGTACAATTTGTTTTTCAATTTTTTCATTTGTCTGCATTTATTACTGTACGGCCTATATGTTGCATGCATGTTTTAAACCACTGAACAATTCAGTTAGATGCAAGTCAAAGGGGTTTCATTTCTCTACATTTTGTTATATAACACTTTATGTTATCATTATAAATAAATTATTTAATGCGAAATCAGTAAAGGCAGTCACTTCTAAAAATTTTGGCCTAAAATATTTCCAATTGTGATAAAAACGTTATTTGTGCTCAGAAGCAACTGAAACTTTCCTACATTATGTGAAAATGGGTGTGCTTTAAAATGAAAGTAGGTTTAGGGGTTAAAGTTTACCTGAATTAATTATAAATATTGAAAAGTACAATTTGTTTTTCAATTTTAAATATTTTTTTTGCGCTCATTACTGTAGCCTAACAATGTTTAACACCACTTAACAATTAAGTTAAGTGCATGTCATAGGGGTTTCATTTCTCCACATTTTGATATATAGAGCCTAACACTTTATGTTTTCATTATAAATAAATTATTTAGCCTAATGCAAAATCATTAACAGCAGTCGTCAGAAAATGTAGGCTACTCTCTGAAATTAGCTCGTAAAAATGCAGTTTTTGAGCACGTATACCGAGTTAATCCTTTTTTAATGCCACATCGGACACACATCCCACTGTTCATTTCAACCGGGACTACCTCTACCTTCTACATGTTAAGTACAACTTCAAACGTGTTGTTGTTGTTTTGATGAGTTGATGGGTGGAGATCGGGCACTAACAGCTGACCATTATTGCCTCTTCTCGTTCCATCTTGGTCTACCCTGTTCAACCTGAAAGTTGGTTATAATTGGGGTAGTTAGTGTCATTTTATTTACTAATTTTGTATTTAATTTAAATAACTATTGTCTTTTGTAGTAGCTGATTTTTATTTATATCAGTATTTGTCCATTTTATTTTTTCTTTTGTATTGTTTCTAGATATCTATTGTCCTTTACACTTGGTTTTAATTTGTATTAGTATTTGTTCTTTTTGAGTTGTTACCCTCTTTTTTTTTTTATTATACCTCGTTGTCTTTCCTTATCCTATGAGTAGTTATTTAGTTTTTTGTTAATGCTTTGTTAGTTCTTGTTGCTTAATTTCTATTTAGTTGGATGTTTTTTCCTGAAGTACTAACCTTATATGTTTTCCTTTGTTTTATGTATATATCTTTTAAGTATTGATTGGGCATCTCTTGGGGCATCTATACTTAAAACCTTATCACCTGTCATGTCTATATTGTGATTTCTATAGTAAGTTTTTAATTCAAGCCTTTGTTGTTCGTACTTTTTACAGTGGATCAGGTAGTGGTCTATGTCATTCTCTTCCTGACATTCTTGGCAGTGTGGTTCCTCTATCATAAAGTATGCTGCACCGAGACGCCACAGTTTTTTGTTTGATGGCATCTTTAATTCTTCTCTGACCTGGCATATCCTCGTTGGTTCTTTCAGCAGTGTGAACGCGTGTCTGCCTTTTCTACTTTTCTTCCATGATGTCTTCCATTCCTCGTTTATAGTTATCTTTACTTGGCTCTTGATCTCCGACCTTCCCAGTCCTGCTCTTATATTGTTTTTACTTGTTCTTCCATTCTTGGCGTTCTGATCTGCCAACTCGTTACCAGCAATACCTATGTGTGCTGGAACCCACACTAGCCTCACACTACATCCTCTGTTCCCTAGTGATGTATTAATTGCTAGAATTTCTTCCTTTATGTCTGGCCGGCTACATTTACCTGGGTGTTCTAGTGCTTGTAGTGATGATAGTGAGTCTGTAAATATCGTAACAGCTTCTGGTGGGTTATCTTCGATTATTTCTAAACTTTTAAGAATTGCTACCATCTCTGCGGTAAAAATCGAAGCCCCTTTTGTTACACTGTAGCTCTTTTTTATTCTCCATTGTGGTATTACAACTCCGGCACCTAGTTGCCCACTATCATCCTTGGATCCATCAGTGTAGGCGGCCAGACTTTGTTTAGTTAGTTGATCTATGAAATTTCTACTTATCATTTTGGCTTCCTTATCTTCTATGTTTTGTTTGATCTTTTCAGTAAGTGAGTAGTCTATGATTGGTGTTTTTAGTTCCCAGGGTGGTATTTTGCTTCTATATTTATTACTATTTTTAATTGTGTTTGATAGTTCTTTGAGCTGTGTTAGATCTTCTATAGTTCTCCACCCTGTTGGATATCTATCTTTATTTAAGGGGACGTCCCATACACTTGGTTGGTTTTTGACAAATGCTCTATGTGCTGGGTGGGTCACTTCTTGTGCTACTTTACTCCAATAATTTAATCTTAGTTCTTTCCGTCTTAGACCCAGGGGCGGTATGCCCAGAGCTACTTCCAGTGCTTCTACTGGTGTCGATATTAATGCACCTGTAATGGTTCTCATGGCTGCATTTTGAATTTTGTCTAGTTTTGCTTTGTTGGAAACTGCAGCTGATTCATAGACTATGCTGGCATAATCCAGTTTCCCCCTGATGAAAGACTTGTAGAACATAAGCATTACTTTATTGCTGGTCCCCCATCCATTACCTTTTATAATCCTTAGTATATTTAGGGGTCCCCTACAGCTTTCTACTAAATTGTCTATATGTTTATTATAATTTAGCCTAGTTGTTTATCTAGTTATGCCCAGAAATCTTGTTGTTGCATAGGTACATATTTTCTGTCCTTTAATGGTTAGGCTATATTGATTTTGTTATTTTTTTTTAAATTTCCTTTGCTGAAAATCATACCTACTGTTTTGTTTACATTAATTTGGAAGCCCCAACTTTTCATTCATTCTGAAACTTTAGGCTATCTATTTGATTTTGAAGTTTTTTGTAAACATGATCCAAGTTTTTTCCAGATCGCCAAATGGCACAGTCATCTGCAAATTGCGATACTGCATTCTTAATGTCGTTAAATTCATCTGTTAAATCATTTACAGCTATAGTGAAAATTGACGGTGAATTACTTATGCGCTAAAGCGATCGTGGCATGTGCTGTATCCTTCATCTAGGCCTACTGTTCGAGAAGTGAAGCTACTGTAACCTCCCACTTGTTCCGCGTAAAATGTCTGTAACTGTTCCCACATAATATACCCACTTCTAAAACAACTATCTTTCCATTTCCCAGTAAGCACACATCACCTTATACTTTTTAAAACATTTTATGAAGATATTTCGGTAGTTTGACCTATATGATCTTGACGATTTCCGTCATTTCATCCATTAAAATATAAAAACTCGAGGCCGAGGGTCTGAGAGGTCTCAAAAAGGTAACTTGCACAGCAACAGTTCATTACAGAATAAAGCTGTTATAGAATAAAAACAATTTATAAATAAATATTTACCTTTATGTTTTCTAAATTTGCTTTTAATTATAAAATGTGGTCAACCTTAGAGCCTTAATTCAGCCGTTCACCACGTTGTTAGGGTGGCAGAGATTGTAAAGGCGAAAACGAGGTTGATCAGCGATAAAATGGATTGGTAAAACAACGTCATGTGACTTGAATGTTAATAGATGATTGGCTAACGCTGAAAGTCACAATGAGGTCATTACGTTTTTCCGGTGGTCACGAGAATGACGAACATTCAGTTTACTCTGTTACATGCTACAATTATTGGATGTAACTGTAAAAAAATTTTGTAAAATTTGCTTTCGATAAATTTCCTATAAGCACAATTTTTAGAAATAATATATTTTAAAACAACGCATACAATTTGTTCCTTCTCCAAATCGAGTTATAAATAGCCAATGAAAAGTAGGCAAGTGGGTCATGCAAATGCCCTTTCGTTCATTCAATGTGACTTTGCTTAGTACAATGCACATTCATTTTTTCACGCTTTTGCACGTACACGAAAAAGGGGGTGGGAGTGGTGAAGATCAGGTATTTTATAAATACACCTGTAATTTCGGTCCCACTTAGACGACACTTTAACGAAATATTTAATTGCTTTTCCCCCTTCTCATTACCTTCCTTATTGTAATACAGTTAGCTACTTGCAGGGCCTTTGGGCATAATATATTTTTCTGTGTGTTTATAGGGGTCAGGGTGTGCGTACCAAAGGAATGATCCACCCCGGGTGCCAAATATTTTAAGTACGCCTCTGCCGTAATGTACATAAATCCTGTATACATTCGGGACACTACTTGGGAACCCAGAGCTGTAGGGGCACCCCTAACCTCTAGCCTAATCAAGTAAACCAGCTCTTCTGGTAGCTCACGGCTGTCATAAACAACACACCGCAGATAGTAAAGGTAAATGATCCCGTTACATGCCCATTGAGGCATATTGGGAATATGATGTTAGGCCCATATTTTCTTGATCATCAGTGACGTGGTCAGCATCACGCCGGCCGCATTAACCTTCCCAGAGTTGCTCTGGTACCCAATTCATGAGGTTGGGTCGACCCCGGAGCCGTTTGCGGTCTAAAAAATCCCCGTGGATCGAACCATGGACCACCGAGCTAGGAAGCCAGTGCAGTAACCACTGCGCTACCGCGACTCTCTGTGTCCGTCGGTTAAATTAGGGCGCATGTCCAAAAATAAAAGATTCAAAAAAAATTATCTTGATGATGAGAAATATCATGTTCAACATGCGATGAGTTATACTTAGGATATATATTGTTTTCAATTACAAACAATATGATCAGTTGCCGATAAGCAAATGAAGCATCACAGCTTCTGTCCAATCATTGCAAACAGGGCAAATCAAAATTATCAATTAAATAACAGTAAAAAATAACAAAGAAAAATAATAAATAATATAATATTTTTAAAAAAGTAAACAAAAAATGCCAAACAAAGAAAAAAAAGAAACAAACGGGGGAGGGATGTAAAGGCCTGGTGTATTTAGTTTGGTATTTAATTGACTTTCATTTGTGATAAGTTAAGTAATGTGTTTTATAAGAACATTACCAGACCTTTATCTTCCCTGCCAAATATCCACAAATCACTATGTATTAACCTTTGTTCTTTGAATACTGCTTGACTATAGTATGCAACCAACGGGCTGATCACCCGTTTGCCAGTCACTTCGATTACGGAAACAACAGCAAATGGATTGATTTGCCATTGCCCTAAAGACGCCAATAGGCGTGATGGGAAACAGTGGCAAAGAAAACCTATCTGCTGTTGCCCTAAGACGCCACTAGGCGTAATGGCCACTGACTGCTTTGACGGTCGGTGGCTAAGGACGGAAGAAGAAGAAGAAGAAGAAGAAAGATAGTATGCAGTTCCCTAGGTCCGTCTATTCTCTTTTATTGTGGTCCACTAAATAGTGCTGCCCCTTAGTTAGCTTAATGATTATACCGGCCCTGACTATTATTCGACTTTACAGAATTTCGAGAGATTTCACTGGCACAAAGACAGCAACAAGATTCATTAACCACGTGAATGATAAACTAGCTGCATAAACCATTTCTTTTAGAACCACTTTTTCTGAGATTCCTTGAAAAAGTAGCTGTCTAAAACGTTTTTGTCCGCACCACTTTTCCTTAGATCCGTTCAAACAGACGCAGAGAACCTAAAAGCATCAGTGATGCACACACACAATCACACATATTAGAAAATGCATGTCACATGCAGGGTGGTGCAAAAGTAGGTATACAGTTTCTTTACATTTATTTATTCGTCGTTAGAAAATAACTAATATTTACAAAATAGAATGTGTACATAAAAAGAATAAGTACATTATCAATAAACAAATTAACGTTTTTTTCATATTGTTGTGACCCATATACCTGTTACTCCTACAATAACAGGTGCAATCAGATCAACATCAATGGGAGCTCTAGATATGGCTGTTACCACTATGTTTGTGGGTGAACATCAGTGGTACATATTAAGTTCAATACTGTTGATGGTGGTGGATGGTGTGGTACAAAACAAGGACTGACAATGACAGAGTCAGTGAGGTCGGGCTTACGGGTGGCCGACTGATGTGTGAGTAAGTGACTGTCATTTAAACACGAATGCATAAAGGTTCTGGCATACCAACACAGGCTGTAACGACCCACTCCATTAAATGTAAGAGTCAGGAAACGTTTAAGTGGTTTATTACGTCACAGTAACATAAACATTATGGTAACATTCGACGACACTCCATAGCACAGCATGGTGACACAGCAAATAAGTTCATACAGCAAAAAATAGTCTTCCACACAAAAGTCAGCGTGCATCGCAGTCTCAATAGGCTGCAAAACTACAGCAGCTCACGGTTCATAAAGGTTTACATAAATCTCCTTATAAGGGATGATAATCACAGGTCGCTTACACAGCGGCATATAAAAGGCATTCTAATAACAAGGGGAAAACTCCATTAGAATAAACCTGAATCACAATCACGGCCTGTATAATCCATGGCCTCTATAATAATCCATAAACTCATGGGAGAAAGAACTTTCCCAACAATAATCTCTTTATCTTCACTTCAGAAACATTATCCTTTATAATAATCAAATTCCCTTCATATGTAAACCACAAAATTTTTTTTTTTTTTTTAAATACCTTTATTCAGGTCAATATAACAATGTTATTTACAAATGTTTTACAAATATCACATAATAATGAACCCCCCCTCCTCCCCCCCTCCCCCCCCCCCCCAAAAAAAACCCCCTTCCCTCCCTCAATCTAACATTGCAACAAGTCAATAGCTAAACAATATACCAAATATAAAAAATATCACCTAATAAACATACTGAAGATAAACCCTCCCCCCCCAATATATTACAAGTCAATATACGAAAACAGTTGAACATGAATGATGAAATGATTAAATGATTAATGGTACATCAACAAAGGGGTGGTGACCCCCTACCATGGAATGATTAATGAGGACATATGTTAAGGAGTATTCACATTGCATGATGTTTGTAGACACAAAGTATTTACAAAGCTACTTGCTTTGTGTAACGGCCGTAGGGTCAAAAAAAGGTTATTACATATTTATTCCTTTTGGATTTTTGTACAACAACAAAAGAGTTTCAAATCTATTCTGTTATGTTTTGTGTCATGCGTTTCGTATATTTGTGTAAATATTGTACTGTCATAATGTCCCATTGTCAGTATACAGCTCTGTTCCTACATGTCCATACAAGATATCTAAAGTGAGCTAACAATGTCAGTAGCTTGAGTCTCTTTCTATTCGTCTCGTCATTTGTGGTAGCGTGTTCATCGTGACTGCTTCATATATAAACTTGGGTTTAAGTGTCTGTTGTGAGTGTGGGGCTATTAATTTCCTTAACTTGTTTTAAAGTGGGGGCCACTGTCTTACATGTGTAAAACAAGTGGTCTTCTGTCTCTGTAATGTTGTCATTGCATAATTTACATTTGGGTGCTGGTCTGTTTGTTTTTGTTAATGATTTGTTCGAAATTGGTGTTAAACTATGTAGTAATCTGAAGGTGACTTCTTTTGCTTGTGGTTTAATGTCTATTGCGTGGATGTTTTTGTAAAACTCTGTGTGTAATCAGTTATAAAGAGGTTGTACCCTCTTCTTGTGTCCTTTATTTATAGGTGTTTCCTGTGCTGCAAACTAGAAGTTTGTATATAAGTTTTGTGTCTTGTTTTATTAAGTGTTTGTTCCCCTCTAAATTTTTCAGACATATTGCATAAAAAGGAGGTGGTGTCCCAAAAAAATGGGGTTGATTATTATTTAATTTACAAAAACTTGATAGCCTTAACCCGATATAATAGTGTGCCAGCGGGTATAGACCCGGGCTCTTTACTACTTCCCCAAATTATTTAATACTTAAAGCTTTTATTTTAGTGATGAAGTCATGTAAGGCAATCCCCCCTTTATTTTTAGTTGTTGTATTAACGTAGCGTTGTTTAATACTGTGCCAAGTGTTCCTAAAAATAAAGGCCCTAATTAGTTTATTTATTTCCTTTATAATCTTTTTAGGTACCATCTGTACGTTTGCTATGTATATTATTTGTGGCATAATAAAACAATTAAACTATAATACTTCTCCCGAAAATGGTAGCCGTTTTATATTTGTAACTTTCTAGAATATTTTGGATTTTCTCTATCAATTTTGTCCATGTTTCTTTATTGGGGTCTTGAGGATTAAAAGAGAAGTTAATTCCGTAAATTTTAATTTTATTCACTACCGTTAATTGGAAAGGGAAATCTGACCTATTACCCCATTTACCTATTCCCATTATGCTAGATTTTTGAATATTTAGTTTGGATTCGCTAGCGCGTCCAAACTCTGTGAAAACCTCTAAGATATTTTTAATAGAGTCCTTTGTTGTTGGAAGGAATATCGTATCATCGGCGTAGGCCAACAATTTTCTTTCCCCTGCACCGGGGACGAAAGTCCCTGTGATATTTTGTGTCTTGTCTTATTCTTTCCAACACAGGTTCTAACGTTATTACATATAACAAGGCCGACAGAGGGCAACCTTGTCTAACACTTCTCGTTAATTTGAATGTTTCGGTTAAAACTGTGATTAATCAATATTTTACTTTCAGGTTTTTTATATAGGATTTTTATCCATGATCTAAAGTATTTCCCTATATTATTAGCTTTAAGACATTTATGTAGGAAGGCATGTGATACTCTATTAAATGCCTTTTCCTGGTCTAAAGTTAATATGTCACTCTGACACGGTCTATCATGTGTGTATGTAATCAGGTCTCTAATGAAATGTGTGTGTCTGCTAATGTTTCTACCATGCACACTACATTGTTGATCTGAATGTATTATTTGCGTGCATTTGTGGTTTAAGCTTCAGAGTTAATGCCTTGGCTAGAATTTTATAATCAACATTTAAAAGGGAGATAGGCCTAAAATTCTTAATTGACTTTTTTGTCATTACTGTCTTTAGGGATCAGGGTAATATATGACTGATTTAAACTATCCGGGAGTTCCCCTTTTTGAAAAGCCTATTCGAACACTTTAATTAAGATAGGGGCCTAAACATGGGAAGAAAAACCTGTAAAATTCTGCTGTTAGCCCATCAGGCCCAGGTGCTTTATCTTTTTGAAAAGTACTAAGTGCCCCTTGCAAATTATCTAAAGTTAGGGGTTGATCTAGTCTTTCACTTTCCTCATCACTTTGTGTATTGTAGAAACTTGGGTTGGATAGTTGCGTCAGTTTTCTTCCCTAGTATATAGTTTTTTTGTAGTATTGGAAGAAAGCGTGACTAATGTTGGTGTTGTCTGTTTGTTGCTGTCCTTTCATATCTGTTATTTCATGAGTCTGTCTACTGCGTTGGATGTTTTGCTCTACTGCTAAATATTGCCTACTAGGGATTTCCTGCGTTATAGCGTGTAATTTTGTACTAAGTAATGCTCCCTGGTTGGTATAGTGTCTATATTGATCTAAACACTCTTCTAAAATTTGGATGTGAGGGTTCGTGTTGTCTAAACTTTTGGTTAAACTAATTGCTTTCTTCTAAAATCCCCCTCCTCTTTTTTAAAAACTTCTTGTGAGTAAGTGTCGCCAAAATCTGCGTAGTTCTATCTCTAATTGTGTGTTTTTTAACATATCCCAATATTGTGCAATGTTATTTTATTGGGAATGTCTTGTGCGTAACCTTGTATCAATTGTGTTATGGAAATTGTTTCTGTGTGTACATATGTTGCTGTTTTTAAGTAGGCTGTTGTTAAATTTCCAATTGTGGGGATCTCTACCTAATCCTCTTTGGATGTTTGTAAACCTTGTTTATTGCGTGTGTCCCGTACTTAAAGATGTATAAACTGCGTGATGATCTGTGAATTTTTAAGAGTGTTTTTCATCTGCTATATTTTGTGGATGTTATAGTCACTAGTGGTGTAATAAATTCTATCTAATCTTTTTTAAAGCTAGTTAAAATGTTGGGTTCGCCTTGTCATAGGTAACTTATTGTAAAGGTTCGTTTTGTTTGGTTCTACTTTTCTTTTACGTTCTGAAAGGTCATAAGCGGTTTGGTGAATTTTATTTTCGTCTAACATAGCTGACCCATTTTTGAACTTGTATGACTGTACAAGAATCTTCGGCGAGGCCACAATTTTCTTTAAAGACTTTTCTCGTGTCTCCAGCGTTATTAATATAAACAAGGCCTCGCTCTCGTGAAGTCCTCCGTACCGGTCTAAGATGTCGGATAGAAAGATATATGGCTCTATGCACTGTACAATTAAAATCCCCCCCTAAAATAATTTTTTTATATTCCCTTTAATAGCATTTGTTTTTGTTATCCGTTATAGTACCCATAGTCGTGTAAACCTTCATATCTAAACTTAAGTCTAGTCTATTGAAAAATAACACATTAATTTGAGGGGGTTCGCCTGAGCGTAAATATGTAAAGGTGTGCGTCATGTTTGTTGTGCTTGTTTTCTACTTTTGAATGTATGACGTCTGACAAGGTTCTATAATGTCGTCTAACATAGCCATTGATTTGTCGCTACACCGTAAACCATGACTTGGTGCCCTCGGCGAACGCTCTCAGCCATGTTTAAGTCCAGACCTAGATCCATCTGACCGGCATAGAAGTACAATTTAAAATCCCCGCCTGTTGCAAAAATTTTTTTTGTCGGGTTTATTTTTTTTTAATAAGGATTTGATGTAAACCTTCTAGTAAAACTTAAGTTGTCAATTTTCAGTGATATGGAGCGTAAATATTAATGAGTGTGTAGTGTGCGTCATGTTTGTTGTGTGCTTGTTTTGTAGCATTTCTTGTCGAGGGGGTGCATAGGGGCTGACCTGTTGACCTAGTTACATGACTAATTGACGGAATAGTGACCTGGGGCTGACTATCCGTTCCGCACTGATAATTTAGGCTGGACGCAGATGAAACTGCATCGCCTAACATTTCCACCCCAGTAAGGGGGGGAGGAGTTGACTGTTTAAATGAAACTGTGCGCATGTTAAAGTGTGTGTATTGTGGACAAGCTAACTATCAAAAAACTATTTACATAAACACTATTTACATAAACACAACTCTTAATAATACATTTTAACACCACTCCTAAACTATGGGTGTTGGCACACTTTACTGTAATAAGATACATTTTTATTTTTATTTTTATTTTTATGGACAGTTTCACTTGGGTCCACTTGAGGGGGCACATCTTCCCACGCACTGGTAGTCTATCTTTCAAGCTTCTAACAGGCTCAAAGGGGAGGGTAGCTTCGGGGTGCAGCTCAGGCGTGCCTTCACCTGCACCATTCGTCCTCACTCGTCTCACCTGCTTGAAGTCTGGAAGTAACTTCTTGCACTGGGCCCCAGTGCCGGGAAGAAAGACTTGTAGGTGTAGGCTCATTAGTCACTCACATCTTCAAACTCTTGCCCATCTATGTACAGGGTGGTCATCGACTCCATGGCCTCGTCTTCAGTCATGGTCGCCCAGTTACCGCTTATACTGTCTTGTGTTAGAAGTGCCCCTGGCACTTCCGGATCCGGTCTAAAGGCCCCCGACACAAATGACTGAGTTGGTGATTTGTCAGGGCTATTTGGCTGGGATCTTCGTTCGTCAACAACAGGTGTCAACGCTGCCTCCTCATGACAGGACTCTTCTGCAGTCACCTTGGGTGATGGGGGGAGATCCTCTTTGCTCGGTGAGCGCTTGCTTGGAGAAGTACTATTATTTCGCTTCACCTCTTTGGGTTTAACAGGCCCTGTTGTCTGGCGCAAAAGTCTTTTCCTATTCTTCTCTCCCTTCCTAGAGAGCACATCTATAAAGTCAACTTCCTTACTCGTATCTGCTTCAGGGCTCTCTGCTGTGTGGCACTCAAGTGCATCGCTCTCTGACGCGAGGAACTCACTCCTCCTGTTCTGCTCAGCCGGCGTTTTGTTCCCGACTGCCTCTTCTGCTTTGGTCTGTTTGGCCTTAGTTGGGGCCGCCCGCCTTCTTGGGCACTGGCTAACCCAGTGTGTGTCCAGTCCGCAAATAGTGCATTGGGTTCGTCTACCGGGTAGAGACACCCATACCTTCAGTATTTTATCTTCTGCGGCCTTAAGGTGCACAAAGTGCGGTATTTGATGTTCTGTTGGCCGGTATAAAAAGAGCCATTTATCCTGGGCATTTTTAATTCTGCTCACCTCCACATCTTTGTCGCCCGACACTTCGGCCGCTATTCTCCTCACCGCTTCTGGCTTTATAGTGGGGGGCATCCAGTTCAGTGTCCCTTTGGACTTCTCTTTATCCAGATGCTCTATATAGATGCTCATCTGGGGGTTGGTCCACTCGAACCTCTTGCCATGCAGGCCTTGGTAATGTTTTATTTGTGCCGCCGCTGTCAGAGTGGCGTACCATCTGTAGGGCCCCTCAAAACGATACAAGGTGGCTATGCCACTCATTCCGACGCCAGCCGGTCCTGCCATAATACTAGATATCAGGGAGTAGGATGCCCTATTGGCCTGCGGCCCAGTAATAGTAATAACCAGTGTCCCTGGCCTATGGAGCATACCTCCTTCTAGATCTTCTTCTGCATTGATCATGATCACAGGCACAAAAGGTGCGGACATTCTTATATTTCTTTTCTTGGTACTGAAACCAAATTAAGCACGAAAAAAAAGTCACAAAGGCTAGCTTAAGCCGAAGCCTAAACTAAACCACCACAGAAGTCCAGAAAAAAACACCAAAGTCCGAGAATGAAAAACACAAGACGCAGGTAAACCACAAAATACGCCGGGACACACTAGCAAGAAGCAACAGCCTTCTTCAAGCTCTGCCCGCACCAAAAACTCCCGCAAAAACTCCCCGCAATCTCCGTTGCTTAAAACAGTTCACCCTATCAGAATTCATTTAAGCGCTAACACCCAGTTTATTTCTGTGAGCTGGACTCATCCGCATTTCCCCCTCAAGCTAGAATCTTCGACCAGATTCCTATCATATATTTTCTTTAAAAACAAGCTAACAGCTAGACAGTAGAGCTGTGTTCACAAAATCACCCCGCATTCATCTCTACACAAAAAGTGAGCTTACAAGGGCGTATACCCAAAAAACGACCCGTACTTACAAATCTTTCAACGGTTAACTCCCCTTAATAAAAACCCGACTTTAACAGTCGACACCGACCCCCGGGGAAAAAAAATGAAAACACATTTTTTTTTTTGAAAATTACATGGAACAAAAAATATCGGGCACGATGGAATCCCAATATCTACTCACAAGGATTACAACTGTATTAAGTCATGTCAACAAAAATGAATAAAAGAGGGATAGAAGTAAGTGTAAAGTAAGACATGAAGTATAGAAAGATAATGAGATAAGTATACGACGATAGACAAATTAAAAAAAAATGTGAAGTATGTAAAGCATAGACTAGGTATAACATACTAAGTGACGAGTGAGAAATACAAAAATGAAGTACAAGAAGAATGAGCAGCAATGAAAGAAAGCAAACAAAGATATATCATGGTAAACAATAACTTAAACAATGCATATCTATAGCAAAGAACAAATAACCAGTTACCATTTACAAAATAACCAACGGGCTGATCACCCGTTTGCCAGTCACTTTGATTACGGAAACAACGACAAATGGATTGATTTGTCATTGCCCTAAAGACGCCATTAGGCGTGATGGGAACAACGGCAAAGAAAATCTATTCGCTGTTGCCCTTAAGACGCCACTAGGCGTAATGGCCACTGACTGCTTTGCCGGTCGTTGGCTAAGGACGGAAGAAAGAAGAAGAAGAAGAGATTTACAAAATAGCATAATATGCATGATAACCAAGTTAATAAACTTCACCACCTCAGAAAAAAAAACAACTTTTCAATGTACTAATATCGCTATACCCCATTACCCCTAGCGCACAATCAAGCGCTGGGCAGAGAAGAATACATTATAACATCAGAAAAAAAACATCCCTTCAATGCCTTAACATCGCCATACATAGTTATCCCTAGCGCACAATCAAGCGCTGGGCACAGAAAAAATATCTTTGTTTCTTGTCTTCATATTCTTTAAAAAAAATACAATACCAAAATGCATCGCAATGACAAATTAAGCGATAAATGGAATCATCATTACAATATCATACAATCAACATAGATCAAAACACAGTAGCATAAAAACAATATGATAATGACATGGTACATTATCAGAACAGAGTCACATAAAAATAACATGGTAATGACATGGTGCATGAAAATGAATCAACATACTATCTTAAAGCAGTTATATCATATCCTAATACAATACTATCTAATATACTATACTATACTGTCGTGAAACGAAGTGTAACCCACTACTTTGTTAATCACTATGTCGAGATACAGATTTGCTTCAACCAATCAACGATCAACGTTCACCAGTCTCTGAGACAGAATAAATTAACGGCCATCTTGTTCACGCAAGATGGCCGATGAAAACTGAATAAAATTAGGCTGTATGAGACCAGGTACAAAACCGGAGGAAACCAATCAACTTGCTCCGCCAGGAACCAACCGAAAGCTTTCCTCAAGTAGTTACTTGACTATATAATCGGGCGGATTTTATGCTAACCACGCAACCCCGAACTTGACGCCAGAGATACAGACTGAAGAGGGAGAAGCTGTCACCTTGATTTATGGTAACTTACCTGAGGGCATCGACCTGCAACCTACTTCACTAAGTCGCGTCAAAACCTGGCCAGTTTAAAATCTTAGGAGGGTAAATATTTTTACGATAACCGTTGGTATTTGTTGTGTGTCATTTATACTACCTATCAGGTTACTGATTGTATCTTGGGGGGAATTAAGTATAATGATTGTATTTCCTATTATGATTGAATAGACGAAGACTAATAGGACTCATACTTCAACCCATTGTCTCCTATACTTCAATCTATTGTCAGTCTATAACTTCCATCTATTGTCTCCTATAACTCAATCTATTGTCTCAGATAAGACCAACTGCAATATAACCAAAACAGTCCTTGTTAGGACTCAATCTATTGTCTCCTATAACTCAATCTATTGTCTCAGATAAGACCAACTGCAATATAACCAAAACAGTCCTTGTCAGGACTCAATCTATTGTCGCATCTAACTCAATCTATTGTCTTCTATAACTCAATCTATTGTCTCAGATAAGACCAACTCCAATATAACCAAAACAGGAGACACGCTCATTTCACTCACACTAGAAATAGGTGGGCTTGAGGACAGAAATTAGCCCCTATTTTTGCTTTGTTACAGGTTTAATTGTGTCCTAAAAAACCTGAGGTCGTATGTTCGAGTCAATCCCGCTGCCTGGAACTCCGCAGGAGCATAGAGGTTGACCAGACTCTACATCTTTGGTCCCCCTCAGTCTTGGGTGGGCTAAAGGAACGATACTCTGCCGGTGGTGTGAACCAAACAAAGAAGAACAGACTTAAGAGAGATGAGTACACATTAGTACCATTTCTGTCGGCATTGTGAGCATAGAACTGTCAATGAAGAAAACGTGAATTAGCGTAGCAAGAGACAATAATAAGATCATAGTGGATAAATTATACGTAAATAACAGCATAGCTGATAAACGTTATATCCTTAATTAACAGCACAGCTGATATAATTTTTTGTTCCTATAATTGGATTTATATTTATAAATATTTGTAAATCATATGTAAACTTACCAATTCATTTCATTCCATTTTTTGCAACATTCACCTTTCAGCACAAGAGTAGATAGTGTATATATACTAAATAAAATATAAGGAAATTGTATTTTGAACGACTTGTCAATTTTATCATTGTTAAGTAAAAATCTGTTTCCTTGCTTTGTTTAATATCACAATTAGTTACACAGCAGAGGTGGCGCTTTATGTCGGTCTCCTCTATACTATTGTTTCGAGATCAGATCATTCACAGCCGTAACTAATTTGTGATACCAGTAGTCCTCTCAGACACTGGGACTTCACCATTTTCTGCAGAAATTCTATTTCTGTAATTGTCAGTACTATACTGATCCAAGAGCCAAATAAAACCTCTCGCCACACTGGGGGCTCGTTCCTGGGATATTTCTGTATATCTTGAGCCATACTTAGTCTATTCATCTATCTACACTCTATCTTGTGCCACCCATAGGTAACATAAGAAAATAAATTTTTATTTTTTGAAAAAAAATTCTATTTTAGGATTTTTAAAACAATATTTTCTTAGGAGGAGTACCATTTAGTACTCAGTAAATAGTTGATGCTCACATAGTTGCACGGAAATTTTTTGTTCATTTAAAGTAATTAATTTTAATTACAATAATTTGGTTATAGTAAATTTACATACCCTCTCTAAGTAACGCCATGGCTGATCTAGTGAAGTTCAGGACTGCGGTCATGCAGATGGGTAAGGAATTAAATATGACAGGTGATGCTCTTACTCAGTATGTCACAACAGAAGTGGACAAACACATGGATAGGGAAGAAAGAAAGTTGCAATTAGAGACTGAAGCAAGGAAATTAGAGGCTGATAGAGAAGCAAAGAAATTTGAGGCTGAGGAAAGGCGGTTGCAAGCAGAAGCTGAGAGAGAAGACAAAAGATTAGAAATGGAAGCCAAGAAATGGGAGGCTGAAAATGAGGCAAAGAAAATTGAAGCTGAGGAAAGGAAATTACAAGCAGAGAGAGACCATCAGTTGAGATTAAAAGAGCTTGAAATTCAGGCAAATACTGGCAATAATGGTGGGAGCTCACCTCACTCTGAGAGTAGCTCCAGCCAGAGCACCTCAAGTGGGGCCATGAATTTTCATCTGGACCCATTTGTTGAGAAAGAAGACGCCATTGAGTCGTACCTGGATAGATACGAAAGACTTGCCACTACCTATGGCTTAGTGAAAGAAAAGTGGAGTCTTAAACTATCTCAGGGATTGAGAGGTGTTGCCTACGATGTATATTTGAAGCTCTCAAGAGATGACCAGGAAGATTATGAAATCCTGAAACAGGCACTGCTTGTGAGATATGAAAAGAACTCAGAATCATATAGAAAGAAATTCCGAACAGCTAAACTTCTTCCAGGAGAAAACTATCACCAGTTCTCTGCTAGATTGGAAACCTATTTGGAAAAATGGAGTAGTTTAGGAAAGTGTCAGGACCTGAAAGAAATGATAATGATGGAGCAAGTGAAAGAGTCCATGCCTCAAGAAATGAGGAAGTTTATCATGGAACAAGGAGCAGAGAGATTGGGAGATATTGTAACTGTTGCTGAGAGATATCAAGCAGCTCAGGCAGAATTATTAGGAAATAAGAAGAAGCAGGGTGAAAACTTCAAATCATCACAAAACTATACCAAATATGAACAAAAGGACCATGCCACAAGGAACAAACAAAGATTTGACCAAAAGGACAAAAACCCTCTAAGATCGGATAAGACACCTTACCGGAAGGAAGGAAAGTGGTGTAAAACTTGTCTAATGAGTAACCACAATACTGCAGACTGCAGAAGGAACAACCCTCCTTATTACGCTGCGTGTCTCACAACAGGGAACAAGGGAAGGAAGGAAATGGCAGTAAGTCAGAAGGACTTCCATCATCCCCCTGTCTGTGAGGAAGTGACATGTAATGGCACTAAAATTCAGTGCTTATATGATTCAGGTTTGGAATTCGACTCAGTCGTGAGTGCAACCCTAGTGCACCCTGACCAACTTACCACAGAAACAGTGGACATACAAGGGGCAATGCAGGGAACCGGCACCATGACACTTCCCATAGCAAGGATCAACGTGAGAACTCGCTATGTAGAAGGAGTGATAAGAGCAGCAGTAAGTGATGATCCTATATACCCGCTGGTAATAGGATGTAAATATGTCTTTTTGGGTGACCCAATAAAAACCTGTTGTCATGGCAGCAAACCATACCAGGTCGAGCACCAAAAAGGAGGAGGGAGATCCAATAACCATTCATCGTACAAAGATGAAAAAGGCTCAAACAGCAGACAGCACATTGAAGCCTTGTTTTGGCAAATTGCCAAAGGCCCATAACCCTCCAGAGAAAGGAGACTACTATATGGAAAATGGCCTACTCTACAGACAAGCTGGAAAAGGACCTAAAGGGCATGGACAGCTGGTAGTGCCAAAATTCTATAGGGAGGAAATTATGGAGCAAGAGCATGCTACATCAGGCAGTGGTCACAGAAGAAAAGGGGCCACTGGTCAAAATATAGCATTGCGATATTACTGGCCAGGAATAATTGAAGACATAAGTCGGTATATGAAATCCTGTTCAGAATGTAACCAGGTAACCTCATTCAGAAGCGTAGACCAGTTACAGGACCTAGGGAAGCATTGTTGCGGACGTAGGCCCACAAAGAAGATACACAAGAGAAAACAACAGGTAGAAGCAGTGATAACGAGAAAACGAAATCACAACAAGTCTACTGTTACACCAGTAACCATGGCAACTCTCCGTATTGTACAGAGAGGGGACGAGAGACATCCCACCCCGACTAGATATTTGTCGGAACACCATGGCCTGGATCATTTGGAAAATTTGGTTAGTCAGCAACCAGTATTAAAAAAGCTGCAGAAACAAACCCGAACCAAAGGAGGTAGGAACCAGGGCTGTACCAAACAGTTGAGGGAGACAGGCCCCACTTCGGTATACTGCCCCTTACAATAGAAATAGGTGTGGGTCCGGCAACGTTGTTGTATTGCCGTCCCCATACACAGTCCACTGGAAGCATTGCTGCGGACATGGACTGAACAATAGCAAGCACAAACACTCAAGGATGAGATTGACTATCTTCTGAATCTCCCTATAGCTCAAGTGTGGTGCTATTGAGAAAACCGAGTGGTGAACACAGGTTATGTATTGACTACCGGAAGCTTAATGCGATCACAGAATCTCAGGTGGACCCATTACCTGACACCAACCAGCTGTTCTCTACACTGAGTAAGGCTAGGTATTTATCGAAGGTAGATCTAAGCAAGGGATACTACCAAATACCAGTGAAACCAGAAGTTAGGAAAATGCTGGCATTCAGTACATCAGACGGACACTACGAGTTTAATGTACTACCCTTTGGGCTGAAAAATGCTCCAAGTATCTTTTCAAGAATGATGAGGAAATTATTGGAACCTCTACAAAATCCCCATATCACTAACTTTATGGATGACATTCTTGTTGCTACAAACACATTTGAAGAGCATATAGTAGCGCTCTCCATGTTGTTTGACAGACTGAGAGAAACTGGATTGACTGCACGTCCAACCAAGTGCTATATCGGTTGTAAGGAGTTGGAATTCTTAGGTCACACTATTTCTACAGGTCATATGTCTCCTGACCCAAAGAATATAGAGAAGCTAAAGAAGGCACCCAGACCTCAAACGAAGAAAGATGTGAGATCATTCGTGTCTTTATGTGGGTTCTATCAGAAGTACATACCCCATTTTAACTCTCTGTGTGCACCATTAACTAACTTAACGAAGAAAGGACAGCCTGACAAAATCCAATGGAATGCTGATTGTGAAAAAGCTTACACAGAGCTAAAAGCAAAACTCACCAGCAAACCCATCCTTACACTACCCGATATCACACAGGAATTTGTATTAAGAACGGACGCTAGCAGTATAGGTATTGGTGCAACTCTCTTGCAGAAATCAAAAGCCCAGCCGGAGAAACTTTTACCAGTCGCCTACGCCAGTAGGAAGCTGAATGCAGCTGAGTTGAACTACTCGACCATAGAGAAGGAATGTTTAGCTCTAATTTGGTCCATCAACAAATTTTCACCTTATCTGTATGGGACACACTTCATTGTCCAAAGCGATCACCAACCTTTAACATTCTTGGCTGCATCTAAAAAGCTAAATTCGAGATTGTTAAGGTGGAGTCTGCTTCTTGCGCCTTATTCCTTTACCGTGAATTACATTCCGGGAAGAGACAATGTAGGAGCTGATTTTTTAAGTCGACACCCTAGTACTCTGGAAGGACAGACGCAAAAGGATTAACCACAGCAGGGGTTTACACGTCAGCTATGACAAGTCACAGCTAGGAAAGGAGGGGGCTATGTCGTGAAACGAAGTGTAACCCACTACTTTGTTAATCACTATGTCGAGATACAGATTTGCTTCAACCAATCAACGATCAACGTTCACCAGTCTCTGAGACAGAATAAATTAACGGCCATCTTGTTCACGCAAGATGGCCGATGAAAACTGAATAAAATTAGGCTGTATGAGACCAGGTACAAAACCGGAGGAAACCAATCAACTTGCTCCGCCAGGAACCAACCGAAAGCTTTCCTCAAGTAGTTACTTGACTATATAATCGGGCGGATTTTATGCTAACCACGCAACCCCGAACTTGACGCCAGAGATACAGACTGAAGAGGGAGAAGCTGTCACCTTGATTTATGGTAACTTACCTGAGGGCATCGACCTGCAACCTACTTCACTAAGTCGCGTCAAAACCTGGCCAGTTTAAAATCTTAGGAGGGTAAATATTTTTACGATAACCGTTGGTATTTGTTGTGTGTCATTTATACTACCTATCAGGTTACTGATTGTATCTTGGGGGGGAATTAAGTATAATGATTGTATTTCCTATTATGATTGAATAGACGAAGACTAATAGGACTCATACTTCAACCTATTGTCTCCTATACTTCAATCTATTGTCAGTCTATAACTTCAGTCTATTGTCTCTGATAACTATCTATTGTCCAAACTGCAATATAACCAAAACAGTCCTTGTTAGGACTCAATCTATTGTCTCCTATAACTCAATCTATTGTCTCAGATAAGACCAACTGCAATATAACCAAAACAGTCCTTGTCAGGACTCAATCTATTGTCGCATCTAACTCAATCTATTGTCTTCTATAACTCAATCTATTGTCTCAGATAAGACCAACTCCAATATAACCAAAACAGTCCTTGTCAGGACTCAATCTATTGTCGCATCTAACTCCAATCTATTGTCTCCTATAACTCCAACCTGATATATCACCAACCAGTCCTCGTCTCATATACTCCTATCATAAGAACATAACAATATTGTTAGGATATATGTTACCAGCTATTGTCAGAGAGGGCGTGATATAGTATAGGGGGAAGGACATTGTTGTATCACACCTAGGTGTACATATTATTGGATTTATTCATGTATTGATTTATATTATGGGATGTATTCATGTATAAAATGTATTCATGTATTGAATCTATATTATTGAATGTATCCATGTATTAGTTTATCAGAAAGATGTTTTGCAAGTAGACACCTGTCTTGTCTCGCTATTGCTAAATCATACTGAGCCATGTTGTCATTCATCCCACATGCATACATCGGAGACACGCTCATTTCACTCACACTAGAAATAGGTGGGCTTGAGGACAGAAATTAGCCCCTATTTTTGCTTTGTTACAGGTTTAATTGTGTCCTAAAAACCTGAGGTCGTATGTTCGAGTCAATCCCGCTGCCTGGAACTCCGCAGGAGCATAGAGGTTGACCAGACTCTACATCTTTGGTCCCCCTCAGTCTTGGGTGGGCTAAAGGAACGATACTCTGCCGGTGGTGTGAACCAAACAAAGAAGAACAGACTTAAGAGAGATGAGTACACATTAGTACCATTTCTGTCGGCATTGTGAGCATAGAACTGTCAATGAAGAAAACGTGAATTAGCGTAGCAAGAGACAATAATAAGATCATAGTGGATAAATTATACGTAAATAACAGCATAGCTGATAAACGTTATATCCTTAATTAACAGCACAGCTGATATAATTTTTGTTCCTATAATTGGAAAACGTGTTGTAATATTTATAAATATAAATATTTGTAAATCATATGTAAACTTACCAATTCATTTCATTCCATTTTTTTGCAACATTCACCTTTCAGCACAAGAGTAGATAGTGTATATATACTAAATAAAATATAAGGAAATTGTATTTTGAACGACTTGTCAATTTTATCATTGTTAAGTAAAAATCTGTTTCCTTGTGTTGCAGGTGGAACTTATGGAAGGGGAAGTAATCTTTAGAATGGTTTTTTAGACATATTAAATTTCGAGTTGCAACGCTTGATTAAGCGGATACTTGTCTGACTTTAGGATAGAATTATCTTTTCCTATTTTTCGGGTGACAGAGTACAGATAAGCGTGTGAACGCTGTTTAATGTATTTATTCTGTACTGTTTTGAGTTATGTGAATAGCTCGCTAGTCTGCATGTGTTATCGAGAACGGTGTTCAAGACAACCGAATCTCGTGACGGGTTTTTTTGGTGGGACTAGTGTGTGATTTGAGAGTTGTGTTTTGGGCGTGGACCGTGTAGGTCGAGTCCCAGTGTTTTTGGATAATGTATGCCTACGTAGGATTTGAGAAAATGTCGACTTATATATTTCGCTGTGTGTACAGCCTATTTGATAAACTGCAGTGAAGACTGTTTAGGCCATATGAAGATTATTATAGCTGCCGTGTGTTGCAGGCTTTATTGAGTAATGCAGTACTGTTTAGGCCATATGAAGATTATTATAGCTGCCGTGTGTTGCAGGCTTTATGGAGTAATGAAGTACTGTTTAGGCCATATGAAGATTATTATAGCTGCCGTGTGTTGCAGGCTTTATGGAGTAATGAAGTACTGTTTAGGCCATATGAAGATTATTATAGCTGCCGTGTGGTGCAGGCTTTATTGAGTATTGAAGATTTGTTTAGGCCATATGAAGATTATTATAGCTGCCGTGTGATGCAGGCTTTAGTGAGTATTGGAGTACTGTTTAGGCCATATGAAGATTATTAGAGCTGCCGTGTGATGCAGGCTTTATTGAGTATTGAAGTACTGTTTAGGCCATATGAACATTATTATAGCTGCCGTGTGGTGCAGGCTTTATTGAGTATTGAAGTACTGTTTAGGCCAGGATGTGGACAGGCCGTATTATATATATTTAATGCCCGGGAAATTATGTTATATGATTAGTGTTTGTGCTAGCGAATGCGAGTACATTTATGGCCAGTAATAACAGTAATAACATTTCAGACTGAAACCACTTTTGTTACATTTATGGTGGTTTTCAGTTAACAGGATCTGACATCTACGACTATTCGCGTCGATAGCCTAAGTGGCGTAGTTTTGTATCATTGGATATGATTTAAGATGTGCCTGGGTGGCGTATACGATTAAGAAATTGTTACCTCTACAGTGATATGTACTTGAAGCAAGAGGATAATATGAAGCAAATTTTGTCCACCAGACCATAACATATCTAGAGGATCAGTCACTACAAGTTGGAAATAATACATATGACTTTCACGTGACAAGAGTGTAGAACACTTGACTGTGTTATAATTAGCCTTATGTAGGCGTGGCTTGAATCTGGTGTACTTCAGAACTGTGACCTAAATATTATCTGCGTGGGTGGCGCATTTGAGAAACAACGCACGCTTTATTTGGTAGTATGCAACTTTACACCAGTAGCAATTGACGTCCTATTTCGTGCCTATAGACTACAACAACGTCTGCAGTGGTCAAGGAAGTTCAATTAGACTTGGACAGTATTTGTACCAGCATTTGTACGGGTTGTCACAGATTTCTGCAATATTCGAGTTACCTGTGCCAGTTATCACCATCACAAGTTCAAGATGTTATGATACACGGAGTTGCCGTGTACATTTCAGACTACAGAAGAGTCAAGAGGGGCAGTGTGTGCTGTATTATGGTTCCTGTCAACGTGTGCATTGTTAAGCACATATCATATTGACGAAATTACCTGAAGACAAGCGAATCAAGTTCCAGTGCTTTCCCGCAGTGGAGGTTTTAGCAGTCTATGTGATATCCAGTATCGTGGCGGAAAAGAAGCGGGATCATTGACAGATAAGTGATTGTGTCTTGTGTAAATTGTGTCACTTCATATATGTCGCTAGGCCTCCCTAATTGCTCATTTTGTTATTATTGTTGTTTATGTCTAATTTGACATATGATTAAGATTTGATGCATAGGTGTTAATGGCTGTTGACATATGTCGATTTTCCTGATAATGATGTGACTTGATAAAGGTGCTATAAAAAGGAATTGGTGATACAGAATTGAGGAATAAGCTCATTTCTTGACAAATAGTTAACTTTGTGAGCTGGAAGGGTAATTGTCAAACCTTTTGCGACAGTAATTTGTCATAACTATAAGTGATTACTATATATATAGTTGATTAAGTAAGTGAATCACCATGGATCGTGATATGTGCCCTACAGATATAAGGCCTATGTTGGAGTCTGCATTGGTGGTAGGTAGAGATGGTAAGGGATTGAGAGGTGCACGACTTGGAGAATGGATAATGGATGATTTTTTGATTAATGTGTCAACATCCCTTGAGTTATTTGCGAAACATAACTTTAAGTTTGTTTGCAATTTGGTAATGGCCAAGGATTTGGTGAATTTGCTACGGCACCTTCGTGTGTTTTTTGCAACAGAATATTGAGCTTGAACACGGACATATAGTGCAAAGCATGTTCAAAATAATCCATAACCATACTTCTGATGAGCAGGAAAGGGAATTGAGAATTGAGAAACAAGCAAAAGTAAACAAACAAAGTGCTCTACAGCAAAGAGAGAATTTCCTAGAAGGTGTTGCTAAAGAGAACGAACTACAGGCAACTGTGTATAGGCTTAAAAGTGAGATACTTGAATCAAACTCAGAACTTTCTAGTGCACAAGCTACATTAAATTCAACTTTAAGCAAAGTCCAAGACTTGGAAACTCAGATAGGTAATCTCACGCGGGAACTTCAAGAACAGAAAGAGATGTATGAGAAATTGAAGGTTGAGAGAAATGTCTGTGAGAAGACTTACATAGAAATGCTTCATGAGGTGATGAATGATAATGCGATGCTCAGTGATCAAATTGGGGAGATGAATATTGTACCCCCCAAGAAGAGTAATGAGATTATGAAAAACAATGATGATGTCCAGACTGAAACACTTCAGATAGAGTTGACTCAGTTGAGGGCAAATAAAGAACAGTACGAGAAAGAGACTTTAGTGGAGTTGACGGCTGAGAAAGAGAAGGTCGCTAAAATTGAAAATTTGCTAGCAGAAGAAAGCGACAAAGTTTTGGCTGTTAAGGAGTTAAATAAAAGGTTAAGTGAAACGATTTCACTTAAAGATAATGAAATTGCGGAAGCAAGGGAAAGAATATTTGGCTTACTAGATATGGTTTTGAAAAACAAAAGGTGCTCTTCTGTCAATGTTCACAATGATAGACAGAAAGTTGCGAAAAGTCAACCCCATACACTTTTTGCTCAGAGAGATTTCATTCATGGTAAAGATAGATCTTATCGTGGTAAATACAACTTTAAAAGTTCTAATATTACTGGTAGTTCCAGTAATAATTCTTGGCGTCAGACCAACAAAGATTCTTGTGTAACAGCCAGTTCTGTTGGTCAGGAAAAGATAGGTGATAAATTTCAGGTCAAGATTCATAAGAACAAATATTTCTCTACTACTGGAAATACTCAGAAATTAATAGCGGGTGTTGAGACTATTACTACTTGTTCCAAAGATGAAACCCATATGCGGAACAATAGAGATACTATTGTTTCTGGCAGTTGTCAAACTCAGCACAGTCAGTTTGAAACTATTGGTAAATATATTCCCATAAGGGAAAAGAAAAACAGTTCTAGAAAGAGAGATAACCCCAAGAGTAAACAGTACCAAGGGAGATCAGAAAATAATAATTTTCCCTCTCGTAGATACTGTAGACAATTTAACAAATCTCAAAGTTTTGATTGTAAGAATGTTGGAAAGTATGATAGAGATAATAGCTTTTCAAATGTTGCTTTATATCACCAGAGTAATGTTCCTAAACAAAAGACTAAAGTCATTTTTTGTAAACAAGACAACGGTAATAATAAGTATTGTGATCGTAGAACAAATAATAAGCGCAATTGTGCTAATTTTGTTCAACATGAGCCCAGAGTCATTTATAATCAAAGTAAACAGAGTAAAAATAACAGTGGATGCTTGAATACTATTGATTGCTCTACTTGTTGTTGTGAATGTGAGACTTTGTTTCAGCGTAAGACAGCGGCGACATTCAAGGTCGGTCATGTTGTCCCCAAGAATTCTATGATATCTACATGTGATAGAGAGAGCTAGTGACATCGTGAAGAGACCGGGTTTTTACACAAGCCGGTGTTGGGTAATTGTAAATGTGATTTCTACGTTTTTTTTTTTTTTCATTAAATTTCACTATTGAGTAAAATGGAAATTTTCATTTGTATTTGTTGACAGAAGCTACGTTGCGATAAGGGTCAAGGCTTCTGTGACATATTGACGGTCAGAAATGTGAGTCAACTTTCCGCTCGAGTAGTCAACCGAAACCTGTCAGCGTCAAACTAAATCTGAGGTGTTGCTTTCTGAAGGTCAAGCATGTTTACAAGAGAGTGGGAGACTTCGCGTCTGATTTATTTTTTTTTTTTATGTGAAGATAGTAAATATTTTTGTATTCTATATTAGTACATGACATGTTGTTGTTTTGAAATAACATATAATTTTGTTGTAATGATTATTTCTATGCATCATTTGATTGCCATAATTTTTTATTGTTATTTATATGTCTGTATTTTGATGATGTATTAATACATTTTTATGCTATTTATATATTATTGTGTTGATAATGTGTAGTATGTAATTATTATCCTTTATACTACTCTGTTCAACTTAGAATTTTTGCAACTGTGTTGTTTAGGATAGTTTTGTACATGATGAGATTGCACAAACTCATTTATTGTGTTGATGTAGTGGTTACTTTTAGATAATCCTGAGTGTTCGTTATTCACTTAATTTATATTTTTCTCATGTTTTGATGTCATGATTAATTAATATATAGAACATACAGAGAAGATGTGTATTATCTGGTATGTTGTGAAATGTAATTTTGGAAAATAGCTTGCATGTATCATACATGATCTTGTATTTGGATTTGTTAACTTTTTGTGAAACTTCGATTTTTCCAGAACTTGATTTTCTTGCCAGTCAGACATGTAGATTATTTTCTTAGCAGATTATTTTTTTAAAAAAAAAACTTATTTTTTTGTAGATATTTTTATAGAACCTTTTTTATATTTCATAGTAACAACAAAGTGTAGATTTATTTATAATGTATATCTTATCGATTTGAGTAAGAGATAGAGTTATACCTAAATAGCATTGTACGGAGCTGAACGTAATTGTCAGCAGAAAGAACTTAAAGGATAAATTAAATTTACATGTGTTGATTTAAAGGTTCCTTCGAGATAGGATTTTTGTTTTATATTTCACTCATTTTGTTAAAATATTGATTTCATTATTAGGCTTTACTTAAAGTATTACTGAACTACTTAAAAATTAAATACTGTTTTTTATGTAACTTATCGAGAAAAAAAAAATATGTTTGTACGGTACTGTTGAAAAAAATGATTTTTTTTTTTTTTTTTTGGCATTGTAATTTTTTGTTGTTGTGTGTGCCCAGCATTTGACTTCGTGATATCATTGATATGTAGTTTGATTAGTTCTTGTAAAAAGTTGTTGTTTTTTATTATGATGTATTTTTTATTTTTAGCGCTTGATTGTGCGTTGGTCGTATTAGTTATAGTAATGCTATTACTTGTTTGTTCGATGCCTATAATTTATTTATGTTAGTTTTGTATAACTCTTATAACTTAGTTAAATTACTTATTAGCTTTTGTTTAGTTATAAATTATTTTTTGATGGTATTAGTATAGATATACTTTGATATTTTGTGTTGTGCCTTTCGATCATGTTTCTTATATTTTTTTTTGAATAGGTTATCTGATCAAAACAGTTATTAGTATATACTGTTATTGACTTTCTTTGCGTTCGTGCCTTTGCTTTCTATCTGTCTTTGGTAACTATTCTTCATTTCATTCCTTCTTTTCTGTTGTCTTTTCGGTATGGATTTCATATCTTGTTTATACTTTCGTACCTCATCTTCGTTTTACTTGATTCTATTTGTATACTTTGTCTTCTTTCAACACTTATACCTCTATTCTTTGTATTGTTGGAGTGGTTATATGACTTGATATAACATATCTACTTTTGACAGTTGTATTTATTTTACATGTAATTGTCCAACTTAGTTATGAGTATATGGTATTGTTGAGTTCTTACTTTCCTTTTTTACAGATCATTCTTCTTTTGATTGATCTTGTGTTTTCTCTTTCGATTGGTTGTTTTCGGTTTGGTTTGTACTAAATATACGTAACTTAATTTTGGAACTGATCATATTTGTATATTTAGCTAATTACTTTTTATACTTAGCTGGTTATGCTGTATGCTTTAATTGCTACTTTACACTTTAATGCTGATATTTCTTGTAAATATCTAATTTTGATTTAAAATAAGATATTTTTGTAGGCATATGTTAGAGCTTAATTGTCTTCTAAATTTTTCGTTTTTGGGAGTTAATTTTTTTGCAAAAAAAATGATAGAATCATTTTTTTTTTCCCCGGAGCGGGTGGTAACTGTTGCAGGTGGAACTTATGGAAGGGGAAGTAATCTTTAGAATGGTTTTTTAGACATATTAAATTTCGAGTTGCAACGCTTGATTAAGCGGATACTTGTTTGACTTTAGGATAGAATTATCTTTTCCTATTTTTCGGGTGACAGAGTACAGATAAGCGTGTGAACGCTGTTTAATGTATTTATTCTGTACTGTTTTGAGTTATGTGAATAGCTCGCTAGTCTGCATGTGTTATCGAGAACGGTGTTCAAGACAACCGAATCTCGTGACGGGTTTTTTTGGTGGGACTAGTGTGTGATTTGGAGAGTTGTGTTTTGGGCGTGGACCGTGTAGGTCGAGTCCCAGTGTTTTTGGATAATGTATGCCTACGTAGGATTTGAGAAAATGTCGACTTATATATTTCGCTGTGTGTACAGCCTATTTGATAAACTGCAGTGAAGACTGTTTAGGCCATATGAAGATTATTATAGCTGCCGTGTGTTGCAGGCTTTATTGAGTAATGCAGTACTGTTTAGGCCATATGAAGATTATTATAGCTGCCGTGTGTTGCAGGCTTTATGGAGTAATGAAGTACTGTTTAGGCCAGATGAAGATTATTATAGCTGCCGTGTGTTGCAGGCTTTATGGAGTAATGAAGTACTGTTTAGGCCATATGAAGATTATTATAGCTGCCGTGTGGTGCAGGCTTTATTGAGTATTGAAGATTTGTTTAGGCCATATGAAGATTATTATAGCTGCCGTGTGATGCAGGCTTTAGTGAGTATTGGAGTACTGTTTAGGCCATATGAAGATTATTAGAGCTGCCGTGTGATGCAGGCTTTATTGAGTATTGAAGTACTGTTTAGGCCATATGAACATTATTATAGCTGCCGTGTGGTGCAGGCTTTATTGAGTATTGAAGTACTGTTTAGGCCAGGATGTGGACAGGCCGTATTATATATATTTAATGCAATGTGGAAATTATATGATTCGTGTTTTGCTGTCGAATGTGTGTCATTTATGTCATCGTGTCTGTGTTGTACGGAATAAACAGTATCGAACTGTTCTAGTCGTTTGCAACCCTTTTTGACTCCTGAATGTACTCTTATGTACGTACTGTGGTGTGCGATCATATCAACACACACCCAGGTCAACATTCCAGACACAGTGACAGGACAGCAGCACACATATATTGAATTAGCCTGTGTGGCGATGATATAGACCGAACCAGTACACTCGTAACAGTGGGTATAAACAGACTAATAACATTAACGTTTAATTACATTCAGTGAGAAACCAGCAAATCTAGTTTGTATCAGTTGATGGTTTACAGTCAAGTTGGAACCAATACAGAAGAGGTTACTGCTAAAATAAGCGGTTACATTTATTGGAAATCAGAATAAAAGGGGGGTGTAGCACCTTGCTTTGTTTAATATCACAATTAGTTAGAATTTCTAAATACAATATCTAAATTAATATATAACAATATAGGGCATAACGGCAAAATAAGAAAGTATAAAAGAATTTTCAGCTAGAACTGTTGGTATCGCCTACGCCTTCAGATTATTATTTGCTAACGAATAGCCGAACAAAACGGTACCCAACTTTTCAAATTCGTCCTCGACATAATCACTTTTCCTAGTTTTAAGAAAATATGTGCTTAAAATGCATTGTGGAACGAGGAGGGGAAAGGATAGATGAAATGCTAATTCGTTTCGCATTGATTTTAAACTAAAAGCCAATACTGGCACCGGGGCAAGCCTTGCCTTAGGGGTTTCCCCAAAATACGAGGAAAAAGTTAGAACATGCAGACAACTCGTGTCACAAAAACAACCTTAGCTCTTATTTCAAAGGACGTAATTATCACGTAAATAGAGAAGACAGCACATGGAAAAGAATTGAACGTGTAGTAGACTAAAAATAAAAACACTAACATAGAAGAAAAAAACTGTGTACTTCTGAACCAAGCCAACTAGTCCCATATAAATTGTATATTCGTGTACCTTAGGATTTGCTGACAAAGAATATGGTAATAGTTACGCAAATAGTCCATTAATTAACTAATTATATCCATAATACTATAGTGGACCCGACCAGACTGTCAAGTAAAGATCATGCCTGCTTATAATTTTTTATGGCATGTTTTGAAAAAACGACTTTGGGTAAATGAGGTTAAAAGGTACGGGATATTTGATTGGGTGGATTTTAAAGGAAGGCGAAGTATGATTGGTTGACCTAAAACTAAAAATATATTTGCCTTGGAAACATATTGGGAGTTGTTATTTGAAACGATAGATTCAAAAATAAATGTAAACATGGTCCCATTGGACAAAGCAGTAGATACTGGTACGAAACGGGGACTGTTCACTGCCATTTCAAGTAAAATTTGTGTAAAGCAAGATCGATGAGAGCAGGCGGAGAAAATTTCCTAACATAGGAAACGCCTGGACATAGGGCAGATCGAAAATGTGCCATATTCTATTGCCTAGTCATCGTTTAATTGTGTTATTTCCTTGCATCTGTGAGGGTTTTGGTTGCTGTCAATAACTGGTGCCAGACTACAGTGGGCCGATATATTCATGCCACAGTCTTGCCTTTTTCGGAGACAACTGTAAACCACCATCATTCTTGAAGAAGTGGGAGCTGAAGGTTGTCGTTCAGCGAAGTGCAGGAAGATTCCTACATCATATTACAAAGATAGGTGCATGTTTCGGCACCTGATCGCTCAACTAACATTATATTAAAATATAAGAAACTGGGAATAGTGATATAAACATTCCATCAGTGTCCATAAAAACTTACAAACAACATGCAGAGATGATGATAATAAACAATCAACCAGTGTATACTAGAAGTCACCTCAGTTAGACAATACAACTACACTCTTATATAATAATATGTGTATTATGGTCAGAAGACCCATTGTGTAAATTGATTGATGTAATTAATTTCTATGATTTCACTTTGATTGTCAGTCCTGATTCCAAATAAATCAGATTCAGGACAATAAATTGAAAACATTAACTTTACCAAACTTTCAACCACTGACTTACTAAAGATAGTCTTTTAAAGTGTAGTTCGTATGTGATTGTCGTGGTACTGTTGTGTTGTATTATATAATAAAATAATTTGTGTAATTGTTTATATGTTTAGTGGGTTAATGCAACCTTACACTAACATTTCATAACCCTAGACACCAAACGTAGTCATCTTACATTCTATCTAGAATAAGTCTGAATGAGATCATAGTGGTGGTAGTAGAAAGGTGCCCTGGAAATTTACTCTAATATTTATTATATTCAGGGACCTTCACAGCTGACCTCATTCAGTACACTAAGATTTCTTAACAACAAACTGTATTAACATCAACCCACAACAAACAGGAAATCTTTCGCAAGGCAACTAAACAAGGTGTAGACAAGTAACCACTTAATCAAGCAATATAGCAACTCTGACTGTCATGGCAAAGCCGTTGCTGTGAAAAAATACAAATGAAAATCTCTGTTTGATAAAGGTAAGATTTTTATGACAGGTAACAGTCAATTAAATTTTAAGTTATTAAATGTGGCCGTGTAAACTTCCGACCCCTGCACGATATTAATCAAACCCTCCTCCGTTACACAAGTGAGGGTAACAGAGAAAGTAGCACAAACAAACTTAGAATCATGGATTACACAGGGTCATAAAAGTGTTCTGTCAGTGTGTGATAATGTAAAATAGAGTTGAAATCTTATAAGCAAATCTAGAAGATGGTAGTGTGCAATGATGTAGAGAAAAATCATGAATATACATATGATTTCCACGTCAAAAGGCAAATCTAAAAGATGGTAATGATGACTGTCGTGAAACGAGTGTAAGCCACTACTTGGTTAATCACTATGTCGAAATACAGATTTGCTTCAACCAATCAACGATCACCGTTCATCAGTCTCTGAGACAGAATAAATTATACTGTTCACGCAGTTCACGCAAGATGGCGGCTAAAAACTGAATAAAATTAGGCTGTATGAGCAAAAGACGAAACCGGAGGAAACCAATCAACTTGCTCCGCCAGGAACCAACCGAAAGCTTTCCTTAAGTATTTACCGGCCCATATAATCGGGCGGATTTTATGCTAACCACGCAACCCCGAACTTGACGCCAGAGATACTGACTGAAGAGGAAGAAGCTGTCACCTTGATTTGTTGCTTACCTGAGGGCATCGACCTGCAACCTACTTCACTAGTCGAGTCAAACTGGCCTTTTTTTTTAAATCTTGGAGGGTTTCATTTGTGTCCTAAAAACCTGAGGTCGTATGTTTGAGTCAATCCCGCTGCCTGGAACTTCGCAGGAGCATAGAGATTGTACAGAAGCTACATCTTTAGTCCCCCTCAGTCTTGGGTGGGCTAAAGTAACGAGCCTCAGCAGGAGTTGTGTAGACCAAACTAAGGAGAACAGAACGTTTTAAGAGATGAGTACACATTAGTACCATTTCTGTCAGCATTGTGAGCATAGAAACTGTCAGTGATGAGAAAGTGAAATTAGCATAGCAAGAGACAAAAATTAACAGCATAGCTGATAAGTGTTATATTCTTAATTAACAGCACAGCTGATATAATTTTTTTTGTTCCTATAATTGGAAAACTTGTTGTAAAATATTTATATATATAAAATAAATATTTGTAAATCACATGTAAACTTACAATTCCATTACATTCCATTTTTCAACATTCACCCTTCAGCACAAGAGTAGATAGTGTATATACTAAATAAATAAGAAGGAAATTGTATTTGAACGACTTGTCAATTTTATCAGTGTTAAGTGAAATTTGTTTCCTTGGTTTTTTAATATCACAGTTAGTTACACAGCGGAGGTGGCGCTTTATGTCGGTCTCCTCTCTACTATTGTTTCGAGATCAGAACATTCACAGCCGTAACTAATTTGTGATACCAGTAGTCCTCTCAGACACTGGGACTTCACCATTTTCTGCAGAAATTCTATTTCTGTAATTGTCAGTACTATACTGATCCAAGAGCCAAACAAAACCTCTCGCCACAATGACTAAGAGTTTCATGATGACCAAGGTTGTAATTATGGCTGACAATCTGAGATTTTGCGAAAGACAAAGGAAATGCAGTAGACAAATGCGTACATCTCCAAGGCTGAACTGAAATCATAGCCTGTGTACCGGACAAAGAAAAAAGCAAGAAATATACCATAAAGGTGTAAAAGCAGATAGTAGTAAACTTGGACCTACGTCGAAGTTTAAAAGGAGCGCAGTGAGTGCGACAAAAAGTCGTAAAAGACGAAGATACCGAGCTAACCAGTCCAGCAAGAAGCTAAAGAAACTTATAAGGCAGATATATGTACTAACAACTAAGTTCGTACATGTGGCAAAGAAAACGCTAGTCATTGCGGCAAAGAAGTTGCAATCAACGTGACTGGATATAGATTCAGTCGTAGCGACAGAGTTAATGTGTGTGTCAGACAAAATCGAAGGATCTTCTTCTATAATAGTAGTTAAAGAAGAATCAGAGTTAGAGCAACGACGTACTGAAGTATGTCGAACTGGGCTAAAAGAAGCACCAAAATTAGTATGATGAACAATTGTATCATCAATAATACAAGATTGCACAAAATTAGCAGAATGTACTTGGTGAAAAGATTTTGGCATAGTGGCGGCAGTAAGATTATGTTGCCGTTCCCAAGCAGCAATTTGTACTGGCGTACACACCTTTATACCATGTATCTGTCCGACAGTAAGGTCAGCGATAGGCGCTAAGAGCATACATGCGTGTATATAACTAGTGAAAAACGGTGTGGCAATGTGGACTATGGCAGTCGGAAAAGTCTCAACTGTCCCACCAAATGTCACACATTTCACCACTTTACCTTTAGCGCAAGAAGGATGAACTAGAGACTATCTAATCCCAACAGTCATGCATCCAGAATCAAATAGAACTGAAACAGGATTATTATTCACAAACCCCTTATGTAAAGTAAGAGACCCTCTTCCGTCGTGTACAGACAAGGCAGGAAGAGTAGTCGGGAGAGGATGACCGCAACTCAAGGTAGTTCTAGCTGTAGGTTGGAACAACGTTTTGCACTCCGGGCAATGAGATGCTCTCTCGAAATCGAAAGTAGAGCAAGCAGTAGCATTAGAGACACTCTTATTATTGTTACCCTGATTACTAATAACCTGGGGCTCCTGTTGAGCAACGTTAGCATGGTAATGCGATCTATCATTTAGAGATCTACCGTCATAACGAGATCTATCGCGGCTATTATCTCTATTTGAAGCATTATTTGCTCTATTGAAACTATTGTTCTGATTTGAACCCCAGTTAGCATTGTCGCGATTACTATTTCCCCTTTGGCCAAAATATCTGTTAGATGGATTATGTTGTCCTCGAGAAATATTATTGTAAGGTTGATAATCTCTATTATAGTTACCCCTTCCAAAATTTTCATAATTGTTGGAACTAAAATGTTGAGGACTGTTTAATTGTCTCCAGTTTCTTGGAGAAGGAGAATAACTACGTGGTGGACCCTTTTAGTACCGTCCAAAATCACGATTATCTCTTCTACCAAAATTGCGTTCAGCACTTAGAGATCTACTGCGCAAATTAGGACCATATGGTATTGCTGAAGCCACGGGTAAACCTTCTTTGACCTCAGAGTGGCTAACCGTCATATTTGGGTGTGCAGTGACGTATTGGCGACAATATTGTTCCATATCCTTTAAGTTTGCAGGTTTTCGCTCATGTAAAAAGGAAAGAAAAGAAGAGTTTACAGACGACATGACTTTGTCACGAAGCAATAAGTCCATGAGGGCTTCGTATGTATGTTCAGTTTTAGAAAGTTCCACCCAACGTGAAAAAGTAAGGCGAATATTTGCAATAAAGTCTGAAAAATCTTTCCCTGTCTCTGGCAATAAAGACTTAAAGCGTAGGCGATAACCGTCTTCATCCAGTTGGTATTTTTTTAACAAGACCGCTCTGACAACATCATAGTTGTTTTTGTCAGGGCCCTCCAACATACTTATAGTATTCATAGCTTCACCCTCCTGGCAAAGGGGCGACCGACCCCAATCAGGCGCGTCCACGGGTGGCGGATAGTGGAACGACCTCCAGATATGGTGTGTCAGCTGCGAATTAAGTCAGCATTGCTGGACGAATAAGCAGTCGCGGACCAAACGGCGATGTCCTCTCAGCAGGACGGGGAGGGGTAACAATAAATTCTTTAAGCACCAAACACGGCGCATAAGGCAGAAACCAGTGCTCTCCAGGTTGTTCGTTGTGACGCCACTCCTCTTAGCTCTTGCACATTATTTAGGCCCAACGTTCTTCCTTCTTTTATTATTGTTCTTCTGGGTGTTTCTTTTGGTCTTCCTTTTTCCCTCTTACCCTCAGGAACCCAAGTGAGCGCCTGTAGTGGTATTCTGTTGTTTTGCATTCGTAGGACATGACCGATATATGACCATCGTCTTTTCCTTATATTGTCGGAGACATATTTCTGCCTAGAGTCTTCTCTTATTTGTCGATTAGTCTTGAATTCTTTCCAACTGATGTTCATGAGTTTTCTAAGACATTTGTTCTCGAATGTATTCAGCTTGTTCTCCAATGATTTTGTTATTTTCCAACTCTCACAGCCGTATGTTAACACTGAGATAACATTTGAATTAAACAGACGAAGCTTGGTATGTATATTCAATGATCGTAATTTCCAAATGTTAGATAATCTATTGAAGGCGCTAGCTGCCAAAGCAATTCTAGTATGGATTTCTCTTGTTGTGTCACCATCCTGAGTCATTTTACTGCCTAAATAATTGAAACTTTCAACTTTCTGTAGTTTTTCCCCGTTCAAGATGATATCAAAGGTCTCGTTAGAAAAGTTCATAGCTTTAGTTTTAGAGGCATTTATTTGGAGACCTATTTTAACCGAGAGATGACACAAATTATTTACTGCTTCTTGGGATTGTCTGGGTGTTGAACTTAAGAATGCTAAATCATCTGCGAAATCCAGGTCCCCCAGGAATTTTCCATTTGTCCATTTTATACATAATTGTTCATTGTGGGTATAGTTTCTCATAACCCAATCAATAGCTATTCCAAAAAGTAGTGGTGACATAATACAGCCTTGTTTCACCCCTGTTTCTACTGTAAACCATTCTGTATTCCCGTTATTTGTTCTAACACAACATCTTGCATTGTCATATAGCGCTTTGATTATATTCACATATTTTGATGGAAAACCATAGATTGTAAGTACAATCTGCTGCCTTGCAGCTACCACCGGGAGATGGAAAGGCTATGGGAGACAACCCTGAACAACAAACACAACCCGGCCTGCCGAAGACGGAGTGTGTTAGCTACGGCGCAGACACCGGGAAAAATTAGGACACACACGCTTTTGCGGTATGGAGTCATGCGACAATCTCGACTTACGTCATGGCGTTGCTCCTATCAGCTACAACCGGGGAGGAGCGGAGCCGGGCCCCTAGCCTCGAAAGGGCCCACTTAAGCAACCGGTGCCTTTGCCAACCAAATGGTCGGGGGAAGGCAAAGTAGAGCAACTGACCAACCAACCCACTATCTTACAGTGGCTCAATGGAATGCAGAAGGAGTGAGGAACAAGAAACCGGAGTTACAAGAATTCCTCAGGAAAAATAACATTGATATAATCTGCATCCAAGAAACTCACCTAAAAGATACTCAACGATTCTTTGTACGTGGATACCAATCCTTCCGCCAAGACAGGGCAAAAAGAATCCCAGCAGTAGAGACACACAGATCTGGTGAGGACGAACTTGAATACATAACAGTCCAACTACTGCTGCCCAGTGGAGACTTAATGATCACAAACTGCTACAGCCCTCCAACCACACCTTTGGAGCTACACAAAGTGAAGCTTGCAGCATCGAGACACCTCATTATGGGTGACTTCAATAGCCACTCACCCAGCTGGGGCTATGACGAAACAGATCCAAGAGGAGAAGAAGTGGAAGATTAGATGGTAGAGAATAAACTAATTCTAATAAACCAACCAGAGGATAAGCCCACCTTCTATTCCAGAGTATGGAAAACAACGAGCACACCAGATCTTGCTATGGCTACAGATGACGTACATTGACTCATCACCAGAACAGTAAATACTCAACTTGGGGGAAGTGACCATGTACCAGTCACATTACAGATATCTGAGATAAGAAGTGCAGGAGAAATCAATATGTCTCCTAGCTGGAATTTCAAAAAAGCAAACTGGGGATTTTTTAAAGAACAAGCCGACAATTTCTGTCAGAACATTGCCCACTCAAATAACATCAATAAAAACATCTCCATCATCAGTGAGGCAATCATCCAAGCAGCAAAGAAGTCAATTCCACGAGGTAAACGACGAGACTACAAACCATACTGGAGTGACATCCTGGGAAAACTCCATAGTGAATTAAATAAAGCACGGGAAACTATGGAGCGAAATCCCACATTAGAGAACACACAGAGGCACAACAGCATAAAACAAGCTTTCAATGAACAAAAGAAAGCTGAAATCCAAAGGAGCTGGCACCAGAAGACCAGCAGTCTCAGCATGGAAAAGGACTCAAGCAAGCTTTGGAATCTGACAAGAGTGCTAAATGAAGAAACAACAACCAGCTACTGTAAGACTGTCATCAAGGAAAATGAAAAATACCACACAGGAAAGATGGCAGCAAACATCCTGGCAGATTTCTACAAGGAAGAAAGCACCACATCACTTTCACATGCACGGATCCAAGAAGCACGTAAGGAAGTAAAAGAAAAACTGAAGCACCAAAACCCAGATATCTGCATGAAGTCACCCCTTACTATGAGAGAACTCAGTGCTGCCATAACAAAACTAAAGAACAGAAAAGCTCCAGGAAAAGATGGCATCACAAATGATATGATCAAGAACCTTGGACCTGTAGCCAGGCACAAGCTCCTCCTAATCTTCAATCAGTCATGGAGTACTGGAAAATTTCCAGATCAATGGCGAGAAGCAATCATTGTTCCCATCAGAAAGAATTAAAAGGAGAAAACAAGCAAGTCCAGCTACCGACCAGTTAGCCTACTGAGCTGTCTGGGTAAGGTAATGAAAAGAATGGTGAACTTAAGATTACTGAAACATCTGGAAAAAAACCATCTCCTTGATAACACACAGTCAGCATTTAGGAAAAATCGCAGCACCGAAGACCAACTAGTATATCTAGCCCAGGAAGTAGAAAATGCCTTTCAGGAGAAAAAGAAAGTACTGGCGGTTTTTGTAGACTTGACAAAAGCCTTTGATAAGGTATGGAAAGAAGGACTCCTCCTTAAGATGCTCAACAGCAAAATTGAAGGGAGAATGTTCAACTGGATACGGGACTTTCTTCGATACCGCACAGCAAGAGTAAAACTTGACGGGAAACTGAGCCATCGCGTCACTCTACAACAGGGTGTGCCACAAGGAGGAGTTATCTCCCCCACACTTATTATCATATATATAAATGATATTGCAGAGAAACTGTCCGGGCATATCTCCAGGGCTCTTCATGCTGACGATTTTGCTGCCTGGTGTGCTGCTGAACATTTGCCTACTGCGAAGTTCAGGATGCAAGCAGCGCTAAATACCATCGGTAAATGGGCATCAGATTGGGGAGTACAGATAAACCTCTCCAAGACAGTAGCAACCTGCTTCTCTCTGTCAAATCGCCGAGAAATGATCAAACTGCAGCTAAATGGAAGTGAACTTCCAATCGAGGAAAACCCAACATACCTAGGAGTCAAGTTGGATAAGAGACTCACCTGGAAGCCGCACATAAAAGCAGTAGAACAGAGAGCAATAAGAAAGCTCTCTATTATGAAGAAACTGGCTGGCACAAGTTGGGGGGCAAATACCAACATACTTAAAAAAGTCTATACAGGCACAGTTAGACCTGTACTTGAATATGGCATGTCAGCCTGGGCCACAGCATCTAAAACAAACACAGAATATCTAGGGAAAGTGCAAAATTCAGGCCTTAGACTAATCACTGGAGGGATGAAGACTTCTCCAATCCAGGCAATGGAGCGATACACCAACATCCGCTCTCTTGATGACAGACGTGAGGAAAAAATATTCACTCACAGTGAGAAGCTTCTACGAATGCCAAGTCATCCAATGCATGCCAAACTCCATAGTGTGACAAAGAACAGGCTGAAAAGAACCAACCTCCTAAACATCTCCAAACATCTGCATCGATGCCATGAAGACATCCTCCCAAATCGATCTACTGAGATTGAAATGTTAATTGATTACGAGGAGCCAGACGACTGCCATGAAAATATATCTATCATCACAGAAGTCCCTGAAATAAAAAAGAAAGGCCACCTGACCCCTCAACAACTAAAAACTTTGGCTCAAGAAATGATTGAAGAAAAGTACAACCCGAAGGAGTGGACACATGTATACACAGATGGATCTGCTGAGGGGGCAGTAAAGAACGGTGGAGGAGGCATTTTTATAAGATTCCTAAATGGAAAGATCATCCGAAAGGCCTTCCCAACTGGAAAGATCTCCTCCAATTTTAGGGCAGAAGCTATGGCACTACTGCAAGCCCTGAAGATCCTCACCAGACCTGAACAGCAGCCACAAGCTAAGATAGTAATCTTCACTGACTGCAGGTCATTACTTGAATCAATACAAAACACCAGAAATGATAACATGATGAATGAGATCAGATCTGAGCTTAACATCATCCAAAGGTCATCAACCATTGCCCTCCAGTGGTTACCTGCCCATTGTGGAATCGCTGGTAATGAGAAAGCAGATGCTCTATCAAGAAGTGGCAGTAAAATGGAACAATACAGCCACCCATTGCCCTATCGGGAAGCAAAAACCATCATCCACAACAAGTACAAAAATCAGTGGAAGGAGGAAGGGGATATATACAGCAGAGATGACCCAATCCACCACCTAAACAGACACCAATAGACGACAATTTTCCGCCTGAGAACTGGTCACAGCAGATTACTTGGATATCTCTATCGCCTCAAGATATCCCACACGAATGAATGCCCATGTGGAACTGATATCCAGACTCCAGAACACATTTTCCAGAACTGTCCAACCCATGATAAATTGCGACGTGCGACCTGGCCAAAAGGTGATGAGCTCCAGCAGAAGCTATGGGGCTGCCGCACCGACCTGGAAAAGACTGGACTTCGTCCTGGCGACAGGCCTGCAGATTTAGCATGACTACAAACCGAACGCAGAAGAAGAAGAAGAAGCTTCACCCTTAAGTATCTCCATAAGTTGTGCAACATATTGCGACTTGTCTTTCTTATGAGATTCGCATGAAAGTTCAAATCTATTTAGATAGAATAATATATCGTCATAGGCAGAGTTGAAATGAGACAATCTGATTTTATAAGCATTAGTATTTGCCTTATTAGAAGTTGTTTGATTGTCCGTCACACTCTGTGTATTAATCACATTCCCTACCTTCATTTTCTCCGGCTCCATAGCTAACAACTTTTGCTCGTGGAGTCTAACGTTTTCTTCAGCTTGCATCTGCAGCTTTTTTTCTTCCATTTGCATTTGCATTTGCATTTTTCTCTCTTCAGCCTCAATTTTCTGTTTTTCAGCCTCCAATTTCTGTTTTTCCATTTCCATTTTCTGTTTCTCCATTTCCATTTGCTGTTGAATTTTTCTATCTTCAGCCTCTAATTTCTGGTTCTCAATCTCCAATTTCTGTTTCTTTTCTTTTGACTTCTGCGCTTGGCATATTCGGCAAGTGCGAATTCTCTTACTTCATCAGTAGTCATATTAAGGGATTTCCCTTGCTCAATGAAGTAATCTAAAGCAGACATTATGTATAATTATATAAGATAGGTAACCTGTAAATATATTCCTGGAAAAAATCTCTTTATCCCAACTCAGTGGGTGACAAGTCCCTGCTCAAGAACTTTTACAATTACCTTTAACTATAAATAATATAATTAATCACTTATATATATATATATATATATATATATATATATATATATATATATATATATATATATATATATATATATATATATATATATATATTATATATATATATATATATATATATATATATATATATATATATATATATATATATATAAAATGCATTATAATATTGACAGTGCATGACAAAATAGACAGTACAGACAAGAGTGACAAAGACAAGATATAAAGAACAAATGACCACGTTCGCAGGAATCAACTAAAGTAAGAAGGCAGAAATAACGAAAAAATTATTGCAAAGTTTGCAATGACAGTTGCGAATAGAATAACAATACAATAGACAGCACAGTGTATAAACGAAAAATTTGTATATAAATTAAAGATTGTAAGAGGAGGAAGACACTCACAAACAAATTAATAAAAAAAACCTAAGGTACAGAGAAAAATATAATGAAAACAACACTGAAACGTTTCGTCACACCTAAACAATTAGAGTCACAAATTACCAAACACAGTGGACTGAAATACGTCAGCAAAAAGTTCGCTGGAAATTTCCACTGCGGGAAATTCGCAAGAAAGTCCCTACAGAACGCTTATGTAGGCCATCGGTAAAGTGGGATATATCCTACATAAGTCACCTCACCAACCGCCCACATAAATATGAAAACATATAACATAAAAAAGGAATATAATCGTGTAAGCTGTGAGGAAGGCTTAATCAAAACATACAGTGGTACAGTTTACATTACAAACAACCACTTATCTTCCTGGCCTCCGTAACAGCAACAATGATGTACAACAGGTACCACACAGTCCGAAGAAAGGTAAATCCACCGTTGAAAGGTACTGGAAACTTGTAGACCTTGCAACCTCGTACTTCCAGTAGAAACTTGCTCATGAAAAACTAGCACTGGTCACACTGCAGAACTTGAACAGGAAAACATGAACTTGTAACATTTGAATAGATCCACTTGCTCATCAAAATCAGCACTGTGAACACTGTAAATCGTGCTGTAAATTCCTCTGTAGAATTCCAATCAGTAGTTGGTATGGTAGCCCAAAGAACTGTCCAACCAGTTACACACTGGCACACCAGTTATGTTACCACTATGTTGATGGTGGTGGATGGTGTGGTACAAAACAAGGACTGACAATGACAGAGTCAGTGAGGTCGGGCTTACGGGTGGCCGACTGATGTGTGAGTAAGTGACTGTCATTTAAACACGAATGCATAAAGGTTCTGGCATACCAACACAGGCTGTAACGACCCACTCCATTAAATGTAAGAGTCAGGAAACGTTTAAGTGGTTTATTACGTCACAGTAACATAAACTTTATGGTAACATTCGACGACACTCCATAGCACAGCATGGTGACACAGCAAATAAGTTCATACAGCAAAAAATAGTCTTCCACACAAAAGTCAGCGTGCATCGCAGTCTCAATAGGCTGCAAAACTACAGCAGCTCACGGTTCATAAAGGTTTACATAAATCTCCTTATAAGGGATGATAATCACAGGTCGCTTACACAGCGGCATATAAAAGGCATTCTAATAACAAGGGGAAAACTCCATTAGAATAAACGTGAATCACAATCACGGCCTGTATAATCCATGGCCTCTATAATAATCCATAAACTCCTGGGAGAAAGAACTTTCCCAACAATAATCTCTTTATCTTCACTTCAGAAACATTATCCTTTATAATAATCAAATTCCCTTCATATGTAAACCACAAGTGCACTGGCTTCCTAGCACAGTGGTCTATGGTTCGATCCCCTAATGAGGTGGGAATTTTTTAGGCCGCAAACGGCACCTGGGTCGACCCAGCCCCAAATGGGTACCAGAGCAACTCTGGGAAGGTTAAGGCGGCCGGCGTGATGCTGACCACATCACCCCTAGTGTGCCGACGGTCGAGAAAATATGGGCCTAACACCATATTCCCAATATGCCTCAATAGACCTCTACACCTCACGGTAGAAGGGGAACGACTAAGTAAGTAAGTAAGTATGTAAACCACAAAATACGCCGGGACACTAGCAAGAAGCAACAGCCTTCTTCAAGCTCTGCCCGCACCAAAAACTTCCGCAAAAACTCCCCGCAATCTCCGTTGCTTAAAACAGTTCATCCTATCAGAATTCATTTAAGCGCTAACACCCAGTTTATTTCTGTGAGCTGGACTCATCCGCATTTCCCCCTCAAGCTAGAATCTTCGACCAGATTCCTATCATATATATTTTTTTTTAAAACAAGCTAACAGCTAGACAGTAGAGCTGTGTTCACAAAATCACCCCGCATTCATCTCTACACAAAAAGTGAGCTTACAAGGGCGTATACCCAAAAACGACCCGTACTTACAAATCTTTCAACGGTTAACTCCCCTTAATAAAAACCCGACTTTAACAATGGCTTTAGGAATTCTACCCTTAGAATTACGGAGAAAGGAGTTAAGACTAAATTACATGAACAAACATACAGTTTTTACCAGATGTCAACTAACAACTCAAGTCAGTCCAATGAATACCACTTGATACCCTACAGCAGGGGTCGGGAACCCGCGGTTCGCGAGCCGCATGCTGCTCTTTGAGCAATCTCGTGCGGCTCTTGAAAAATTGTGTTTATTATTTTAATTAAATATAATATATATTATTGAATGAGGGATTTTTTTTCATGCGGCTCTTCAATTTGTTAAAATGGAGACAAAATTAAATATTTGGCTCTTTGTCATGGAAAGGTTCCCGACCCCTGCCCTAAAGGTTGGAAGTGTATGGAGGAAATGTCCATCTGGGTACCATACTTTAATTATATCAATTAATAACAGTTGTGAATAGAAGCCAGTGGTTCCACCCTGAGAGATCAAGAAACCAGACATGGACTACCACCTAGCAGAAATACCTAAGAATATAGAAAATATTAAAAACACAGCCAATAAATATATACAACAAATATCAAAAGACATCATTACTGTATACACAGATGGATCCAAGGGAGAGGCTGGCAAATTGGGGATAGGAATATACATTCCAATATGGAAAATGGCAAAAGAATATAGCATCACGGAAAATACATCCATTTTCACTGCAGAGATGGTGGCAATACTAAAAGCACTAGAAATATTCTCTAATAACCCTCCCAAGAAACTAACAATTGTAACTCTCTTTCAACAATTCAAGCACTTAGAAACTTACGAGAATGTAGCAGACCTGATATAGCAGAGGAGATATTTCTGGTACTACATACTTATATTCCAGGGGATGTTCAGTCTTAATCGCTTGGATACCTTCAGATGTTGGCATAGAGGGAAATGAAAAGGCAGATAAAGAAGCCAAGAAAGGTAGATCTGATAAACATCTAATAAATGTAGGGATGAGTAAATCAGAGATTAAGAGCTTTAATAACAGATTTAATAACAGATTAATGGAAAGCTAAAGGGGGCGTGGGTTGCATTGTGGCCAAAAACCAGAAAGATAGTATCAAGGGATGAAACTTTGTCTCGGAGCGCATTATGGTTGTAAAACTAAAAGAAGGAGAAACCATAGTCAACCTGGTCATAGTGTATGGGCCAAATGAGGATGAGAGAGCAGAGGTCAAGGAGGAATTCTTCGAGCTGCTTCAAAGGACAGTGGATGACTGCCTAGATGAAATTATCATGCTCGGAGATTTCAATGCCAGAGTTGGAAATGACCATGCTAGATGGGGTGGAGTTATCGGAAGATATGGAGAAGATACTCTCAATGACAATGGAAAGCGACTCCTTAGATTCTGCAGTGAGCAGAATCTGATCATTACCAACACAAAGTTCCCCAATAAGCGCATACATGCATACACTAGATGTGAACCAACAAGGAATGAGAAGTCAGTGATCGACTATGCCATTGTTAGGAGGAACTCATTCAAATATGTCCGGGATGCTAGAGTCTGGAGGGGGCCAGAGATTGGAAGTGATCACTACCTGCTAACAATCAAAAGAAAAACTGAAAGAGTTGCTCAGCCTAGGAACTGCCCAGCATCACGCTGCAGAAAGAAACCAAGAAAGAAACGAACGGAGAAATAGAACATGAGGAAGGAAAAACAATGCCCTCTCAAATTTATAAAGGACAAGCAAGGCAAATTGCTTACTGCCCCGAAGGAAGTAATGGAAAGATGGAAAGAATATTTCTCAGAACTCCTTGATGGTGAGCAAGGTCAAGCATCAGAAATGATAACCACTAGCACAGAAGAGGAAACAAATGGAGATGAAGATGACATAAAAGATGGAAGAACTGAAGGCAGCACTGGAGAAAATCAAGATGGGCAAAGCAGCAGGGCATGATGGTATAACACCAGAAATGGTTAAGTACATGGGAGCATCATGCGACCTATCACACTTAAGGGTCCTACAGGCAGGCAGCGTGGTGCAACAAGACCATACCAAAGGACTGGGAGATTGCCATCATAACACCAATTTTCAAAAAGGGTGACAATCGACAATGTGGAAACCATAGAGGCATATCCCTTCTCAGTGTCCCTGGTAAAATCTACTCTAGAATCCTAGAGCAGAGACTCCGACGCCTAGCTGAGCCACAATTGGATGAGGTCCAGTGCGGATTCCGAGCAAACCGAAGTACTCAAGACCTAATCTTCATACTCAGACAGCTGAGTGAAAAGGCCCTTGAGTATAAGAGTGAGATCCATCTTTGTTTCATAGATCTGATAAAGGCATTTGACAGAGTCCCCTGGAGCAAACTTTTGGACTGTTTGGCACGGAAGAACATTCCAGCACCTCTGATTCATGCTATACAGAGCTTCTACAAGTCTTGCAGAAACTATGTGAGGACAGCAAACCATAAGTCAGAAGAGTTCAGGACCACCACTGGTGTAAGACAAGGTGATATCCTGTCACCTTATCTTTTCATACTCCTCATGGACGATGTTATCAAGTCATGTAAGGAGAAAACAAGAAAGTATTCAGTGCGGTACTGGAAGATGAGACAGTGTTAAGTTATTTTTCTGCTGTACATAATGTTCTGTTAATGTTGATGGTTATGGAATGTTCCTGGTGGGTGATGTGGTGCATCAAAGGCTGACAAGGACGAAGTCAGTATGGTCGGGCTTACAGGTGGCCGACAGGTGTGTAAATATGGATATACATATATATACTCGAATGTCATAGGATCTTGGAATACAAGTCTCAGGTATCACCCACACAAGGTTAGAAAATCCACTAACGGGTAAGACTAGTGAGTTTATATTCACACAGTTTATTAACGACACAGGAACATCGCAAAGTACTCGAAGTAACATCACATTGTCACAGGTTACAGCAAATCATGAAACATCAGGTCAGCAAAATCCATAGATAACTGAGTGCATAATCCACGGAATATATATATATATATATATATATATATATATATATATATATATATATATATATATATATATATATATATATATATCGTATCATCCAGCACTCACAGTACATAGTAATCATAGTAATCTATCAGGGAAGAATGTTTACATAAATATCCTTATAACCGATGAGGATGGTGGCCGGAATAAACCATGGCCTCTAGAATATGAATCGTATAAAAAAAAAACTCCCACTGGTTGCTTCCACAGCAACTCATGTATATTACAACAACAAGGAAAAATCCATCATAGGAAATATGAATCATAATAATAATGGCCGGTACAATCCATGGCCTCAAAAGAATCAATCTTGGAAGGAAACTCTTCCCTTCACTTTCAAAAATACATCTCCCTTGATAATCACTTCTGGACACACTAACGAGATGGACCAACCAACTCGAAGCCCTGCCAGGAACGTACTGTCACGAGATTACTGCTTCACAGAACAGCTCAGTAAAAATTACTCATGCGCGAACTAACCGCGTGAGAACTCAGCTCAGCTCAACCGCCTCTTTCCCCAAACTATCACTAAGAACATTCGAAAACTTTATTTATCTTATTTTTAAAAACAAACTACCAACGGGCTGATCACCCGTTTGCCAGTCACTTCGATTACGGATACAACAGCAAATGGATTGATTTGCCGTTGCCCTAAAGACGCCAATAGGCGTGATGGGAAACAATGGCAAAGAAAAACTATCTGCTGTTGCCCTAAGACGCCACTAGGCGTAATGGCCACTGACTGCTTTGACGGTCGGTGGCTAAGGACGGAAGAAGAAGAAGAAGAAAAACAAACTAACAACTACTCAGTTGAGCTATGTTCAAAAATTACCGAGCATAAAGCCCCCAACTAAAAATATTATCTCATCACCAAAGAGCGTGCTTACTAGCGTGTGTACAAAAATCCGCCCTGTACATACCAATCTTTAACACTTAACTCCTACTAACAAAATATGACTTAACAGACAGGTATGTATTTCAGAGCTGGCATTTGCTGATGATGTTGTCCTGATTGCTAAATCAGAGGCACATCTCCAATCCAACCTGCAAGTCTGGAAGGAAGAGCTGGAGAAGAGAGGGATGGTCATAAGTAGCTCTAAAACAAAATCCATGGTGATATCACGAGAAGAAAGAAGACATCAGATTAAGCTGGGAGAACAGGTCCTGGAGCAGGTCGACCACTTTAAATATCTCGGAGCTATTATAGACCGAAAGGGAGGCATCAAAGAAGAGTTGGCCACTCGAAAAGCAGCAGCTGGGAGACTTTTTTCAGGCCATAAATCGAGGATTCCTCAGCAAGAGAGAGGTTGGTAAGAAAACGAAGATGGCTGTATACCGCTCCACCTATGTCCCAGTCTTGACATATGGATGCGAGTCATGGGCAATGACTACAATCCATAAAAGCCAGATCCAAACCTCAGAAATGAGGTATCTGAGGAAGGTAGTTGAAGTAACAAGAAGAGACATGGTACGCAACCAGACGATACGTCAAGGCCTAAAATGCCACCCCCTGCAGACCCAAGTAGAATAGTCCCAACTAAGATGGTTTGGCCATGTCTGCAGAATGGGAGATGATCGGCTACCACGACAAGCATCGGAAACAAAGAGCCAAGGATCCAGACCCCGAGGACGACCCAGAGTCCGCTGGGAGGACAACATTAGACAATCTTTGAAGAACCGAGGACTAGAATGGAACCAGGCCAGGAGGAAGACAGCCAATAGGATAGTCTGGCGCTCTCTCTTCCAAACCTCTACACCTCACGGTTGTAGGGGAACGACTAAGTAAGTAAGTGTGAATGGAAAGCAGAGTGGGATAAAAATCTGAAAGGAAGACATGCATAAAAGATGTTCAAGGCTCCAAAAAGAAAACGTCAGATATTTAGGGAATTGAAAATTCCCAGTAATAAGAAACTTCTCAGACTATAATAATAATAATAAATTCTTTAAGCACCAAACACGGCGCATAAGGCTACAGCTGGGAAAAGGCTATTTCAGGATAGAAGAACCTTACTGTGCAGGATGTCTTCAAGACAATAATATACTGCATTAATAAACTTCAGACCTGAGTGTCTTTTATATTTGGACATGCGCCCTAATATAACCGACTAGGTTGAACGGGACGCGCCTCGCCAAAACGAGGCAAAACTTTATTTTAAAAAAAAAGACAATAATATAGAACATTTCTTGTTAAAATGTAAGAGGTATGAACAAATGAGAATACCAATATTAGATTATTTGCAGGCATCAAATTTACCTATAAATATAGAAGAAGTGTTAAAAATAGACAGACCTGGGGAACTGCACTATAGAGTCAAACACTATTTAACACGAACAAAGGTTAATATATAGTAACTCCGAATGTGAAAGTCCGACGCTGTTCTTACAATGCATATGACTTTTGACAGGTGAAAGTCAATTAAATATCTGTTAAAGTCAGGTATATAACTAGAACCACCAGGCCTTTACACCCCTCTCCCTTAATATTATTCTTGTTTGGAGTTTCTGCTTGATTGCGTTCGGTTTTATCTCGTTTTTGTTTTTTGTTTTTTTGTGTTTTTTTTAAACATACAAGCATAATTGGTAATTGTGATTTGCCCTATTTACAATGATTTGACAAGTTGGATGCCACTTTCCCATATTGGCAGTTGTTCATATTATTTGGAATTGAAAACGATATATATCTAATAATAACCCATCAGAGATTGAACGGGATATTTTCATCATTAATATTAAAAATATAAATAAATAACTGTTACTCCTATCTTCTTCATTTTAAAGACTTAAAAAAATTTAATGATGACAAATATCCCGTTCAACCTCTGATGGGTTATAATTAGGATATATAAAACAAGATGAAAAACTGCCGATACGGAAAAGTGGCAAAACATCTGTCAAATCATTGTACATTTTAAAGACAGCACCTTCTCTGCATCATTCATCACAAACCCTAGAAATATCTAAGACAAAAGGAATGGCTAAAGCTACATTCAACAACATGATACAGATTCTAACATCTAAACAACTAACTCTCAAATTCAAACTGAGAATCATCAAATGCTATATACATTCTTCATTACTCTATGGTGTAGAAACATGGGCAATGAACAAGCAATTAGAAGAAAAAAACTGAGGCCCTTGAGCCTAAAAAATTTTGGCAATGGCAAAAAGAGGTTTGCGTGAACAAACACGATAACATAACATCAGGAGATGGACAGGAAATAAATTTGTGTGCTGTTTGTTTATTTATTTACTGTTTCCCCTACTTATATGAGATGGACAGGGAAGAGTCTATCTGAGTGCTCCATCAAGACAAGAGACATGGAAGAGTCTATCTGAGTGCTCCATCAAGACAAGAGACAGGGAAGAGTCTGAGTGCTCCATCAAGACAAAGAGACAAAAGACGTTGGAGATCCATTGCAGCCGACCATCGATGGTACTTGATGATGATGATAATATCTAAGAATACAACCACGGTTTGTGTGTGTGAGTGTGTGTGTGTGGGAAAAAGGGGGGGGGGGGTTGTTTGGAAATCCTAATTTTACTTCCTGTTCCAATTTAATTATCTGATCCGTATGGATCAGTGGGCCCGGATCAATATGTATCAAGGGGTCCAGATCAATATGGATCATCGGGCCCGGATCAGAATTCTGTCAACGGGCCCGTGACCAGTGGGCGGCCTGAGTGCTTAAGGATTCGGACACGTTGACTTTGGTACAGGGTGCTGGGGGCGGGTATGAAGGCGTAAACCTATGCCAGGAGAAGGAATGGAATGTACCCTGCTTATGTTTATGAAGGACTCGGCATACGTTTGTTGAAGGCCAATGCTACTTGAACAGCTCAATGATAATGAATGAACGAATTTATATATGTAATCTACCTAAAATACACACACAGACGTACATTGTGTGTGAATGTAAGGTAGTCCCATATCCGAAACAGCTCGATGGGAGTGACGTGTTAGGGACTTGACCATACTAGGTCCGGCTTTTTGTGAGATGGGGTGACACGTTCCCTTCCTCGTTGTCTTTACTTTTCCCAACTCATAAGCACAGGCGAGAACCGTACCCATTTACAGCTGGGTAGACTGGAGCAATGTAGGAATGCATTTTGTATCATTAGGCTTCATTATGTGACGTTTTAAAAACTGTAAACGAATATAGCGTCGGCCTCCAAGCTTAGCCTATATAAACTACCATTTCAATACAAAATCTTTTTTATTTTTAGTAAGGTGTTTGCTACTTTTCTTTATAGCACGCCTCTTTCAATCGTCTACCATATAAATGGAGCTGCTGGTTATATCAGGACGCGTTTCATTTATTGTAATATTTTTTTGTTTGTATTCATTTTTCGCTCTATACTATATTATTTCTCTAGTCTGTATTTTTACTTTTTAGTTATAGTACATATTGTTTTATTGTTCAAAGAATGATATTGTTTATATCAGTAAGAGTTTAATGTTGATTGGAGGATTATTTAGACAATCCGCATTTATCTAGGGGGTATCTACCACCAATATAGACTACTGGTTCGCATCCTTATTTATTTATTTTTAAATGTTAGCTTTTGTTTTTGTAATACAGTAGAACTCCATTTATCCGAACCCCAATTATCCGAACATCCAATTATCCGAACACTTTTTCCAGAAGAAAAAAAAAACCAGGTGCCACCAGTCACGTTAGACTACAGTTCTGAATCTTTTGATGCGGCAAGCTTCAAATGTGTGCGAACAATTTGTAGACAATGAGATGGGCTAATGGACGGTCGCTTACGTACAGGAAGTCAGTTAGATCATAAAGTCAATTAATATCTGGTTTACCAATCCAGTGTACGTGTGCGTTCTAGGCAGAACACTGGCTAAACAGACAGTTCAACTTAAAATAATTGTGTCTGCTACTACAGCAGAATAATTTTGGTGTACACGTATTTCTCTGTGCGATCTGGCATCTTCCAGTAGGCCTAAAGCATATAAAAGGAACCGCAATGTTTTGTCAATTGAAACGAAAACAGAAATTATCAAGAGACTAGGAAAAGATGAAACTGTGTCTTCATTTGCGAGGATTTTCAATGTTGGGAAAGCTACCGTCTCTGACATCAAAAGTAACAAGGATAAAATTATGAGTTTTGCATCGAAATTGGATAGTGAAAATGGGTCGAAGAAACATAAAACCATGAGAAATGCGAAAGATTTGAAATTGGAAGAGGCTTTGTATATATGGTTTGTGCAAAGAAGAAGCAAAGGGGAACCTATCTCTGGCTCTATTGTGTGAAAAGGCACTTCAGTTCAGCAATCAACTTGACGGTCCTCCTGACTTTAAGGCTAGCCAGGGATGGTTAAGAAACTTTAAATCTCGTCATGGCATACGAGAATTGAAGATTCAAGGGGAATCTTTATCTAGCGATGCAACTGCCGCTGAAAATTTTAAAGAAACATTCTTGGCTTTTTGGAAGAAGAAGGTTATTTACTCGATGATGTGTATAATGCCGATGAGACTGGCTTATACTGGAAATCATTGCCTCAAAAATCACTTGCGTCTCAGCGCGAAGCAGCTGCCCCTGGGTTTAAAAAGTGCAAAGAGAGAGTAACAATTTTGGTAGCCGCGAATGCCAGTGGAAGTCATCGTTTACCGGTGCTAATGATCGGCAAAGCCAAAAAAACCACGTTGTTTAAAGAATGTGACATGTCTCCCATTGTGCTACAAAGCACAGAAGAGTACTTGGATGAATAGTGAAATATTTCTTGATTGGTATACAAATCAGTTCATCCCAAATGTGAAGAGGTTGAAAGAACAAGAAAAGAAAACTGGAAAAGTAATTTTTCTACTGGACAATGCACCATCTCACCCAGAGACGGATACATTGAATGCAGTTGATGCAAATTTTAAAGTAATTTTTCTGCCTCCTAATGTAACAGCACTAATTCAACCAATGGATCAGGGTGTTATAGCAAAGCTTAAAAAGATGTACAAGAAGGAAGTCATGCGTCGTTTATTGTTGGCTGAAGATGAAGAAAGTGTGGTGGCGTTTTCCAAAAAGCTTAATCTCAAAGACTGCTGCTATATGTTAGCTGATGCTTGGACCACCCTGTCACAAGATAATCTCAACAAGGCTTGGAATAGATTGCTTGGGAAAAAAGGAGGAAATGAAACTACTGCAGTGGACACAAATGATGATTGTATAAATGAAGTTGTGGAACTGTTTCAAGCAATGCCTGGATTTTCGGACTGTGACAAAGATGATGCACACATGTGGCTAGAAGATGATAATGATTCTGGTTTTCAGTTTTTGAATGACGAAGAAATTTTGTCTTTTGTGCAAGAAGAAAACCAAATACATGTAGTGACCGATGATGAAGACTCCTCAGAAGTACATGATGTACTTGTAGATTATGAAGAAAACCCAAAACGTCGACCAAGTCCTGAAGAGGCCTTTATAGCACTAGAAACAGCGATGGCTTGGTACGAGCAAGAAGATGACAGCTGTCCTACACAGCTTCTGCTGTTGAAGAGAATGCGGGACTTAGCAGCCAAAAGCAGACTATCCAGTTTGGTGCAAAAGAGGATTCCTCATTATTTTAAATAGTGGGCTACATCTGTGCAGGTACATGTATACGTAAGTTGCGCCTGGTTTTGAATCGTTTGTAATGTTATTTTGAAAACATTTCTCTTCTTAACAAAAATAATTAATACAAGTAGTACATGCACTGCAGTGTAATGAAAGATTTTGGTGATACAGTGATCTAATACAGTGTGGGTATTATTATTACAATACAAGTAAATATGTTTTATAGTGTATTTTCCTTGTGATTGTTAATTATTTTTAGAAATATGTGTACATGTACTCGATTATTTTCAGAAATATGTGTACATGTACTAGATACATCATGTAATCCAATTATCCGAACATTTGATTATCCGAACGATGCTCGGTCCCATGGGGTTCGGATAAATGGAGTTCTACTGTATAATGTTTTATTAACTTTTGTATTTCTGGTGGGGTCTAAATGCCTATGAGATATTCTACACTCATTTATATCTTGTGGTTATTGCAGTATATTTTAATGTTTTGCGTCTGCTGGTCATATTTTTTGCAGTCCACCAGAAAGTGTCTAATTGTGTTTGGTTCTTGGCACTCTTCACATGTGGGTTCCTCTATCATGAAATACCCAGTTCCAAGTTTGAGCCTTAACAATTTTTTATTAATTGACATTTTTAGTTGTATTTGGCATGTTTTGTTTGTTTGTTTTTTCTCGGGGTTTTATACGAGTGTCTTAGTATCCATTCTTTAATTATTGCTTGAGCAATTAGGCTCTTAATTTCAAATTTCCATAGGCCTACTTCAAGACCTAGTTCTTCCTCCTTTGGCTTCTTTGTCCTCAAGCTCATTTCCTGCTATCCCAACACGTGCTGGCTATCCATGTTAGTGTGACACTGCATCCTGCGGTGTGTAGAAATGTATTGACCAGCAGTATTTCCTCTATAATATCTGGCCTGCTGCATTCAATTATGTTTCTGATTGCTAGTACTGATGAAAGGGAATCTGTGAGAATGGTCAATACAAAATCGATTTTGGCGTGAGCTATATATACAACGCATATCCCTTTTCTTTCACTTTATAGCAGAAGCAGGGTTGCCAATTTGGCTTTTTGGCTTCTTTTTGTGTGTGTGAATGAAGGTGTTTGGCTTTTTTCACACTTATCATCTGGCCACCCTGTGCAGAAGACTTAGACATGACCAATGTATCATGCGTTATCAGAAAAGTTATTGGCAACATTTCAAGATACTTAAAACAAACTGGATAGGTACGATGAGGGCATGTTTATTTGTCTTTGTTTAATAATTAAGCAAAGAAGCAGATTTCTCCTTCGCTAGCTCTTATATCATTCATAATCATCATCCTGATTTTCCTTTGCGCTGCTTATAGAATATGAAGCCACCACAGCAGCTGGCCCCGCAGGAAGCCTGCACCAATCAGTCACGTGCTCTTGTGTAGCGGTAGTTTCTGTGGCAGTTTGTTTGACATGACGACGTTGCCAGCCCAATAATGAACCATATTAGTCGTCTAGTACGACATGCCTGATGGTGCAGTAGTTCTTTGTCTCTTCAGAGACCCACATGAATTACACGTGACCTCACTCTCATATTATCGCATCTATTTCTCTCATAAAATAGGCGTCACGCCTTCTCTCATCGTCTGCAGCTGCTTCTTCAAAGGGATTGATGGATGAAGGCCACGCTGTCATCATTATCCACGATGGGACAATTTCTCCAACTGTCTATTCGGTTAACTTTGCAATAATATATTTGGTTTGAAGTTTTATTATGCTTTAATTAAAAGATAACATTTTCATGTCCATGCGGTCTTGTACTAGTGAAGTGTGTTTATAAAAGTTACTGAAAGTACTCTTTTTTTTGTCTTTGGTACAATATTTATGCTTTCTTCCTTATTTCAGGCATGGAGGCTTGGAGAGTGACCGGGGTGCGAACAAGCGTGTTTCACAGTAATACCTCATTCTATTTTCAGATAAATGTGAACATTTACGACGAATACGTACACACCTAACAAGTAATCATGGTAGGCATACATTTATTTTTGTGCGCATAAAGACATTTTTTTTAGTAAAAAAGTGTTGTGTGTTTTTTTTTAAAATAAATTGTGATATTGTTTGTAAGTAATGTATATCCAGCTCCAGTTGGAGCGAATTTTCTAAGGACATGAGGTACCGGTATAGCATACATATGGACATAAGGTACCGGTATAGCATACATATGGACATGAGGTACCGGTATAGCATACATATGGACATGAGGTATTGCATATATATGTGTTCTGGTGCCAGACTATATCGGCTACGCCGTTCTTCTAGATTCAACAGCTTCGTGGGTCATGCTACATGGGCAACAGCTTGACCTCTTTACCCAAGTACCCAACCTCGCGTCGGCCGAGACATTGTTTTGGAGGTGGTTCCTTTGGTCAATAATGACTGGAAGGGATACTCAGTCTTGTTCGCTCCTGGAACCGACATTCATGTAGGTCATCTTCTACTGTTTGCTGTTATCTTCTTTCTTCTTTGATCTTTAGCCGCCGACCGTCAAAGCAGTCAGTGGCCATCACGCCAGGTGGCGTCTTGTAGGGCGGCAACAAACTGCTTCCACAATGCTCGGTCGGCAGCCATCCTTCGTGCAGTGCCCCAGCTCTGATTCACTCTTTGCATCTCAGCCTCCACAGTTCTCCGCCAAGTTATTTTTGGTCGGCCTGTCTTTCGTTTTCCTTCCGGGGTCCATGGCATAGCTGTTCTTGTGATGGCAACGGGGTCTCTTCTGAGGACATGGCCATCCCAACTCCAGTGCCTGTCAGTTATGATGGTGTGCATGTCCTCTTGGTTGCTCCGAGTAAGCAGTTCTTGGTTGGTGATGGCATTTTCCAAAAGATTCAGAGAATTTTTCTTAGGCAAATTATGTGAAAAGAGGACAACTTAAACATTGCCTTCTCTGTTACTCTCAAGCATTCCGCACCATAGAGAAGCACAGGAAGTACACAGCTCTCATTTTGTGTTTGTGCTGTACTGAGAGGACTTCCAGATGTTGTTTAGACTAACAAAGGCTGTTCTTGCTTTGTTCATTCTGTTATTGATGTCTTTGCTTGCTCCGCCGTCTGGTGTTATTATGCATCCCAGGTATGCAAAGGTGTCTGTCTGTTCCAGTTTCTGATTCCTTACTGTTATGGGCTCAGGATTGCCCACATTGAGCGTCATGACCTCTGTCTTCTTTAGATTAATGTTCAGACCCAACTACTGGCTATACAGGCAAGCAACATTATAAGGGCCTGCCTTAGGCCTCTTACAGTCCGATGTGAAGCGCTATTCAGATTTGCACGCCTTACAATATCGTCGTCCAGTTCCCTGGGCTGAATTGCTCTGTTTCTGCCTCTGGTGATCTTGTGGTTGTTGTTGCTGTTGGTGCTATTTTGTGTGTTGTGTTGTCCGTACTTTTGGAGTTATCATCTGGGTTATCCTGGTGTTTGGAGTGACCATGTGGTGGCGCCTTTTAGGCGGATTCACCTTCGACTGGGCGCTCTGGTACCTATCAGCAAATAGTACCACCTGCTCAAGAGTTTCGGCCCGTGCTCCGTGTCGTGGTTGAGTTGAAGTGTTAGAGTATTTGTCGAGTTAGACAATGGTAGTGAAATTGACAATGATAGTGAAGTGACAAAATTGTAGATTACCCAGAGATATTGTGTAAATAGGGGGAACTTGAGACCAACCTAGAAGAGGATTCACTAATGTTATCTCTCTTTCCAAGCCTCAACACACTTAAATAGTCTAAGCACCACCTGCTCTCTCTCTTTTCTCTTGTCAAAAAAATAGAGACTATAGTAAAGAGCTTGTAATATTAAGTATGGATGAAAGGGTCGTGAACAGCGCATTAATAAATGAGTAAAATTTATTAAAGAAGAAATATATATGAAAATAATGCATATCAGCACAACACCACAAAAATACATCAATAATCACAAATATGCAACTACACACCAAAGAACACACAAACCACCAACATAAAAACCTGTAGAACACTGAGAAATGAATAAACAGAGTTCCAATCCGTCCGCTTTCGTGGGACCAAATGCAATAGCTCCAGTAAGTGTTTTTACGTGTAGATATCCTCCATAGGTGATGGAATAACATAAATAAATCCACTGTAGGCGCTATTGTTGGTTACACCCTAATGGCGAGATAGGCTGTAGATGACTCTGTCTATCTTCGGCTGACCGCTCATGCATGCGGGGTTTTAAAATGACCAGAAACACACACAAGACGAGGTTACTTTAGGACAAATGGTCCATTGCGCTATTATCCGGCGCATGAAATTTGGCTTGCGTACTTGGTGGTAAATCCGGTTGGGCTGGCTTGAACACTTATTTGTAACAGTGCTCCGTTTAAGCACAACGTTTGATAATTTAAATTCTGCTGAAGACACTGGGCTGATAGATATGTTGGAAGCCACAATGCTCTGACTGGTGATCAAGAGGCGAGTAGGAAACCACTACTGCACTATAAGCTTTCCAGAATTGCGATGGCTCGTTGCACACTGCGTGAGCTTATTTCCCATTTGAGGAATGGGCGTTGGCAAAAGGGTTTTGCTTCAGGTATGGGGTGACAACTCGTAGTGCTAATTGCGTTCAGGAGCCTTGAGAGCGTTGAGAATGTTACGTTCGTCGCCTGACTGGACTCTTGCAATAGCAATGCAGTAAGTATATCCTGAAATTGAGAACCAAAAAGAGACGACCTTTACATCAAGCAAACAATAAAATTACAGTACGTTATACTAGACAGTTATGCTCCACTATGGGATTTAGAATTATTTTAATCATTGCTATGATAGTCTTGGGCTGTCCTTTTCCATATGAGTCACTCTCCTGTTACTTCCACTCTATCAATTATCAGCATGCGCCTGCATAGGCTAATATATTTTGTACACACATGTACCTGTCAGTAAATATTCTGGCAGCAAAATCTACTCCGTCCTCTTCCAACTCAACATAAGGGATATCTCCCTGTAGTTCCAGCTGACTGGATATGCTATTCATCTTACAACATTAAGTGAATTTACATAAAAATACAGCATTTGACATTACATAATAAATGGTATGCGCCCCTTGGGGTCGATACACAAAAAGGGAAAAAGTATTAACCTCCCAAAATTGAATACATGGAAAATGCAATGTTTTTGCTATAATAATACAGTTGTGACTGAAACCTAAGATATAATGTTATCTATCGCTGGTGACTGCTTTTCTGTGAAAGTTATAAACTGGTGTCTAACTACACAAGTAGGCATATAAAATTTCCACACAACCATTAGAAGTTTCTATCAGAAAGTAATAAGTGACTATCTCCTATAATACAGTGTTATGGTGCCTGCACGTCACTATTCAGTTTTAAGTGAATAACCCACACCGCTGACATTTCCTCACAGTAATGACAGTTATTTTAGCCTACTCTTAACCTAATGGTAAGCACTGAATGGACTCTGATTCTACGCCTAGTATGCATCTGTTATTGTAAGTTTACCATTAACCCATTGTAAACAATAACACTGACACCTGACTGCTATCACACCCGTTAACTAAGGCGGTAGGCGGAGCTACATTATCACTGAACTAATTACCGGGAGAAATCCTCTAAATAAATTCAAGTCACACTCCTATCAGGTATATATAAAAGCTAACATGAATATATATATATATATATATATATATATATATATATATATATATATATATATATATATATATATATATATATATATATATATATATATATATATATATATATATAATAAGAGATGTCTACTTACCCCGAGAATGACGAGAAAATAGGCAACACAATTTAATTCTGTGTTAACGTCTGCCTTAGTTTCATTTGGTCATCACGGGCAGGAAAATTTTACGAGTGTGCTTGACTGATTAAAACCCTCTAGATTTATAGTCTACAAGTGACGCTACCCCAGGACTGGCATAGCCTGTTTCCCACAGATGCACGGTGTATAGCGTAATCATAGGTAAGACAAATGTTATTCTAAAATCTACATCACAAGCAACAACCGCGAGCAAGTTTCATATATAAGACGTAATATATTCTGAGAGCGGTAAGGGGCCGCAACAAAATCTCTCAGAACGAACGTGAGTGTTATCTCCACTTTTGATCTCGCTACCAACTGTATTAGGCTAGCGGGTTCCCTTCAAAGAAACTATTTCTCGCTGGAGATCAACGCTGTTACGCGCTAGAAACATTCCTCTGGTCAGACAAACGCCAGGTGCAGCTCAGGTAATATTATCGTTAGCTGAGCTGACCGCTACTGACCAGTGGGGAATTTATAATGAAGGCCAGAACGAAAACAAAGCCGCGGGGTGGGGTCTGAGAGAGGAATAATGGGCTACGTAGGTAGAATCCGAAAGAAAAGAAAATACAAAAAAGTCGAGGAAACCAGAACATTAAAAGAGTAATAAAAAATGGGACGTGATGGTAAAATAAATTATCAGTCACCGTGACACTCCGCCAGGAACCTTCTCATGTCAGGGGTGAGCGAGTCCTTGAACTGCTCCAAGAGAATCATCTCTTTTAACCCTTCAAAAGATTCGTCGAAGATGCTGAGGGATCCCCACTTCTCCAAGTACGTTTCTAGTCGTGTAGCAAATTGTCTAAACGATTCATCTTTCTGTCTCTTAGCCTCACGGAGTTTACAACGAAAAAGTCTCTGCGTTAAGCGTAAGCGCTGAAGCAGAGCCTTCGTCAACATGTCGTAGTTGTTCTGTTCTTCCACGGGCATCTTGAGAAATACATCATAAGCAGATCCCCTCAGACTCTGGGATAGATTCATGTTGTATCTCTCTCTCAAAGCCATATGTAGCTGCTAAGGATTCAAACCTAGACAGATAGATGTCTATTTCCTCTGAAGCCTCAGAGTAAACATCTAATTGGAAGGATGTTGCACTAGGCGCCACGGCCTGAGAAATGGTCCCCCATCGCTATTTTTAGAACTGCCAGACCCGCCATTGTTAGAACTAGAATCCACTCTTCTCCCTTAGATTTCTAGTTTCTTCAATCTAATGGCGTGGGCTAGAAAAAGAAAAGCTAGAAAAAGATGCGCAAGAAAACCAGAAATTGTTCTATAAGACCCTAAAGAACATGAGGAAGGAAAAACAATGCCCTCTCAAATTTACAAAAGACTTACTTACTTACTTAGTCGTTCCCCTTCTACCGTGAATTGCTTGCTGCCCCAAAAGAAGTAATGGAAAGATGGAAAGAATATTTCTCAGAACTCCTGGATGGTGAGCAAGGTCAAGCATCAGAAATGATAACCACTAGCACAGAAGAGAAAACCAATGATGGTGAAGATGACAAAGATGGAAGAACTGAAGGCAGCACTGGAGAAAATCAAGATGGACAAAGCAGCAGGGCATGATGGTATAACACCAGAAATGGTTAAGTACATGGGAGCATCAGGCGACATATTACTCTTAAGGGTCCTACAGGCAGCGTGGTGCAACAAGACCATACCAAAGGATTGAGAGATTGCCATCATAACACCAATTTTCAAAAAGGATGACAATCGACAATGTGGAAACCATAGAGGCATATCCCTTCTCAGTGTCCCTGGTAAAATCTACTCTAGAATCCTAGAGCAGAGACTCCGACGCCTAGCTGAGCCACAATTGTATGAGGTCCAGTGCGGATTCCGAGCAAACCGAAGTACTCAAGACCTAATCTTCACACTCAGACAGCTGAGTGAAAAGGCCCTTGAGTATAAGAGTGAGATCCATCTTTGTTTCATAGATCTGGAAAAGGCGTTTAGGGTCCCCTGGAGCAAACTTTGGGACTGTTTGGCAAGGAAGAACATTCCAGCACCTCTGATTCATGCTATACAGAGCTTCTACAAGTCTTGTAGAAATTATGCGAGGACAGCAAATCATAAGTCAGAAGAGTTCAGGACCACCACGGGTGTAAGACAAGTTGATATCATCATAACCCTCCACTCCCAAAGAAGAATAGGCTTTCAACAAACACATGCCAAGTCCTCCTGTCACGTGCCTTTCCATACTCCTCATGGATGATGTCATCAAGGAATGTAAGGAGAGAACAAGAAAGTATTCAGTGGGGTACTGGAAGATGAGACAGGTATGTATTTCAGAGCTGGCATTTGCTGATGATGTTGCCCTGATTGCTAAATCAGAGGCACATCTCCAATCCAACCTGCAAGTCTGGAAGGAAGAGCTGGAGAAGAGAGGGATGGTCATAAGCAGCTCTAAAACAAAATCCATAGTGATATCACGAGAAGAAAGAAGACATCAGATTAAGCTGGGAGAACAGGTCCTGGAGCAGGTCGACCACCTTAAATACCTCGGAGCTATTACAGACCGAAAGGGAGGCATCAAAGTAGAGTTGGCCACTCGAAAAGCAGCAGCTGGGAGACTTTTTCAGGCCATAAATCGAGGATTCCTCAGCAAGAGAGAGGTTGGTAAGAAAACGAAGATGGCTGTATACCGCTCCACCTATGTCCCAGTCTTGACATATGGATGCGAGTCATGGACAATGACTACAACCCACAAAAGCTAGATCCAAACCTCAGAAATGAGGTATCTGAGGAAGGTGGTTGAAGTAATAAGAAGAGACATGGTCCGCAACCAGACGATACGTCAAGGCCTAAAATCCCACCCCCTGTAGACCCAAGTAGAACAGTCCCAACTAAGATGGTTTGGCCATGTCTGCAGAATGGGAGAAGATCGGCTACCACGACAAGCGTGGGAAACAAAGAGCCAGGGATCCAGACCCCCAGGACGACCCAGAGTCCGCTGGGAGGACAACATTAGACAATCTTTGAAGGACCGAGGACTAGAATGGAACCAGACCAGGAGGAAGACAGCCGATAGGATAGTCTGGCGCTCTCTCTCCCAAATCTTTACACCTCACGGTAGAAGGGGAACGACTAAGTAAGTAAGTAAGTTATTATCCTAATCCTATTACTTTGTCACACTACTGCTAGTATTCATGGAGGCATATCTGGAGTCATCTTTATATGACCAACAGCTATTCACAGTGCTACAGTATACAAATGTGGAAGTGAACCTCTGTCTGTGAGGCTAATTACACCCTCATTGACTCTTGAAACCATCCACACACTTCCAGGGCTACCCCTTGTGGTGGAACTAGTTGAGAACCCAGCATTGTACACTAAGCTTGGAGAAGTCACTTGAGCCCCAGACGTGATTCTTTGGCTTTGGCCTGGTTGACTGCATGTAGGAGGATCTCACTATGGACCCAGTGATAGGCAAGGGGAGCTGAGAAGTAGCTCTGTGCAGGACGTGACAATTTCTTGGGAGAGCCCAGAACCAGTGCACGGTATTTTAGCTCTGCATAGTTGGAGAGCACCCTTTGATGGCGGGGAATGCACAGTATGCCTCACGTTTCTTACTCCTAATTTGGGACCAGATGTGACGACCCTTTAAATACAATCCAAGCTGGAGAACCTGGAGCTCATAGCTTCAACTCAACACGTTTTGGAATGGCAGAAAAGTCACAGAAAAAACCTAGATCTACAGTGTAGATAATACGAAGGAGTCTTCAACTTGGCATTGGCTGCAAAAGAGCGAGAAGCTCAGCAGCTCTAGTTAAACAACAACAACAACACTACTGCTAACGCAGAGTGGACCTAGTCTGCTCCTTTCTACATCTTCGTCTTGAATGAATGAGAAATCTCCCTTCTTAAGATATTATTTATAGTTCCTAAAAAAACGCCCTTTAACTTTGATCATCTCGGTCAATCACCTCTCGTTACTTTGTCCTAAAAAAAGTGACAAATAGAACATGATTCACTAATTAGATTCTACATCTGATTCATCGTTCTGGTAAATTCGTCTCCCATCGTGTTCTCGGGAAATTGAAAACATTATTTAAGACAAAAAAAAAGGGCTTTTTACTCATCTTGATTCAGTTCGTTCTTGATCCTTAAATTCGCCATCACGCCTAGTGGCGTCTCCCAAATTGATCACTTTGTTCCTTCGTCAGTGCCCCAACTCTGGTTCATTCTTTGCAAGCCTCCACAGTCCTCCGCCAGGTTGTTTTATTTAAGGTGACAAAAAAGCTGTTCTTGTGATGGGGGCTTTTTACTCAGCGTTCTTGATCATGTCCTCGCTTGCTCCGAGTAAGCAGATCAGGTCGGCCAAAAGATTCGTAACCTTAAGGGTCAATTTAGTTCGTAACCTTAAGGGTCAATATTCCAAAGATTCTACGTGGGAAAACGTTTAGTTACTCGTTAATCGTTCCTTGACCTAAACTACAACATTTTTGTCTTTTGTTAACAAACTACCTCAACTGAGAACAATCAGGGTGTTTTTCAAAGACATCTGTCACATGTTAACTACATGAACTCTGCTGAAAAATACAAAAATGTCGTCCAGAGTTCACTGACCAACGCTGTTTCGCTCGCTAACGTAATATGCTAATGCCTAGGTGAATGCCAGTTACATTTTAAAGAAAAAGCCCGCCCCTTCTCCTTAATATCATACCATCTGTGATTGGCTATGCTACCAGTCTTAATTTTGAAAAAAGCCAAGATAAGACGGTAAAAAAAGCCAAGATGAGACGGTTAAAAAAGCCAAGATGAGACGGTTAAAAAAAAAAACCAAGAAAAGGCGAGCTTATATATACTGTGTATATTGATTGATCCTTAGCCGCAGACTGTCAAAGCGATGATGAGCGAAAAATTTGTTGTACCCGGTACCGTACTGACAGATCTTTTTGATCATTTCTCTCTTCTCTCGCTATTCCATCATGGTTTCATTGTCATAGATTTAGCAATAACACTATCTAGAAACATTTTCCATTTCCCTTAAACAGTCCACTAAATAATCAGCATGTAGAAAAGGAATGTGATGTTCCACCGTTAAAAGCAACTCATCATTGGCTACTTTTTCTTTAAAATGTCGCTCTTTAGAAGGTACAAAAAACGAAGTAATGTTCGTTATTTTCTTCTTCCTATTAAAATTGTTGATGTGCTTCTCCTTTGACTTGTTTGCTAACAATGCTGATTTGTGTGTGTGCATTTTAAAGAGTGATGTCACACACTTTGCAGTGTACGTTGTACCTGTCCTTAGGATCTATCCATTCCTTTAGGTCTGGACCATGCAGCCAATCATTATTCAATGGTTGATTGTACCAAGCCTTTGTCTTACGTTTTTTACAAGGCCTAAATGGGGATGTATAATCAGCATCTCCCATCTCCTTCCCTCTGAACTGTGAACCATTGTCAGTTAATATCTGATAAGGGTATCCTAATCTTGTGAATATTGAGAGCAAAGCCTCTCCTACATGTACCGAGTCTGCTGAGGGTAGAGCAATCGCTTCCCCCCACATAGTACATGTCTACCTGAGAAATGATGTATTTTTTCGGAAACTGACAAAAAGCGCATACAGTCTGCTGAAATGAAGAATTTAATGAAAAGTAAGCTGCAAAGTATGACACAGAACATGGAATCAATAAAGGAAAATACCAAAGATGATTCCTACATAGCAGGGGGATACTGAGGTGAGTAAATTTTGTGTAAAAGTGTAATTCCTCCCTTTTTTCTTAATTTTCTCAAAACCTAATTTTTCACACAAATGTGGGCACGTTGCCCATGATTTTTCGAAAACTATTAGTGATACAGCAGTAAATTTTGGGCCACATGCTGTACACATAGTTAGTTCATTATAAACTTTTATAAAGGACGTGGCAATCAAACTACCCACTTTTATTGAAATAGGCTGTTTGTGATTTTTCTTAGGCAAATTTTTTTTCATTCAGTAGTTTTGCCAAAAAAAATTGCTTTCAAACCAATCAAAATTACGGTATACGGCTCTTATACCTTGTTAAAAATGAAACACAAAGCGATTGCTACCAAACCGCCTGCAGCAGTTGTTTCGAGCATTTGGTATATCTGGCAACATTATACCCAAAACTGCTAAAATATCCATTAGGCCACTGACGCCGACACATAGTGCTTTTTAGTATATACCTCAATGTTTTGTATTTTTTTCAGTCATTTTAAACTATAAATAAAGGATATATGTTAACAAACTATAAAACTGTGTTTTTCAAATAGGGGGTTTACCCCCCTTATGGAAATTTCAACTATTATTTCGATTGGTATGTTCAAAATCCAAAAAAAACTCAGATATCAAACCAATCAAAATTATTTTAGTATAAAGGATCATTATCATATATTAACAAATGAAACAGCCTAAATTTCATAACTCACCTTTGTACACATCCGATTTGAGATATCTTGGGCAACAAAATACATAAAAAAAACTAAAATTTGCCTTTTTTTCACTGTTTTTCCGCCATAGATTGCAAGTTTTTAGTATATACCTCAATGTTTTGTATTTTTTTCAGTCATTTTGCTTGTATAAATGACCAGATATAGATATTAACTTATAATTCTGTGTTTTTCATTTTGGGGGTTTAACCTCCCCTTAAGCACGACTGAGATTAACAAGCACACGATGAGTACAATTACGATTTTAAAAATTTCTAAAATATTTACCGGGTCCGGAGGTTATAAACACAAAGGCAGTGGCTCTTAGTACGACAACAGCACGTATTGAATGTACTGTGCAGTAGGTATAAGTTCTGTTAACGTTACAAATAGTTAGCTAGTTTGATACATCCCGTATCGGCAGATATTCATCTTATTTGGATATCTTAATTATAACTCGTCAGAGGTTGAACGGGACATTTTTTATCATTAAAGTTAAACAAAAAAAATTGACTGACTGACACGCTCAAAATGTCAGAAAAAAGCCAAGGTCCTCAGAAAAAAGACCAAGATCCCAAGATTTGAACGAAAAAAAAAAACCAAGATCTTGGGGGGAGGGAGAGAGAACCAAGGATTGGTTACACTGATGATTGAACAGAAAACCACATCCAAGACCGACTTCTCAGACGGAAAGACACATTTACGATTGACTCATCAGACAGAAAGTCACATCCATGATTGACTCCTCAGACGGAAAAAACCACATTCAAGATTGACTTCTCAGACTGACTTCTGAGCTTAGGGTGCCTGAGATCCCTTCTGCTACTCAAAACAGTCCGCCTTGTGATGATCAAGAGATGGGCTTTGACTGTCATAGGCTATTTACGATGTACGCTTTAGGAGCATTTGAATGGAGTTGAAAGTTCATCCTCAGATCTACTGAAAGCTATGTCAGCACTTGGGACCATTTAAGCAGACTGTAAATGTTTTTATTTATCTTTTTTAAATATGTGTACACATGCGCATAAAATTTACTGTACGAAGGATGGCCACCGACCGAGCAAAGTGGAATCAATTTGTTGTTGCCCTACAAGACGCCACTAGGCGTGATGGCCACTGACTGCTTTGACGGTCGGCGGCTAAGGATCAAAGAAGAAAGAAGAATGCGCATAAAATATGTAAAATACTGTTTTCTTGTACATGTAAGACCGAAATTGAATCACTATGAAGTCCTGGCATATTTTCGAGGAGGTGACCACACCTGTTGGTTTTTGTTTGTGATAGTGAACGTATCGGGAGATCTACACAAAATAGTTTCTCCACTGGAAAAGAGAGCGACAATAAATGTGGCTTGCAAACTCTCGTGAAAGTGGCCTTCTTGAATTGTTCTGCAGACACACTTCAGCTACGTCGATGTCATTTTATGTTGATTCATCAAGTCTGGTTTTTTTTTTTAAACTGCACAACAATGAACCCATTTATTTTACAATAGAAACCTGTCATGCGTGAATGCATAATGTACCAAACCTGCAGAAAGATAAAGATGGATTGGAAAGGCATTTTAGCGTATCCGATTCTATAAAATAGACTATTAATGTAAACTATAATCCCTATAGCTTATAAGGGTTCCGATACATGTTTTTGACACACTGCAGGGCATACACACGCACATCGATCGTGTGTTACCGAGGCTCGAAAGGGGAGCAAAGAATAGTAGCATTATACCCTACCAGGCATGTCACAGAAGGCGGCGAAGGAGGGTTGGTCATGAAGCCAACTACTGTATCCTGTTGAATCTTGACAACAACATGAACAAGTCATAAACAAAGCATATATTTTAAATATTTCAACTCATCAATCAAGATGATGAGGCGGGATTGTCTCCCCTGCTCTGCAGTAGTAGTTCACTAATGGCCAAGTAAAATGATGATTGTTTTTAAAAGGTATCAATCTTCGCTCAAGAGTACTCCATTACTCTTGGCAGAGAGGTAAATAGAAGAATGATTCTTGTATTTGAGGGAGCCTCACAGGAATTTTACAGAATGGCAAGCATATCAACTGAGATCATACAAGTATAAGCTGTTATGAATTTATTATTATCCGCCCTTCCGTGAGGAAAATTATTGACTCCTATTTTATGAGCCCCCGTCTGAAGGTGATTGAGCAGAATATTAATTTACCAGCTCTGTGTGGTTATGAATTTAAAAAAAAAACAACCCCAGAGTCATACGGGTGGGAATTCTCACAATAATGATTAAATCAAATATATATTTATAGTTACACATAACAAGTTTAATAATCAATTATTAGTTAACCAGATAAAAATAAATAGTTATTATAACATGGAAAATAATTAATTTTGAAAACAAAATACATTTAGAAAAAAGGGATAGATTGCTAATTTGACGGACCGACTTACGAACTGATGTACGAAAGTCGGTCCGTCTAATTAGCAGTCTATCCGTTGAGTTAGTCCGTCATGTGGGGGAGGGGGGGGGGGGGCTTATAAAAAATTAATTATGACAATTAAAAGTCAGTTAAACAATAAACCAAATGCCTCAAGCTTTAACACCCGCCTGTCCCCCTTTTTTAATTTAATTTTGTTAGCTACCTTTGCCCGCCTCACATCGCGTGTTTTGGGAAACTTCAAACTCACAATGAACTCCAAAGCTGCGGTATATAACGCCTGCGTCACCAGCAAACTTCTATATGGTAGCGAGACATGGACAACCTATGCTAAGCAAGAAAGAAGGCAAAATACTTTCCATCTACGGTGTCTACGCCACATCCTCGGCATTTCGTGGAAAGATAAAGTGACAAATGTCGAGGTGTTGTCACATACTGGCCTTTAAAGCATGTATACACTGCTTAGACAGCGCAGACTACGCTGGCTTGGCCATGTCCGCCGCATGGAAGATGGTCGCATCCCCAAAGATATCTTCTACGGAAAACTGGCAGATGGCAAAAGAATAGTTGAGCGACCACAGCTGAGATTTAAAGATGTGTGCAAGAGAGACACGAGGGCACCAGTGGCGTACTAAGGGGGTGCAAGTGGGGCTGTCCGCCCCGGGGGACAGCCAGGATGAGGGTGCCATCGAACACTATTAAGTGTGTTTCTTTATGGGGAAAGGGGTGCCAAAGACAGGATCCGCGCCGGGTGCTAAATGCTTAAGGGACGCCTCTGGAAGGCACTGGACATAAATCCAGTAACCTGGGAGGATGAAGCTGCCGTCGCACCAAACGGCGATGTTATCTGCGGCGTCACCTCAGTTTGGGCGAAACGAAGCTCACACAACAAGCAGACGAGAGGAGAACACGTCGAAAGAACCACCAGGAAAATAAGCAGCTGAGGGCTGTCACCTTAGGGGCTCATTCCGGTAGTCAGTTATGACTGAAGGGGCTATTATTATGACAGGGGGGCGAAGGGGGGTTAAAAAATAGCAAAAATTGCATGTCGTCATAGCATGTGGATGATCCCATAGGTGTTATGAAGGGCTAGATGCTGGTTTATTCCTGTGACGTGAGGGTTTACGGTTATTGTACATCGTTGAGCCAGTAATTACTCAAAGACAGAGTTAGGTACTCATTTACAGCTAGGTAAACTGGGGCGTGACGCAACCAGGTTTTCGATTCTGGAACTCGGACACTTTCCCGCAAAAGGCAAGCGCCATAAACACTCAGCCAATCCAGACTTATTATATTTCCATATTACGCTCCTTATGGATCATGGGCGCCTACATCAAAGCACTCTCATGTGCACTTGGAATGGTAATTTCAGAAGCAGTTTGTTTTACATGAGGTTGCCAGATACTATATCTATAAAATACTAGCCCACAATTTACTATGCCCATGAATTTAATGAAAATACTTGAGAGATCACAGCAAGTGAGTCTGAAAATACACAGGGAGAAAACTAAGATAATGAGAATACTTTAACAAGATTGTACTGGATGAAACACTACTACACGATGTAGAAACATACATCATACCTTCGCAGCAATATAGACACAGTTGGAGGAACAGACAATGATATCAAAATAGGAATACAACAGGTGAGAGGAGCTTTCTTTACACTGGTTAATATATGATCAAAAGAAAATAGGTCCAACATAAAAATCAGAATTTTCAATTCAAATGTCATGTCAGTTCTATTGTATGGCTCTGAAACATGGAGAACAACAAAAACAATAACCAAAAAAAGCTACGAACTTTCATAAATAGGTTCTTGCTTAGAATAGCTGGACTGAAGTGGTATGACAAAATCACTAATGTGGAACTGATAACAAGAACCAGACCAGCATCAGTGGAACAAGAGATGAGAAGACGATGATGGAGATGGAAAGGACACACATTGAAGAAACCTGTTGATAGCATTCATTACCAGGCAGTCCTTGTTCTGGAATCCCCAGGGTTAAGAGAGGTAGAGGAAGACCAAAGAACACACGGAGATGACAATTGGAGACAGACATGAAGGGGCACCAGGCACACTTAAGTTCTTTTCAATCAATCAATACCCTTTAGCTCCCCAAGGAGCATAAGCCTTCAACAAACACATGCCAAGTCTTCCTGTCCTGTGCCATCCGCTCAAGTTCTTTCCATGTTTTCCTCATCATTTTCACCTCTGTTTCCAGTTCTCTTCTCCATGTGTTTTTTGGTCTACCTCTCTTTCCCTGTGGATTCCAGAACAAGGACTGCCTTGTAATGCTATCAACAGGTTTCCTCAATGTGTGTTTTATCCATCGCCAGCGTCTTCTTCTCAACTCTTGTTCCACTGGCACTTGTCTGGTTCTTGTCATCAATTCCACATTTGTGACTTTGTCATACCATTTCAGTCCTTCTATTCTACGTAAGCACCCGTTTATAAAAGTCTGTAGCTTTTTGGTTGTTGTTTTTGTTGTTCTCCATGTCTCAGAGCCATACAATAGGACTGACTTGACATTTGAGTTGAAGATTCTTATTTTCGTGTTGGACTTGATTTCAATGCAATGAAAGCTCCTCTTGCTTTTTGTATTCTTATTTTGATTTCACTTTCTGTCCCTCCAACTTTGTCTATATTACTTCCAAGATAAGTGTAAGATTCTACATCTTTTAGTGATGTTTCTTCAAGTTCAACCTTGTTATCATTTCTTGCATTTATTCTCATAATCTTTGTCTTTTCCCTGTGTATTTTCAGGCCCACTTGTTGTGACCTCTCATAGAGTTAAGTTCTTTTAGTTAGGATTTTTTTTAAAGAAAAAATATCCTCTTCAATCCTTGATGGGTGATAATTAGGGTATATTGTGTAGTTAATTCAAGATAATAATTTTGATTTCCGATATCAAAATATCAAATTCCCCACTCCACTCAGTTCAAATATAGTAAATGAAAAATGTAAAATTGTGTGAATGTATGTGTGCGCGTGTGCTCTCCGCTATCCAAAAGATTTAAAAAAAAAAAACTACAAATAAACAAAAAAGTCTCTCACAACTGCCATTTTGTTAACAAAAGGGTGAAGGGTATGACAGACTGAGGTGCCTGGGACGTCATCCAATCCACCAATCATTTGCCAACATCAACAAGCATAACGAGATTCGCACTTTCCCATCACAGATCCTTATATATTAATTTTAGTTCATTTTATGTACTGTTTTACTATATTGTGCAATTCCCTAGGTCTGCCTACTCTCAACACCTTTTCTACAATTATAGATGAATCACATGCCCACAAATAATAATATACTGGTTTTCTCTGTTGTTCACACTTCCAGTCTACAGTAGAAGCTTCCAGTCTATAAGAGCTGGTGTGGATGTACTGTCCTAGTCATGCTGGGGTATGTGGTAATGAAAGAGCTGACAGACTAGCATCAAGAGCACCCATAGTGGGGACACTGGATATGGATAAGGGAGATATACTGAGAACAATTAATGATCGCCTGCTAGAGAATGACACTGCAAAAAATGAATCATCAAGGTTAAGACTGTTGGAATTTGGCATCAAACGTAAGGCTAGCAGAGATGGACAATATGAGAGGATGCATCCGTCGTGTTTACAACCAGCAAGCTACAGGAACAGTTAGCATTCACACTCTTCGACATATACTGATGGAGACTGAGCACCTATGGGTTTGCCCGGAGTGCAATGATGTCAATTCTGCATAACAATAACAATCACACTTCCTACATTTTATTAGGAAATGCTCTATATTATTTTCCTCTAGACACTCTGCACAGTAAGATTCTTCTTGTGGGCCTTTACACTCCAAGTAGGCCCGCCCCCCTTAGAGTGTAAAGGAGTATATGGGGCCAAAACACTTGTCGGACGGGGGGACTACTTCTGATGATCAGATTGCTTCCTGTTGTATCACTCTGTAAAGAGTTTCCTATCATTCTATTCTAAAATAGCCCATTCCTAGTTGCAGTCTAACAAGTTTCTTACTGCTAGGAATTGTTAGCTCTTTAGATACCTGACATGTTCTTGCTGGAGCCCATTTAGTTAGGTCAGACTTGATAGAACACAGAAACTGAGTTGGGTTTGCAATAGAGTTATAACACATCGTATAAGATAAAGGATCAAGATGGTCAGAGGTGGTTTATTAACAGTTGTGGACCAGGCATAGACCGTGTTCCACCAGTTGACTGCTGAGCAAGTTTAGGTGGACTGCCTGATATTTAACAATTTTCTTTAACTGAATATTTGTTTATAAAGGAATAATGTTTTTTCGTACCGAGATGTGAGGAGACTTAGTTGAGGCGATGCAATGTAAATCATCATCAAATTAAGTATGTTATTACATATATTATAATACTAGTACTTAAATATTATATATTTGTTTTCATTTGTTATTATTAATGCAACATTTTTTTCCTTGAAAAATTTTTTGTTTTGTTTTCAATTAATGAACATGTTTGTTAGCCTTAAATGCTTTCTTCATTTCACACAAATGTGGAGTTAATTAATTATTTATAGCTGAAAACTATAGCTACAATGAAAAGTTGTATTTGGTAGACAGCAAACCTCACTGAATAATGTAGCAATCTTGGCACGCTAAAGTATGCCGGGGCCTGGTTTAGAATTGATCACATTCTGTGGTCCCATACTGCCATTGGTACTTTCGAGTTTATTTAACCACCTCCAGCATGTCACCCCCCCCCCCCATTTTTGTGTGTGCGTGCATGTGTAATAAAAGCGTGAAATTCAGTTAGTATAATAAAATTTACTATAATAAACATGCATGGAGGCATATCTGGAGTCATCCTTATGTGATGGGCCGGGAAGACACCCCTGAGGCCCCACCCCCACTTCAGTTCAAGGCATGTTTGTCGCCCATATATTTTCGGTCGGCCCACGTGACTGTCAGATCACGTGACGGCGCGAGCCTGGGTTGTGAAAAATCTGAAGTAGAAGATTGATGAAAATGCCATAATAATGCATTTAAATTAAGTTGTGATGTAGAATTGTGTTATATTAAATAGCTGTAGGTTTTATTTGTGTTTTCGCTATTCCTAAGCGATAATCGCGTGTGATATTTAAGTAGTCAAGATTAATACGCCTAGCGCAGTAAAGTGAGTGATTAGCCTAGTGCCTATAAAAAGAGATAGCGAGCTACCAGCGGACCTTTCCTAGTATCAGCCGCCAGAGAGAACAGACGACAGAGCCAAACTGTAAATGCCTTGAGCACGTGAGTTAATTTAAATTAGAATTAATTTTATATAATTCTAGAATTATATTCAGCACGAGTCTGTTTTAATGTTTAGTGAAATAGATAGATGTGTTTCCAAAGGAAATGTCTTTTTAGGACATTATGATTTAGTCTTGAAGAAATGATAGATGAGTGAAAATAATGTTTGATAGGTTTTATTAGGCACGCAAAGCCTAAATCCAGATGTGAGAATTTAGTATCAAGTATTTCATCCATCAGACCGGGCAAATTTAGTAGGAGAGTGTTTTATGCATGAAACTGGACAGAAATGTTTATCAGAAAGGCAGATATAGTATGAAGCTATTTCACGGGAATGTAGATAAGATTAACAATAGCAAGATTGTAGCCACGTGGCGAGGACTGTATAAAAAGCGGCGAATAACACGCCCCGCGTGGTAAACCTATAATGTTACGCCATGTGACACGTTGTGTATTTAGTTCCAGTTTGGTTTAAGTCGAGAATAATTATATTTTATTTTTCTAATGTAAAAGTAATTGAGTGTATTTCACGTTTATTGATAATTCTACTGTATATTTAATGGGTTACTGTGAGGTGAGAATATGTATTTAGATTTCTGGAGAGCGCGAGGCCACTCCTTTGTTGAGACATGTGTTTCTCTGGTTGCTCCCGGCGGAGCATGGAAACACCAATGTGGCTGGTGTCTATCACAAGCCGACAAGAAGCATTTTTATGCTATTGCAGTGATTTGTTTCGGTAACGATGTGTTTCATGTGATGAGATTCCCAGTCGCACCAGTCGTCACATACGACATGCTTCCGAATGCAGTAACGAATATTGAGATAGACCAGTTGTGAGGTGGTGGTTTATTCTCGTTATTGAGAGTATTTGTTGTACATATAATTGAATATTATTTTATGTCCATTTTATGATTATTTAATTATGGTTATGTGAGGAATGGTTGTGAGAGCACGTGGGCTCACTTCAAGGTATATATTTCTCTTCTCCGCTCCTGAGGGAGCATGGGGCCAACAGTGTGGTTTGCCTCCATATTAAGTATTCATATGCTAGGGCAGTAGTGTTTTGGTAGCAATCTGTGTTACATGGTGAGATTGCCAGCCCCACGCACAACACCTTACTAGTCTCATTGGACGACATGCATGAGTGTGTGTGTGTGTGTGATAGCTGAGTGTGTGCTCTTGCAGTAGTGGTTTCCGTAGCAACCTGTGTTACATGGTGAGATTGCCAGCCCCACGCACAACACCTTACTAGTCGCATTGGATGACACACATGAGTGTGTGTGTGTGTGATAGTTGAGTGTGTCAGGTGGCGGCGTAGGACAGTTTGACAGGTGAGAGCGTGGTGTTTCTCATTCAGTATTATATTATGATTTTAACTATTCTGTGCTTTGTTTGCTTCTTCAGATTAGCATCGGGCACTGTTGGGTGTTTAGTTTTGTTTTGTTTGTTTGGTTTGGTGTTATGTTCGCTAGTTTATTTGTTTAATGTTTGCTTTGTCACTGAATGGGCTGTAAAAATAAATATAGTCCCTGCCTCTAGAATCAAGAGTTTTATTGTTGTTCGGGTCGGTGCGAGTGTAGCAAGAGAGTGATCACACATCACAATACATCATCATCATCATCTTCTCGCCCACCCTACCACAATTGGCGTCGTCGGCAGGATAAGGCAGACAGTGACACTGAGCAAACAGCAAACGAACAAATATTGTAAACACCCAGCAGTGCGGTCTTGCAGCAAGATGGCATCGATCAATGCGCCTGTGAAGATATTGTATGTGAAGGTGCCAGACATAAGGCTATTTAGTGGAGAGGGAAGTCCCACTTGGCAAGAGTTTGTGGAAGAGATAGAGGCCGTGTGGAAGATGGGGTCCTTTAGTGCGATAGACAAAGTAGATTTAATCTGGAACAACGTTACACCATGGGTCGCTAGGGAGTTGCGGATACATGGCGGAGCCAAGGCCAGCCCTGAGCAGTTACTGGAAATTGTCAAAAAAGCCTATAGCGAGAAACCACAAGTCAGTGAGGTGAACAGGAATTTCCCTTGGGAATATGCTGTTTATGGTGAAAGTAAAAAGCCTGAGACACGGGTCCAGAGAGCAAGTGCAGAAGTTAAGAAGGAGGAGGAGGCACTCAGGGCAGAATTATCCTTCCTAAAGTCCCAGATAGCACAGATGTCAGAGTCCAGTTCGCCAGCACAAGAGGAGGTGCAGAGAAAGAGAGCACCATGCCAGCCGCGGGAACAGCCAACGCAAGACAAGGAGGTGTGTCCGCGGGAACAGCCAAAGCACGACGAGGAGGTGCATGTTCTGGTATGTGAGAGTCAAGCTGTTGTTAACGAAAGCAGTGAGCTGACAGTACCGACCAGCGCAGCTGCACCGACAAGGCGAAAAGGAGTTTGCAAGTGGTACAGTGTCCGCAGGGGATGGGGATTCATCACGCCAGATGATGGAGGTATTGATGTATTCGTACATCAGACCAAGATCTACAGAAAGGGATTCCGGAGTCTGGCGAGGAATGAACGAGTAGAGTTTGACAGCAAACCATCGGTCCAGGGCATGGAAGCAATTTATGTATGCGGCATTGGCGGTCAAGAGTGTAAGGGCAGCAGAAAGCGACCCATGGCACAGAGGAAGCCCAGAAAGATAAGATGCTACAATTGTGGAGACCTGTCAGACCACATGGCAGCCAAGTGCCCTCAAGGCCCGCTTCCGAAGAGATGTTTTCGATGCAAGTCAACTGAACATTTGATAGCCGCCTGTCCCTCAAAGAGCTCTTTCCCGAGACGTGCTACCACAACCAGGTTTCCTTCCGGGTGCAAGCCAAGAGATGACCGTGACAACTGTCACACTAAGGGCGCCGAGAAAATTACGCGTCGTCTAGGGGAGGAAACCCGTCCTAAGCAGATAGGAGGGAGTGCAAATCAAGGTTCAGCAGAGGAGACTCATCAAAAGCAGACTGTGGGGAATGTAAGCCACCGTCCACACAAAATGAGTGCAGAACACGTCAAGAGCGATCCCCCTACAGATTCGACAGCTACATGCACTGGCAAGCAGATGTCACAAGCCAGCAGCGACGCGGCACAAGTAGGCGAATCTTCTAGACCACAGCAACTGCCAGCCCGACAAAGCACAACTAGGGACATGTCGACCAAGACAGTCCCCAGCCGGGTTGTACCGATGACAGAAGCTCAGCCTAAAGCATCGCCGCAGAGAAAGAGTCATACGCAGCACCAACGATCTAAGAGGCTACGATCGAAGCGCCAGAGGTGGTGATGTTGTCGGGACGACAACAAATCAGGAGGGAGATATGTGATGGGCCGGGAAGACACCCCTGAGGCCCCACCCCCACTTCAGTTCAAGGCATGTTTGTCGCCCATATATTTTCGGTCGGCCCACGTGACTGTCAGATCACGTGACGGCGCGAGCCTGGGTTGTGAAAAATCTGAAGTAGAAGATTGATGAAAATGCCATAATAATGCATTTAAATTAAGTTGTGATGTAGAATTGTGTTATATTAAATAGCTGTAGGTTTTATTTGTGTTTTCGCTATTCCTAAGCGATAATCGCGTGTGATATTTAAGTAGTCAAGATTAATACGCCTAGCGCAGTAAAGTGAGTGATTAGCCTAGTGCCTATAAAAAGAGATAGCGAGCTACCAGCGGACCTTTCCTAGTATCAGCCGCCAGAGAGAACAGACGACAGAGCCAAACTGTAAATGCCTTGAGCACGTGAGTTAATTTAAATTAGAATTAATTTTATATAATTCTAGAATTATATTCAGCACGAGTCTGTTTTAATGTTTAGTGAAATAGATAGATGTGTTTCCAAAGGAAATGTCTTTTTAGGACATTATGATTTAGTCTTGAAGAAATGATAGATGAGTGAAAATAATGTTTGATAGGTTTTATTAGGCACGCAAAGCCTAAATCCAGATGTGAGAATTTAGTATCAAGTATTTCATCCATCAGACCGGGCAAATTTAGTAGGAGAGTGTTTTATGCATGAAACTGGACAGAAATGTTATCAGAAAGGCAGATATAGTATGAAGCTATTTCACGGGAATGTAGATAAGATTAACAATAGCAAGATTGTAGCCACGTGGCGAGGACTGTATAAAAAGCGGCGAATAACACGCCCCGCGTGGTAAACCTATAATGTTACGCCATGTGACACGTTGTGTATTTAGTTCCAGTTTGGTTTAAGTCGAGAATAATTATATTTTATTTTTCTAATGTAAAAGTAATTGAGTGTATTTCACGTTTATTGATAATTCTACTGTATATTTAATGGGTTACTGTGAGGTGAGAATATGTATTTAGATTTCTGGAGAGCGCGAGGCCACTCCTTTGTTGAGACATGTGTTTCTCTGGTTGCTCCCGGCGGAGCATGGAAACACCAATGTGGCTGGTGTCTATCACAAGCCGACAAGAAGCATTTTTATGCTATTGCAGTAGTTGTTTCGGTAACGATGTGTTTCATGTGATGAGATTCCCAGTCGCACCAGTCGTCACATACGACATGCTTCCGAATGCAGTAACGAATATTGAGATAGACCAGTTGTGAGGTGGTGGTTTATTCTCGTTATTGAGAGTATTTGTTGTACATATAATTGAATATTATTTTATGTCCATTTTATGATTATTTAATTATGGTTATGTGAGGAATGGTTGTGAGAGCACGTGGGCTCACTTCAAGGTATATATTTCTCTTCTCCGCTCCTGAGGGAGCATGGGGCCAACAGTGTGGTTTGCCTCCATATTAAGTATTCATATGCTAGGGCAGTAGTGTTTTGGTAGCAATCTGTGTTACATGGTGAGATTGCCAGCCCCACGCACAACACCTTACTAGTCTCATTGGACGACATGCATGAGTGTGTGTGTGTGTGTGATAGCTGAGTGTGTGCTCTTGCAGTAGTGGTTTCCGTAGCAACCTGTGTTACATGGTGAGATTGCCAGCCCCACGCACAACACCTTACTAGTCGCATTGGATGACACACATGAGTGTGTGTGTGTGTGATAGTTGAGTGTGTCAGGTGGCGGCGTAGGACAGTTTGACAGGTGAGAGCGTGGTGTTTCTCATTCAGTATTATATTATGATTTTAACTATTCTGTGCTTTGTTTGCTTCTTCAGATTAGCATCGGGCACTGTTGGGTGTTTTGTTTTGTTTGTTTGGTTTGGTGTTATGTTCGCTAGTTTATTTGTTTAATGTTTGCTTTGTCACTGAATGGGCTGTAAAAATAAATATAGTCCCTGCCTCTAGAATCAAGAGTTTTATTGTTGTTCGGGTCGGTGCGAGTGTAGCAAGAGAGTGATCACACATCACAATACATCATCATCATCATCTTCTCGCCCACCCTACCACACTTATATGGAGCCGCTCTGGTGTAAAGGTTACCACACTGCACTGGCGATCAGGTGATCCAGGTTCAAGCCCGGGCGAGGACATTTGAACGAGTGTCGTCAGCCGAGACTTGGACTGGATTAATTTGAGCTCTGGCAAAGACATTTAAAGAAGGGTCGTCGACCAGGGACTGGCGGCTCCTGAGCTGACCCAGCTCTAATGGGTACCCTCCGAAGACGGCGAGTATCTGCCTGAATGGCGAGTGGACACCTGTCATTGTACAGGGAAAAAAGGGATACTCACGTAAAAATCTGTCTCAGGTTAGATCTACTAACTGGAGATTCTCGCCTCGAGTAATAGTGGGCGTATGTTAAAAAAAATAAATCCTTATATGATCACCAGCTATGCACAATGCTACACTATATGTACGTGGAAGTGAACCTATGTCTGTGAGGTTAATTACATCCTCATTAACTCTTGAAATCATCCACACACTTCCAGGAATTCCCCCTGTGGTGACAATTTGTTGAGAACCCAGCATTGCATACTAAGCCTGGAGAAGTCACTTGAACCCCAGTCATAATTCTTTGGCTTCGACTTGGTTGACTGCATGCAGAAGGATCTCACTGTGGACCCAGTGATAGGCAGGGGGAGCTGAGAAGTGGCTCTGTGCAGGATGTGACAATTCCTTGGGAGAGCCTAGAACCAGAGTACAGTGTTTTAGCTCTGTATAGTTCGAGAGCCCCCTTGGATGGCGGAGAATGCACAGTATGCCATGCACTTCTTACTCCTAGCTTGGGACCAGATGTGACGATCCTATAAATGCAAGCTAAGCTGGAGAAACGAGCTCATGACTTCAACTCAACACGTTTCAGAATAGCAGAAAAGCCACAGGAAAAGTCTAGATCAACAGTGTAGATAATGCCAAGGAGTCATCAACTTGGTATTGGCTGCTAAAGAGCAAGAAGCTCAGCAGCCCTAGTTCAACAACAACAAATATAATAAACACACACAGCAGGATAGCAGCAATTTTTCAGAGCCTTTCTTTAAGCCAGCTGGTGGTCCTTTTTATGGCTTGATGCTTGTCACTATTGCTCAACAGTCCTCTAATTTGTTACTGGCATGCAAGGCCTAATATAATTGAAGGGCACTGTCTATGGGTGAACCGTGTGTGTCTCATAATAGAAGGTAAGAATAATTACATAAGAAATCATAGAGTAATTCCCCTTGGAAATGTTATAAATATATTCTTCCTGTTGCCTCAGTATAATTATAATTTCATAGGTTTACAATCACGTACCTTCATGTTGGGTCATTATTCACATGTTAACCAACTATAAAATTGGTTGCTATGCAAATCACTTAAGGGGGTGTGTGTAGAAAAACACCGATTCCTATCCTACCAGAGTATCTCTAAGCTTCTATGAATTATTTTTAGTACAAGAACATGTTGACGATGATTTAAAAGCATGAAAATGAAAATTGTTGGATTTTTTTTTTTTTTTTTAACCTTTTCTGGGTATCCTACTACTAAAGAAAAAAATAATAATGAAATAGCTGTTAAGTCATGATTCTGAGGGGGAGTTAAGTGTTAGGGATTATTATGTACGGGGCTGATTTTTGTTAGTAAGCACGTTTAAAGTCATGAGATAGATTTTTTATTTGGGTACTTTGTGTACGATTATTTTGGAACTTAGCTCAACTGAGTCTGTGTTAGTTTTTAAAAAAAATAAAGAAACTGTTCTAATGTTCTTAGTAGTAGGGGGAAGAGACGGATGAGCTGAGCTCACATGTCAAGCAGTTAGTTCGCGCATGAGCGTATTCTTCTAATATGAGGAATACGTTTTCTTTGCACATATACCACATATGTCCCAAGTAGTTCCCAATGGTCTCTTCACTTTATATTTTGAGTGCTTTCACATCAACACCAAATTCAAAGTGATACGAAACAAAATATGAATAACTTCACTGACAAGGAACAATAAATAAACTATGCAACATTAAAAGAAGAAAAAAGTAAAATTGAAATATGCACAGTTTTGTAGTTTATTGATGTACACTTCTTTTTTTCGTGACACATTTCAAGTGGGCTCAGACTTTCTCTTCAAGACAGCTCAGTATTTTTTTTTGCTGACTCCGCACAAAATAACAACAGACAAATATATACAGAACACAAATCATCGTCTTGAAACAAAAGTATAATAATGATATAATAATAACACTGACAATAAAAATATGTATCGTACATCCAAGTCAACTTTGTGATAATGACAAAAAATGAGGGAGGAAAATAAGTGAAAACTCGTTTGACAAATAGTAATCCATATTAACAAATTATTAAAAACACCAAGGCCCATAATCTGAACTAAACACAAACCACAAATGAGAATAAATTAGTGATGGAAAATGTAAAAGTGACCGACAAATGATATCTTATGAATACATTTATTTCTCCTCATTTATGTTACGTTAATAATATGGTTATTAAATGGTAGTTTTATAATGAGTGTCCTTGTTTTGTTTCTGTGTTTTTTTAAAGACTGAATTTTAAAAAATATGCGAATGGAGATTCATAATGATAAATGTGGTGACATAATGATGATGAATGCAATGATGTTTTGTACATATGGATAAAAATGAGTTCAATATCATATAATCAAACATTATCCTACACTTGAACGCTCTTTAAACTCCACAGACCAACTGGTCTCCCCCCCCCCCAAAAAAAAACACCAACAAAACAAACACGTATTCAGCAGCAAACTACTACACTTACATTTGTACACACATACACACAGCAAGTACACCACCAACTGCATACTCACATCAACACTTCATTCGTTTTACACATTCTAACTTTTCTTACAAGAGATGGTGTAATAGTCCAGGCAATAAGCTGAGACTAAACTTCTTGCACTTTAAAATGATAAGCCATAGAGTTGCATTAATACAACTGAGGCAAAAATTTAAGAGAATGATAAATATAAATACTAGTATTAATTCAGTATACATTCCACCCAAAACGGCTCTTAAAAAAAAATTTTTTTTTTAAATTTCACAATTCAGTAGGAAATTCTCAAAACCAAGGGAAATGTGTACCAAATTTTAAAAAAAAAAGGTGGGGGGTGAGGGGGAGAATAAACAAAATCAAACTGTCTACTCCAACATCTCGGAGACATAAAGTCACCAGATAAGTTCTTAACAACGATTACGATATGAACAAAATAAGAACATTTTGTAGATCCATGGAAAAAGGCAGATAAGGCATAATACAGCTCACACACAATCAAAACAATACAATGAGCAAATAAAATCACCAGAAAATGCTGAATAACAATTTAACCTCTGTTAATGAATTAGTTACGATGAAAAGCAGTTGACTGCCATTGGAGTGGTGAAACTAGCAAAGTTACAGAACATCTAACAAATGTCTTCTATTTATTGTTACCTAATATCCAATTCTACTATGGGATAAATGCAGTTTTCACACTCTAAGTCCTACAATTTTTCTAAGGGTGGAAGCTGGAAGTAGAACAACTATAGGAACACAAAAGAAAGTTGTGACCTGGATATATCCACAGACTTCACCAACACATGGTAATGGCATTCTTCAGGGCAAAAATTACAAATTCATGAAGCTGACCATATAGATGATCACCTTTTCCCTGCATAAAACATAAAGTACATGACTATATAGTGGATATGCAGCGACCACATGATATTCTGATTACACAGTCTTAATAACAAGGAACAAAAAGAGCGACAGGAACTGATTTATATGATGACAGACATTAAAAATAAAAGCCTTTGTTTAAATATGAAGAAGTATCGGTCAAATTGTTCATAAATCCCCCAGAATGTGGCATTAAAAAAAAAAATTTTGATTAAACAAAACCATAGATTTCAACACCTAGGCATGCAAATAAAATCTGATTAAAGATTCGTCTGAGACCTAAAGAACAGAATAGCCAATGAAAATACAGCATTCTAGAAAATGAAAATACAGCATTCTAGAAAATGAAAATCATTCTATAACAACAAATCTCTTGTCAAAAGAAATAAGAAATATCCAGAGTTCTTAAAATTTACATGCCACTGAAACACACCAAATGCAGAATGACTTTCTGTGTTGGTGTATTTTCACAGACTGGGGAAACCATCTGACCACCAAATTATGAAAAACTTGGAGAGGTCACAAGCAGTTGTATCAAGTGTCTCTAAAAAAAACCTTACACAATAAAAAGTAGCACTATGATACAACACAGTGGGCATCTTCAACATTTCTCTGCTGAAGAAAATAAATAAAAGTTCAGGACATTGTACTAAATGCTAACTATTTTCAATGTTTCATAACTTTAAACATATAGCAAATGCTGCAGTCAAATCTATGTGACTATGTTACACATCTTCCTGTTATGTGGCTCTCTAAAAACTGTTATTTACACTGTTTAAAAATTGTTAGCATTGTTGTCACATGTGCTCGTAACTTCTCATTCCTGTGGTGCCATGCTAAGAAAGATTTTCAGCCAAAATCAATTTCTTGTAAGTGCAATCTGATTATCATATCTGTCTTGCATCAGGTTTCAGTTATGGCACAGACGGACAAGATCATCAACCAAGTCTAGATCATCGAGCTGGATTATAATATTTCACCGAATACCATTCCTGTTACTTTATCTCAATCTAATTTACTGCCTAGAGGAATGGTGACAAGAGGTATCCCTGTCACACACAAGTTCTTATATCAACAGACTAAGTAAGTTGTCCCTGATTTAAGAACTACTTGATTTAAATGGCCTGTTTACAATGTGAAGTCTCCGTAGCTATTAAAGCTTCTACGGGATGTGGTGGCTGGTTCCATACCCATTGTGCTTTATGACTTGTTTTATGACTAGTCTGTATAGTCACTGTGGTACTATTCTGTTCCCCCTTTAGACCATATGCAACAAAATTTGATCAGGTTCTCTTTAACTCTGTAAAGCTGCTAGTTCCACAATTTCACTGCCAGCATTATTTATAAGGACACACACACAAAAAACCCAGACAAAACATAAATATCTGTCACATCTTTTCAACACTAATATTTCTCTGATGATCTATTCAGCACTCAGCTGAAAACTAAGACCTAATTACAGAATTAGTGCTGTAAAATGTAAAAATAAAAATTTAACGCTTACTACATATATCCCCTTGCCCAATGGGTTGATCACCCGTTGGCTTGTCACACCGATTACGGAAACAACGGCAGATGGATCTATTTGTTGTTGCCCTAAAGACGCCGCTAGGCGTGATGGGAAACTGCAACAGAGAAAATCAATCTGCTGTTGCCCTTAAGACGCCACAAGGCGTGATGGCCTCTGACTGCTTGGTCAGTCTTTGGCTAAGGACGGAAGAAGAAGACATATATCCCCATTAACACATATTTGGCTAGTGCTATCATAGACATATTAAAATAAACCAACAAAATGATTACAGGCACATAAACAATATCTACTGGCTGCGGCTGTTTTTACTTTAGCCATAACTGGTGCTAAAATAATTTTATACAGAGCCTAAATGCAAAAAAAAAAAGAAGGAATACTTTCAGGTTTGAAACAATGTAATCTTGCCTTCGAACGTTGATGATTACTTAGACTACTTTATAACATCCTTAACCTTCTTAATTAATTGAAATGATATAAACAAGCAATCAACAATGTTAGCCTCTGAATAAAAATGGCTGCTTTTCTGAAACCAAAGGACCCTTCAGAAACTTGAAACAAAATGAACCAATTTTTGGAGCAAAAATGAAGTATTCTTTAATAAAGCAACATAGCATAGCCATTTTCTTTTTGCTAACAATAAGTGTTTTTAATCCATAAGTGCTCACTTGAGTTTGCATACTTTTTCTAAACCAACCAAAGCAGACTGCTATTTTTAGACAGCATCCACAAAGTGACATTTATTCACATATATATGAAATTCTGCTGACTTTGAACAATACAAGACTGCAGACCCACAGGAATGAATCTACTACAACCTCATCTAATTGCTGGTGTTCTCCTGGCAACATAACAACAAAGAAATATGGAAAAAGATGACAGAATATACAAACAGATTGTATTCAGAGTCTGCCAGAAGTGGAGTGGACCCTTTAAAAATAAAAAGTATATGCAATAACTTTTGATGTCAGCCTGCCAGTCAGGTCCTCTTTGATGGCTACAGACCCTTTCTCCTATTTCATGAACCTGCAGCTAGTCTCAAAATAACAAATAAGAAATACTACTAAACAGGGCAAACAGTTTAATTCAAATACAGCAGACCAATATGAATAAATCAAATTCACATTCTGCCAAATGAAATAACAGATATCACCTGTACACTTAACATGAGAAGTTCTCTGGCATTTAGATGTACCCTTTATCTGGAAGTGAAAAGAAAATGTGTTCATTTTGCTTACTTTTACACTGCAGCACACAGACAAAAAAAAGTCAATAACATCTTACAGCCAATGTTAAAGCAAACAAGGAAAGCAATACAATAAAACATTTTGTGATAAATTTGTTTAAACTGACTGAATTCTCAATCAAGTTTCTGACCAGAAGGTTTAGTGATTGTGCATGAGTACCAAATATGAAATTTTCTGTACAGACAAACCCCCCCCCTCCACATCTGACAATCCTTATTTATCATATAATTCCTAAAAGAAAATAACAACACTTAAAGACTATCTGAACTCTCATGACTTTCTGGCACCCATGATGTTTCAATAAGTTTCTCCAAAAAAGACTAGAAAAAAAAAGTATGAAGTGCCATTATTTTCCCCGCTGCGGGTGCCCTCAACACACACATGCACACACAATATGTCTGTTTTGATTAATTTGTCACAGCCATATTAACTGTTAGCTGTTACAGTTGAATAATGATGGTATGTCACAGTACTGAAAAAAACTGCTGAGCAGAAAATAATGTACAGTAAAATAACAGAAAACTTTTCTCAGCATTTGATGTCTTTTAAAAAAAAAAAAAAAAAAAGCCTGGCTCAATTCTTACTTAATAAGGTCATGATTTTAAATGAAAATGTCTCCTCCTTTTCCAATATTAAAAGCACTGCAACAGATCTGTACCAGATTAATACAAAATGATGGACACAATTTTAAATAAATACAGGTAAACTTCTGCATGCAATTATAATGAATATGACAAATCACAAGCAATAATTGTCACATGACTAACTCATGATTCTGCTAAAACAGCTGTTTTTGTATCCCCTTTTAGTTTTGTCAAATAAATAGGGATGCTATTACATCTACACTCTTTCCAAACCCATGTCATAAGTTCTTTGAATCTACTTCATAAATGTCTCTTTATTGGTGAAGTTGTAAAACAGATTTATGAAGGCATATTAATAATGAAATAGTGCAATTTCATGAACTTCTGAACAAAGTACTATGACATGTGTCATACAAGCTCACTGTTTACAACAGATTTAAAAAAAATAAATTACAATCAATGTTCTTTTTCCTCTTTCCACACACAAGATGTAAAAATTCACTAATACAAGTAACTAAAAAAAAAAAAATGAATAATAAAACAAACAACCGACATAACATGAAAGACTAGCACCCTTTTTTGGGGTTTACTTACTAACCTATTCTTTGACTTTTTTTGGGGTTACTTTACTATAACCCATCACTTAAACTGGTAAGTGGTAGACACACATTTTTGTCACTTAACAAAAACACACCAACCCCTATTGTCTCGTTGGTTCTAACAGGAAAAACATTCCATACGACAGTAATAACTACTGAATAAAGTTTACATTTGTAGTCTGGTCATCTGCTTTTTTATGTGTCACAGAATTTTTTTACAGGGCAGGAAAAAAACCCCACAATTCTTCGCACTGCCAACACTTAAAATATCATCATCAGTTGCCATCTTCACATCGAAGGTCGGCTATAATGAATATCGAACATCATCTTTCTCTTTTCTTGATGGTGACAGACTCTTTCCTGTACATTCTTCTTCTTCTTCCGTCCTTAGCCAAAGACCGACCAAGCAGTCAGAGGCCACCACGCCTTGTGGCGTCTTAAGGGCAACAGCAGATTGATTTTCTTTGTTGTAGTTTCCCATCACGCCTAGCGGCGTCTTTAGGGCAACAACAAATAGATCCATCTGCCGTTGTTTCCGTAATCGGTGTGACAAGCCAACGGGTGATCAGCCCATTGGGCCTTTCCTGTACATCTCTTGATGTTATCTTCCCACTTATAGCGCTGTCTGCCTCTTGCACATTTGCCTTCAACTCTGCCTTCTATTATGGTCTTCAATAAGATGTTATATGTCTTTTTATATGGCCAAAATATTTTAGCCATCTAATTTTGATTTCCATTGATGCTCTTTTTATTTCTAGGACCTCTTTATTTATTTTCTTCTCTTTCCATGAGACGGGCCCCATTCTTCTATGCATCTACACCTCAAAGGCCTCAATTCATTCCTCTAACTGCTTGTTCATTGTCCATGTTTCTATAATATTTTATAAGATTATTACTATGAACGCTACACAAGAGAATAGACCCATCTTGAATTTTTAAGATATTGCATGCTATATCAGAATACTAATCATTTGGCTCACAACCTATGCTGGTTGCTGAGATGAACTGAATTGCTATTGATTGCTTTGATGATTTATTTAAAGACAAGGTTTCTTAGATGCTGTACTAAATTAAATCTATGCATCCTCAGCGAATTGCATGTTTTGTTTTGCTTTTACCCCCGTCTGCAGTTAATCAGCAGCCATTGACTAATGAAGAATGTAACAGCATTTAATGATTCTCAGTTTGAATTTGTCAGTTAGTTGTTTAGATGCTGGAGATTCAATTTAAAATATATGAGGGGTTAATTAAAAATTATTTCACAATGCCGACAAGACATTCAGATTTGTTCCTCTTAATCTTTTAGCTACCCGAGAAGCATAGGCCCTCAATAAGATCATCTCCAAACCAATGGTCACGGGGCAGCCAATTTTCTCCAGATCAATCTGTCTGCCTCACACAACACACCCTCCATGCTTTTAGGGCCATCATCTTTTTTTTTTTAAATTCTACTCCAGGGATTCTATAATACAGCCTGTCATATGATGCTAAATACAGAACATGCAGTTATAATTATCCATAGCTTTTTTCCTAACTACTTGGCACTTTATTTTCTAATAACAATTGTATGGAAAAAAAAAAACTTTCCAATTCTTTCGTTTTTCTCACAATTAAAAAAATGGAAAAGAAATAACAAGCCAAAGAATAGATCAGTAAGTACTTGACTCCACACTTCTGATCTGCTAACATATGACAAAATCATGCTCACGTACAAAGAATTTAGTTACAAAGCTTGAACTCTGGTTACACCAATTAAAGTAGTCATAAAACAGCATCATGTCTCATACCACAAGATTCTCTACGTTCAATAAACTCATACCACAAGATTCTCTACGTTCAATAATCTCATACCACAAGATTCTCTACGTTCAATAAACTCATACCACACGTTTCTCCAAGTTCAATAGACTCATACCACAAGCTTCTCCAAGTTCAATAAACTCATACCACAAGCTTCTCCAAGTTCAATAAACTCATACCACAAGATTCTCCAAGTTCAATAAACTCATACCACAAGTTTCTCCAAGTTCAATAGACTCATACCACAAGCTTCTCTAAGTTCAATAAACTCATACCACAAGTTTCTCTAAGTTCAATAAACTCATACCACAAGTTTCTCTTAAGTTCAATAAACTCGTACCACAAGTTTCTCTAAGTTCAATAAACTCACACCACAAGCTTCTCTAAGGTCAATAAACTCACACCACAAGCTTCTCCAAGTTCAATAAACTCATACCACAAGCTCTTCTAAGTTCAATAAACTCATACCACAAGCTCGTCTAAGTTCAATAAACTCATACAACAAGCTCGTCTAAGTTCAATAAACTCATACCACAAGATTCTCTAAATTCAATAAACTCATACCACAAGTTTCTCCAAGTTGAATAAACTCATACCACAAGTTTCTCCAAGTTGAATAAACTCATACCACAAACTTCTCTAAGTTCAATAAACTCATATCACAAGCTTCTCTAAGTTCAACAGTGACAGAAACCTGGAGAAACCTTAGCACTATAAGAATGGGGGGTTGTCTGCTATCTGGAATGATGGGGTCTTGGGGGGGGGGGGGGGGGTTAAGGATAAGGGGAATTTCCCACAATTTAAAATACCAAGCATAAGAATTACATAACAACATTTAACAGTGAAACAAAATACGTGTTCTGCCCTAATATTTAAGGCTACTGTGTTAGTTAATGGGTACTAGTTACAAAAAGATATTTCTGATGATAAATCACCAGAAACATGTGAAGATCTAGTACTGAAATACAGGATGAAGAAAATGAAAATTGAGTTTCATGCTTAGAAACTGTCATGGCATCATTCTGAAATATTTTTATCTACATTTCACCGTTTCAAGTTTTGATCTTCCCTTAGAAAATGTTCTTAAATTTTGCATACTGACACTATCTGCTGCTTTCAATATGAAACTCCTATGTTCTAAATCAGTTCTGATGTTAATGCTTTTAACTGTATCAAAAGAGATTTTGCTGTCTACTATAACACTGTATTTACCACTATCAGTGTTTTAATTTTAATTTTTATGTTTACTACCAATTTTACCTACATTTGCATGTAATTCTCCTTCAGTCTGCATGCGTCATAAGCTAAGGACAGTCTGTATTAGCCACCAAAAAAAAAAATTTAAAAAAATGCTAAGACTTCAGCAGAAGCACATATGACAACACTCATAAAGACTCAGACAACACACAAAATGTCAGCATATGGCAAAATGTCTACATCAACTGTCATGAAAAATAGTATGGACACAGAAATAATGAGCAATAATTTTATAAATTGTTTTATTGTAGTGGAACATTTTCAGATCTTGCTGCATTAAAAAAAAAAATGAAGCACCAGATAAGAGATCCCAAACCTTAATAATAGTAGTGGACTATGGCCTCATGCAATGAGGACGTTGGCTTTCTAGACCTACAGTGCGATTGAAATGTCAATTCCAATTTTTGAACTGTTATTCCTTCAATGCTATCCAACAAATTTACATGAAACAAATGTAAAAATAAAGACAATTAACTGCCATTTTTTACATATAATTTTGCTACTCAACTCGGCCTAGGCGGGTGGTCTCAAGCCCGGCTGAAAAAGTGAGGAAGGATTCAGACTAACCAATGTGAAATCCACTATATTCAACACTAGATTTTTCAGTGGGCAGCATTTTTTTGCTGTCTCTTGTAACACCAGCTTACTGGCCATTTTTGATATTTTTTCTTTTCTGAAATTAAGCAATTAAAACTTATTTCTCAAATGGCAATTACTGCTTATTGTTTTGACACTGATTTTAAGCATATCTAATGGATAGAAGTGAGGATACAAAAATGTAAAAAATCTGGGAGTGTTTCTATTCAATCGCCTTGTTAGCATTACCTCAAGTATTCTTTTTTTAATTTTGACATGGTTGTTCAGTCAATACATTTACCGATAAAGTGTGTGTTAAGTTTCCAATAAAAAAGGCTAGAAAATTTTAAAACAATGTGTAACATGCAGAAACTGTAGGCTACAGATAATAATATTAATAAAACATATTCACTTCAAAATAATCTTTAATATGCAGACACTGTAGATCGTAGGTTACTTTCCCTCATAAATTACTACACATTTAACCTTAATAAAAATAACACCGAGACATATACAATTACGCATAATTTTTACGCTATCCATGCTTGCCAACCACAGGTACTCCCATTTGTCAGACTATATTCCAGTTCATTTAAACTCTTCTTTATACTGTCTTCATAACCAGAATGATTTCTGAAGTTAAGAAAAGTAAAGATTGAATTACGAAACCTTGCTAATCCTTCAGGAACATTCAATCAAAACATTGCCATCTTTGAGCATAACTGAGCTGATGCAGAGGCAGGTCACAGCAGCTCATCACTTCACTAAAGAAAGCCAATCCACACAGCACTTCTGAAAATATTGCACAGGACATACATTAAGGGTAACTGCTCACACCGCTTCTTGACTCCAATGAATTCAATCAAAAATAATTTTTTCATTATTAACCAAAAAATGTATAAGATACTAGAGATGATATAAACTATTAGCAATATCACACTTACAGCACTGATATTTTTTTTCTTTAAATCACAAGAGACCCTGGTTAAAATCAAGCAAAGTGGATAGATCTTGCCCTAGTGGTGTATTTGGAGGTTTAACCACTGACCAATCACTGATGCAGAAGCATGCCAACAATACCAACTGCTTAGCATAAATATGGTCAAAATTACTAGCATCTGACACATACTCTGACAACAAAAGAAGAAGGAACACTTGAAAGGGTGTTACAGTGATTCAGCCTGCAACTCCTTGTGATAATGCCACCTTGGCAACAAGGAAGCAGTCAGATCAGGATGAATGCGAAAGGACAATTATTTCTTAATTGCAAAGCAGCACTGCAAAATGGAGAAACAGGCAAATCTCTAATACCCTTATAAATGTTCCTTTTCTGTTATTCCTTTAAATGTGCGTTCAATTCAAATGATGATAGCAGTCTTTTTTTTTTTAAATATAAATTATTTTTGCTATTAATGTTCTCTCAATCATAGTCTCAATTTTTTTTGCATTCATCAGCAATTGCTACACAGCCAAGTGACCATAATTTTTGCTGATTTTGAAATAAAATTAAATATCTCTTTACGACTCCACCCCATCCTTCCAAAATTTTCATGACCAAAGTTAAAACCTCACCTTTCTTTCTGTATAGTAACTAAGATTTGCAAATGACAGAGCTTAAAAATATGTATGCTCAAACCCCCCCACCCTCAAATTTGTGTGCGTTATCTTCTTTAAAGCAGACATATCAAATTTTCAATGGTCAACGAGATTTTTCCACGGTTCTGTTTTACAGAATTTTATATATTTTATTATTTGAGTTTTGCAACAAGGTGTCATCATGTCTATACCCATGAAAGAGAAGAGGAAGATTAAAGCCTGGAGAAGTTAAAGGCTCATGTCAAGAACTGAAGCAGGTGAAAGTATGTCAGCCATAGGACGCACATTTGAAAACAGCAAATTCGCAGTGTGCATCAATCATGCAAAAAAAAAAAAAATTAATAAAAGGAGACCCATCAAAGCATCTGTACAGCAGTCATGGCCTAAGGCTGCAAAACTGCCTGTGGCTGCTGAATCCGCCGTTGATGCGCACTGAGTCAATGTTGCTGACTTGATCGAAGACAACAATCAAACACGCACACTCAGTGATTGCTGTATAATATCCCATATATCAAATCTCAGCTTTTTCTGTCAGTGCGTGACGCTAAGGGATGCAACTTTGGTTGAAAGTTAGACATTAATTATATTGTTTCCCTTATATGTACTCTCCTGAAAATAATAACACTTACCAAAGAAGAATGCGCAAATGATGGTGTGCACAAATATATATTTATAGAATGTGTGATCCTGTATACACACATTGGGATCCTCGCTGCTGCTACGCAGTTCGTGTACTGTGGTGATGCACAGTGGTTTTTAAAAATACTTTTGAATAAGTAAAATTGCCGTTAGGTATTGGTGCTTTTGATTTAATTCCCGTCTTATGACAGGCTTTTACACTAGTTAATATAATATTTTTACACTTTAGATGCATCAAATAAGTGCAGTAATAACCAAAATAAACTTATTTATTTTTAAAATGTGTTTAGACACGTTTGATTTGCATTACTGTATATTTTTATATTAATATTAGTACATAAAAACGTACATAAATGACATTCTACCTGAGCCTGGAATCTAACCCATCATTTCCTATAGCTTCTTAAGCTCCATTCATGTGAACTGCACGTTTCGGAATAATCAAACTCTCATGCACATCATGGGTTGGGTGGCAATAATAATTAAGGACAGGTGTGTACTGAAATCACCCGTGTGTTGCCGGGGCCCGAAAGGGGAGCAAAGAATAGTAACACTGCACCCTACCATGCATGTCGTAAAAAGCGACTAAGGAGGGTTTGGGCATGGGGCTGTTTACCCCATCCCGTAAAAACTTCGCACAGTGGGCTGATCACCTGCTTGCCAACCAATCTGATTACGGAAACAGCGATAGATTGTTTGGTCTGTTTTTGTTCCACAAAGACGCCACTAGGCGTGGTGGAAACAGCGATAGATTGATCAATTTGTTGTTGCCCTAAGACGCCACTAGGCGTACTGGCCACATACTGCTTTGCCGGTTGGTGGCTAAGGATGGAAGAAGAAGAAGAAGTGTACTGAAATACACATTTGTATTGGTGTGGATTTTAGTGTGTTAAGACCAGACACTGTGGTACATAACATATTAGGTCAACACCATCATCTTTTAACCGTGTAGTGATCGAACTTTCAGATAACAAGATGATAACACATCATGAATCATTATAAAAGACTTATTTTCACATACAAAAATTACATGGTTCTATGCCCTACCATTACTACTTTTCCAATTTGAATTTAAAATCACAGAAAAAGCATTTAACATTCAGCAGCCTGTGGTGATATCGTTTAGCAAACTTCCCTGAAGGAGGCTTATTTTTCATCACCCTGCACACTGATCCTGCGATCTGTACATAAAGTTCTCTACCAATGAAGCAAAAACGGTCTTAGTGCAAGGGAAACAACCCATATAATATTTAGCGTCTGCAGTTTTGGCTACTGGTGATGCATAATCAGATGTAAGCCGAGACTCAAGCTACAGAGCCACAAAAATAAAAAATAGAAACCATTTTTAAACCGCACATTCTATATAAGCTTGATTCTTCCCCCACATAAACTACTCTCATCCTGTGCACATTGAAAAGGTCTATTTGTGGTGCAAAAGTATGTAAACTCTTTCTGACATACCAAAAGTTCACCTCGTGCACATCTATAAACCAGCACAATTTATACCACCCATTTTGATTTACAATAAGCGGTGAAACCAGAGAAAAAGCTGAACATGAATATTAAATACACAGAGCTACAAGAACAACAATTATGAACATATTGTTCTATAAATAAAGTTTTGTGTGTGTGTGTGTGTGTGTGTGAGCCAGAAACCTTAAAGCCAAATGCATACTTTCAAGATGGATCTGTGTATTAAACCCCCAAAAGTGTGGACAGGATGGGACCATATGAATGGATATATAATATTTGAACTCCATAATCCAGTAAATAATTCTCAGACACAGTGTATATGTGTATGTATGTGTGTGTGTGTATATATATATTTTTTTTAAAGCTGCTTCTGACATACTTTAACACACTATTTTGGGGAATTCCAACAAAAATGTACATTCTAGTTTATCAAGTCTTCAAACTAGACAAATATTTTCAAACTAGACAATGTAAAATTACTCAAAATAAAATTCAAAATGGAAACAAAGAGATTAGCATGCAGACATAAGAATATAAGTGAGAAACAGGAAAATCTCAGGAGAAAGAGATTAATGAGCATATGAAATGAGGCATGAGAGAATGAAGAGAAATGTTAATGTTAATGAAGCAGAGATGATTAATTATTGCTATGCTGACAGTATACAATGGAGAGAACTGAAGTTGCACATGTGTAACTAAATAAAAAGTGGAGAAAAAAAAGTCCTTTTGTATTCACTATCTGTCCATAACTGGAGACTATATCCTCTGACAATTTGACTAGAAAACAGTACTTGGACAAAGGTTGCCCCAACTGAAGAAATACAAATTTCTGCCACTTTTGGGTGGTGAAACCAAGTGAATAAATGTAAACTGTGAAACAGCAAATACTGTACACATTCTAAACAAAAAGTTTTTAATTTTAAAAAAAAAAGGGGGGGGGGGGGGGGGGAAACAATGGACAGCATATGGCTTTCAGATCCCTGCCCGGATCCATTCTTAAATCACAGATATTAACAAAGTTGCAGAGATGTTTTTCTGGTTAAAAACAAATAAAAACACAAATAACCAACAGATCTCTTCATTCAAACAATCCTGATGGCACTTAACTGAGAAAAACCTTCTATGTTTCATTGTGGCCTATGGACAGAGAAGATCTATAGTTCTTAATTGAAATAAGTATTTTTTAACAGAAAGAAGAAAACAGTTTTATTTTTTTAAATGGTAAAATAATGGATACTTCATCTTTGCTCCAAATCATCCAGTTTCTTGCTGAGAAAATATGAAAAATAAATTTTTTTATATGTAATACTGCAAATGATCAGATTTTACTGACGCAGAGACACTACTAGTTAAATTAAAATGTATTACACTGGTAAAACAGCTCTATATTTTTTAAACATGTCCAATACTGGTAACCCCTGGGAGCAAAAACCAGAAAATGAAACGGTGTGGTAGGAAACAGGTGCCTTGCATCACAGTAACTTTAAAAAATATAATGCATTTAACAAAAGAAAAAAACAAAAAGGAAATTTCACCCTTCTAGTAAAATGTGTATGAACGTGCAAAAATATTCTTTACCATTGTATGTTGGGTAATTTTATATACTCCAATAATCAATTTATTCTTCAAGCAACACTGGAACCAGATTTTATATATACACAGGATAATTTGCAGCTATGCTGCATATTACTCTTAAGTGGTGCAGGGGACTGGGATTAACAAGAAAGTGGGAAGGGGATGGGGGAACCTACAGAAAAGAAATACCAGCAAAAAAAGTTGAGTTGTCTCGCATTACTATCAACGAAAGTATGAAAAATGACATTCCATGCTTCTACAAGGCAAAAGAAACAAAAAAAAAAAAAGAGAAGAAAACAACAGAGGCATTTGAAGCAAAGACTACTGATTTGGCAACAAAAATTATAATAGAAAGACTTTCTGAGGTCAAATCTTGCGCAAATCATGTAAAAATTCTTGTCAAACTGCTTTAAGTCCACATTGTGGCCAAAATTTAGAAGGTTTAACTTAGCTGGTACCAATTTTTATAATTTATTGAGGCATAATGCCAAATAAATAATTAATTTATCTTAAATTACACATTTTCAGAAATGTCATAAAATTCTGGCTATGTAAATATAAATTGCCAATTGAAATGAAATTCCCTTTTAACACATTTACCAACATCTGAACACATAACATTCCTTGTTCTTGTTTTGATAAAAACTGTTTTCAGGCATAATTTCACTCCTAAAATTGCCTGGCTGAAGTTTAAAAAAAAAAAAGAATAATTAATTTCAAAGCGAAAGTTGCTAGGATTGCATGAAGAATTCATGGTGCTCTTCTTTTTCAAACTGTTTTGCCTCCTCCTGCATGGACTCCTTAATCTTTAGGATAGCTGCGGACTCGTTATGTTCCTGAAAATTTTAAACACGGCATCAACCATAGCTCAGCCACTTCAAGATTTTAGAAACAAGTGTAATGTATAGAAGCTGACGAATAATAAACAATATATCTACGGCTAATCTGCATTAAAAAAAAAAAAAAGAATGTTAAAATATTACACACTTTAATAAATAGCAAAAATAAAAAATAAATGAAGAAAGGAAGAAAGAAACTATGAAAAAATCTCACTGACGCATGCTTTTACAGCCAAAATATAAGTTTCATTGGAACTTTTAACGGTAATTTAAAATGTTAACTTACAGACAAATAGAAGATTACCAAAGTAAAACTGAAGATTCTGTATAAAAAACTGCAGCTAGTAAAACATAGCAGAAAGGATATGAAGAAGGAAAAGTAAATATCTGGTAAAATCAAATGCAGCTGAACATGCTTGTACTCTGTACTGTCCTGATTGCTGAGAGGACAGGATGAATGCAATGATAAGGAAGAACTTTTATTAGTAGTATCGTGCATCAGCGATGATCCTAGATACACACAAGCAATGAATTTTCTTTGGGCAGTGAATCAACGAATCAATAGTTTTTTTTTTTTATTTAAAATAAAAAAAATTCCAGAACTGTTTCCTAGTATTCTACACCATAGCTACTGTAACTGGTTTTCATTTTTTTTTTTTTAAACCTGTTTATAGAAACTGTGAAATGAGTTCGCCCGTTTTTAAAACAAAATAAAATTTTGTCTCGTTTTGGCGTGGTGCGCTCAGCTAAACATAGACATAGGGTTCGTCGGTTATATTTGGGCACATGTCCAAATAAAAAAGACCTTTTGGTCTTGTTTCTTATGTACGAGCTAGCCAAGTTTCCGTGTTTTAAGTCATCAAGATTGTTTGACCTCCAAGAAAGCATATAAAAAAAAAAAAAAAACAAGCAAAATAACGACCATATACTGTACAAGACTGGAAGAAAAAAGCATACTAAAGCAGAAGAGGGACAGAACAATCTACAAACAAAGAGCTACAATGCTAAATTCTAAGATTTAAAAGATTGACAATATTAAAATTCTGGATCAGAACAAACTACAAAGAGCTATAATGCTAAATTCTAAAATTTAAAAACCTGCAAGAATAAAATTCTGGATCAGAACAATCTACAAAGAGCTACAATGCTAAATTCTAAGATTTAAAATCCTGGCAAGATGAAAATTCTGAGATAGAATAATCTACATACCAAGAGCTATAACACTAAATTCTAAGATTTAAAAAATTAAAATTCTGGTAGAAGGCTATTTGTGAAAGAAAGACATCGTCGATATGTCTGAAACAAACAGATTACGTTCAAGCAGAAATGTTCTGAAGAAGGTAAGCAGTCAGCAGTTTTTCTCGTGTGACAAAATGAGACTGTACAACACATACAGGTTTAACAGTTTTTTGTTCAGTAACGAGAGAAAAAAAAGAGGTGAGAACAGGACAGCACTGCATAGGACACACTCTGAGGTGCTAACTGATAGCACTAAATGGCAGTCCTTGTTCTGGAATCCTCTGGGTTGGAGAAATAGAAGGAGATCCAAGAACAAACTGAAAAGAAAACTGAAGTTGGGAGTCTTAAAAGGAATAAAGACGATGTGGAGAGACCTTGAGCGAATGGCACAGGACTTGAAGGCTTGGCGTGAATTTATTGTAGTCCTATGCAGACGAGTAATGAGTGAAGAAATAAAGGAATATCTAAGAGTTTTAGATCATCTTAGTCAATGGCTGCTGATTAACTGCAGACGGGGGTAAAAGCAAAACAAAACATGCAATTCGCTGAGGATGCATAGATTTAATTTAGTACAGCATCTAAGAAACCTTGTCTTTAAATAAATCATCAAAGCAATCAATAGCAATTCAGTTCATCTCAGCAACCAGCATAGGTTGTGAGCCAAATGATTAGTATTCTGATATAGCATGCAATATCTTAAAAATTCAAGATGGGTCTATTCTCTTGTTAAATGAATGAGCTGCCTTTTTTTTTAACCATTTAAATTCCTTGAAAACTTTGTTTAAAACTCGCACAATTTATTTAATAGAAATAAAGAAATGAAAGCTGAGATCTTACAATCAGATCTAAGACAGAGGAATATAAATTTGTAAATATTTCAAGGCATCCTACTGGCTAAGCGGCTAGAGGGCTTTCCTCTTGCAGCAGTTACTGGCATTCTGGGACCGAAACCTGGTAGTGTCACGCTCCATTCTAACCAGCTGTAAATGGGTATTTGACTGCTCTTCAGTTAGGGAAAGCAGAGGCAGCAACAAAGGGAACTGGTCATTCTACCTCATATAACTGGGCCTAGTATGGTGAAATCTCTAACATTTCACTTCCCTACAAGGGGAGTTTCTACGAGGGGACTACTTTTACCTTCACATACAGTTGAACATTTTACGTTTTTTTTTTCTGCAAAATTTACGGCATGAGATGGTAAGAAAATGAGATGGTAAGAAAATGAGATGGTAAGAAAATGAGATGGCTAATGATTAAAGCCAGCTCAATTCTTTTAAAGGAGAATGTGTAAGACAACAGTGACAACAACAGTAAGAAAATGGGCAGGGGTTTGGGTGGTGAGTAAAAGTTTTTTCTGGCATCATGCAGACAACATTTAAGCAAGCAGTTAACAGATGTGTAATGATAAACAGCTCCTTCCTCTCCCTCAATGTGCATTCACCTTTAAGTGTAAAGATACCACACTAAGTGTACAGATGCTGGACAGTTGCATTTATGTGAAGAAAAAAAAAGTTAAAATGTGATAACGTGAATAAAATAAATTCAGGAGCCAAATGGTGGAAGCGAATGTGCAGATAAAGGAAAAAAAACCTAAAAAACAATGCAATAGCTAAAAAAAAAAAAAAACAACAACAAACAAAAAATTTAACAAATTTAAAGCATTTTGTTTGCAGAAATACATTATTTTAACAGCTGACAAATAGGGGTAGGGATGGCAGGCAACTAAGGATAAAACAACAAAAACAAAACTGTATTAAAAATAAAACAACAGAAACAAATGAATTTTAAAACAGTGTGAAATGAAGGAACAATAAATGAAATGGAGCGAGTCCGTCGATTTTTGGAAGCTTAAAAAATATATATACTGGATTAATCTAGCTTGAGATGAATGAAGAAAGGTGAAACAAACGCTTATCTGGGGAAAGATTGGGGGAAAATCTGTGTAGTACTGGACATGTTTTAAATCTTGTAATGTACTCCCTCTGCTGTGATTAACTTTGGGGCATAGTTTTGACACTATCCTTGCATTATTATGAGTTTCACTTTTCCATATCACTTGTCAAAGGTCTTAAATTCCAAACTATTACTCTTCACTTACCAAAATATCACTTATTATTATTAGAAAATAATTAGAAAACAGATCCGCTTCCAACAGAAGTGGGGGGAAAATACTTATCTGACCGCATACATGCATATTATCAACAATGCCCACTCAGACACATAAACTTTCACAAGTATACACAGAGGATAAAACATAATAACTTAATGAGGCCGTAAACAACCATCATTCACATACACATGTTATTTTTATACACTGTTTACAGATATAAGATCTGACTAAGCAAACCTGACAGTCGTGTCCTTTCACCTTTTGTTTCATGAAATTAGATTACTATAATGTTTATCCTGCCATTCCTATAAAGCGTGAGCCATGTGAAAATTTTGTCTCAATTAAACATTCATTCCCCACATAACCTGCCTAAGGAGAATTCCAAATATTTTGGCTGAACGCTATCACCAACCAAGAACTGCTTACTCGGAGCAATCAAGAAAATATGCACACCATCATAGCTGGCAGATGCTGGAATTGGGTTGGCCATATCCTCAGAAGGGACCCTAACACCACCATCAGAACTGCTATACTGTGGACCTCATAAGGAAGGCAAAAGAGAGGCAGACCAATAACAACTTGGGGCACTGTAGGACAGATGGCCTCCTTTCAAGCAAAGTGAACAGAGCTTGTTGCTGCCCTACAAGATACCACTAGGCATAATGGTCAGATTGCTTTCTTCGTATTACAAAGAAGATTATAGTTTCCCAGTTTGTCACTGAGGCCTTCCATAAAGTGCTCTCTTAATCTGCTTCAGCTTTCAGTTCTAGACGATACGAACCAATTCTGTGTGGAATTCCTGGGCAGTTCAATACTATTCAGATTCTAATTACCACAAGAGAATCGGCATTACCACACTTTGAATTTATTCCTGTTATTATTATGATTTAATGGAGAACAGATACCACTTTGTGCTGCAGTCATCATGCCTAAAAGTTACACCCATAATAATGAGATTATTATTATTTCCTCCTCCTTAGATACTGTGCACAGACAATTCATCTTGGATCACCACCCAATGTCTATTCAAATCTGACGTGCATCTATGTCGCTGAAAGATTCTACAAATGGCACAGAGTAATAGTAAATTATTAAACACCCCCTCCTCTCCCACTGCTCCAAAGATGTTTGGAGGCATCTAAATTTTACATCTGGCAAGTTTACATACACTGTTAGACCTATGCTCCATAGTGAGCTCAACGGTAATGAAAGAATTAATGAAAGTTACAATGCTAGCTAACATTAAAATTACTATGAACTTAGAGGTGAGAAATGAACTTCTGACACGTAAAACATTGCACATAATAATGTGTTACTGTTTCAAGTACTGAAACCACTGTTAAGAGGTCAAGACAAGGTTATCTACATTTGCAGAAATACTAAAGGGTGATGATTTTTATAATGAATACAAATTTTGTCTTAAATAAAAGCGCCTCCAGAACAAATGATTTTAACATTATAAACATCTTGAATTCAATAGTACTTGTTAGCAAAATTCACGGCAACTTCTTTAATTCAATAGTATTTTCTTCACAAATTCATGGAATTAAAGCTATTTGGATGGGGTGAATTCACACATTGTAAATTTCAGTAACTTGCACTACCTATCATAGAATATTCACATAAACTTCACTGCTTTATGATTAAATAAAAATTGTTGCTTACTCTAACAATATGCTGCTGTTACAAAATGAAAACAAAATCAACAGTAAATATTTGTTTAAATGTGTGTTCAATTATGTATTTTCCCATATAATTTAGATATAAAAAGTTGTGAGCACTGATTTGATTTGCAAAAACATTTGCCCCTCATTATTTCCATCAACACTTCCTATTCCCTCCCATTGTTTATTCAAAATCCTTACCCTCACATGACTAACAAAAATCTCGATCATTAATTATTTCTGTCATTAGTGTTCTTAATCTGTATTTTGTCCCCTAACCTGGCAGGCTTGTTTCAAACTGTCTTTTGCCTCCATGAAGCATTTAACAGAAATGGAAATATGTGTGAAGACAGAAGACTGCAGTTTAAATGGAGATAACAGACATTTTTTAAGCTGAAATTTCTGGTAGGGTGCGTGAATACAGACAGTAAGAAAAAAAAAGACACAAAGAGAGAGAGACAGACACGCACACAGACTGTACACTAGATATCTTATGGCCATATTTTTAATAAGCTTTATCTGTAAAATGCATTAACTGTAAATTAGATTTAAAAGAAAATTAAAAAAAAAACTGGCAAGTCCCTAAAGACCAAGCAAGATGTAAATAGAGGAAAAAACATATTTTCTCTTCTCTAATCCAGCTGGATATTTGTGATGTATGAATTTGTGATAATTTAAACAAAGGCAATTAACAAGGTTTTTGTAGCATTTCGGGGGCAGGGGAAGAATAAGCATTTGACTAGAACAGTATTAGTAAATATATTTGTTTCTGGCTAATAGTCTGGGAATTTAGTGAAAGATATTGTTTTTAACTGCAGTGGTGGTATTTCACATGGCTAAGAAATCTTGGGAGAATGACAACGTGGAAGTTAAGGAGGGGGTAGAGGCTGTGAGCAGGCAGGTGGACCTAAGTTTCACATTAGAAGACCCAGACTCACACTGTCCTGATAGCCTCCCAGCCCATATGGGCCCATGTCTCCACCTACAACTGAGGGCATATCCTCCCGTGGCGTGCCACGTCCATTGGCCGGGGAATTCTTCATACCATCCATGTCACCTGCAAGACAAAACAAACATTTTCCTTGATTTGTCCCTGTGTACTTCCTGTGGGAGTGGGAGGAGGGAGGGGGGGTCCCTCTGTTGAGACAAAGAAAGAATATGAACACTGCTCCCTCACTCAGACATGTCCTACAAGGCAACTAATGTGAGGTTGGGCATGAAGGCTGGCAACCTTATCATGCAAAAGAAATTGCCACAGAAAACACTGCTGCAAAAAGGACCAGCTGCAGTGGTGGCTCCGTGCTCCTGCTGCAGTGTTGGCTCTGTGCTCCTGAAGAGCCTGCTGCAGTGGTGGCTCTGTGCTCCTGAAGAGCAAACAGGAGAATGATTATGATGGAAAGATATTGTGATCTGAGGAGTGGAGCCTTCTTTAAAACAAGAGAAACGCAAAGTAAAAAACAAAACTGTCCTCAAATATTAAAATAATATTCACTTAGTAAAGTCTGAGTGGTGGTTAAGAGTGTTTGCTTCTCAAGACGAAGGGACTGGGTTTGAAATCAGGTCATGCCATGCTCCAGTCTACCCAGCTGTTAAAATGGGTACCTGACTCTAGCCTGGAGTTGGGGAAAGGAAAAGTGGCAAGGAAAGGAACTGGTCATCCCACCTCAAAAAAGCTGAGACTTAGTATATGTGAGATCTCTAACAATTCACTCCCAGTACATCACTTTCTGCTATGGGACTACCTTTAACTTTATTTAAAAGTAAATTTTTTCAAAAATATAAAAATTACAACATCAACCGGCAATTTACAAAAATATAATAAAAATAATTAATGAGTAAATTTACAAATTATGCAGACAGGGCACATTTTTAATAACAAAGACTGTTCCTACTAGAATAAACTATTTCAGTGCTTTTTTTCTCTCCAGTTTTTAGTTATTTAGTGCCTTTGCCCTATATCCATTATTATTTATGATTTGCTGCAAACGGTGTCCTCCTGTGACGAAACATAACATTACACTAGATTTTCTTGAAATTTTTGTTGTTGTAAAGAATTGACATCAGTGCACTGCGGGCTTCTCTTCTGCTGAAGTGTTCATAAAATTCTTAGATTCTCATTTTGAGAACAATGATACGTGCATAGAAAGTAACTATGCTAATGACGAAGACTGCCCTGTGTAGTTTCCCCTGGGTATTTGATGAGACAAAGAACGACTAGGACTACTACCATACCAGGCAACTAATACGAAGCTTTGCACGAGGCTGGCAACCTCATCAAGTAAAACATAATTCAACAGAAACCACCGCTGCAAGAGCATGCAACTGCTTGATGCAGGCTCCCTCAAAGGAACCAGATACAGTATTAGCTCCATGCTCCATGAGGAGCGAAAAGGAAAATGATCGTATGATGATAATGATGAAGATGCTGATGGCAGCAAGTGTGAAAAAAAAGCAACAGAACAGTCCCCTGTTGAGCCCAGACCAAAACTATCACACAAGTGAGAAAAAGTGTAACAGTCATCAAAGTGTAAAGTGAGTCTTTCCTCATAACTGTTCTTATTAACTAGTGAATAATTTATTTCCGGTTCATATTACTGTATTTGCTACTAATTTAGTTGCAGAACAAAAAAATTTGCAATATTACAATCATACACAAATCTTGCAAATTTGGCAACACCTAAAGAACATGCATTATTTCAAACATTCCTTCTGCAGAACTAGTGCAACCAACATCATAATCTTCCTTTGTGCTCCTTATGCGGGCATGGGATGATACCACCACTGCTGCTGGTCCCTTTGTAGACAGCCTGCGCAAAGCATCCACATGCTCTTGTAGCATGATTTCTGTGACAATTTGTTTGACATGTTGAGGTTGCCAGCCACATATTAGTTGCCTTGTATGACAAGCCTGATGAAGCAGTAGTCCTTTTGTTTCTTCGTCTCATCAGAGATCCCCTAGGAACTACAAGGGAAGAACAAGTGCTATTCTCTAGTATATATGTAATGTCACACCATACATTATGCCATTTCTTCTACATCTTCTCCAACAAATAAACATAGAATGAGAAGCAAAATAAATTGTTTACCATTCATGACCTGGGGCATGTCACCTGGTCCCATGGGACCCATAGGCCCATCTGGTCCACCCATTGGAAACTGGGATAAATAAAGAAGATGCTGATAAATGACTGGTGGAACTTGGGAACACATCAATGAGATTTTTAAAAAATCATTACAATTACTGTTCTGTTCTGTAACTATTCTTCCTAACTATTTCTTAGACAAATGTCGAGGTGTTGTCACGTGCTGGCCTTCAAAGCATGTATACACTGCTTAGACAGCACAGACTACGGTGATTTGGCCATGTCCATCTTTTGGAAGACGGTCGCATCCCCAAAGATATCTTCTATGGACAACTGCAGTTGGCAAAAGAACAGTTGGGCGACCACAGCTGAGGTTCAAAGATGTGTGCAAGAATGTCATGAGGGCACTGGACATAAATCTAGCAACCTGGGAGGATGAAGCTGCCCATTGCACCAAGTGGCGATGCTCTCTACAGTGCCACCTCAGATTGGGCGAAAAGAAGCTCTCACGGCAAGCAGAACAGAGAAAAAACGTTGAAAGGAACACCAAGAAAATAAGCAGCTGAGGGCTGTCACTTCTATTATTATTATAACTATTCTTCCTATTAAGATTACCAGTAAATAATGACAGTTTACAAAAGGTTTAAGTTGATAGATTATTTATATGTAAAGCACAGTACAGTTTACAGTATCACTACTGCTTGAATGAAAAAGCAATTGACAGTTCACTGTTGAGTCCAGACCAAAACCATCACACAAGTGAGAAATAAAGTGTAACGTTCAAAATGTTAACTGAAGCTTTCTTCATAAATGTTCTAATATGAATTCCATCAAGCCATTACATGAAACATAATTTTTTTTTTAAAGTGCAAAAATGTAGTGAGATTCATTAAGAAAATATAGATAATATTTCAGATAATAGATATATTTTACAATAATTATCCCTATTGTTACAACTTTCTAAACAACACCTTTTGTGTATCTGTTTGTGTGTGCAGATTTGCTATTTTAACATTTTTCATTAAACAGATACTGTGTTAAAAATATAAAAATTACATCTTAAAAGGAACAGAATGACATAATGACAAAGGCATCTATGACCCAAGTTTCCAGTCAGTTGGTATCATCAGGGAACAAGAAAAACAAAGACAAAAAAAAAGAAGATGGGTAGGTTAAAAGAGAAAACATTATACAAACATGTTTACAACAACGTAATGAAACTGCCATTTGAGTATGTTCTTCCTATATATACAGCGTGGCAAACAAATAAGTGACAAGGTCATCTCGACTAAAATTTCACGATTAGTATTTTTCATTCCTTTAAATTTTCCATCTTTTCTTTTCTATCATTTTTCTTTCCCATATTAAAAAAAAAATTTAAACAATATTTTACTTATGTAGTATGTAATCTATATTATGTTCATACATATTACAGTGTCTGTACAACGATAATACACTTTTACATGTGTTTCTGAGATTTTCAAGGCCTATTCTTGACTATGAGATTTTAGTTTTACATCCATCTTGAAATGTAACCTCTACATAAGATGTGACACAACTGTGAATGTATAATCCTTCTTGTCTTGGAATGGTCTTCTTATTCTTTCACCTTTGAACTCCCCAAGAAGAATATGCCTTCAACAAACTTGTGCCAAGTTTCCTGTCCTGTGCCATCCGCTGAAGATTTTTCCACGTCTTTTTCATCCCCTTCATATCTGTCTGCAGTTCTCATCTAAACATGTTTCATCTCCACATGTTTCATCTCCACATGTCTCATCTCCACATGTTTCATCTCCACATGTTTCATCTCCACATGTCTCATCTCCACATGTTTCATCTCCAGTGTTCCTTGGTCTCTGTCTACCTCTTTTATCCTGGGGATTCCAGAAAAAGAACCGACATGTAGTGCTATCAACAGGTTTTTCCCAATGTATTTCCTATCCATCTCCAGCGTCTTCTCCATCTCTTGTTCCACTGTTGGAATGGTATTGCTTGTGTAATATTTCCATGAAAGTAATACCTTAAGACTGGCGCAAAATTTCAACAGCGTTATTAGAAAATTGGCTTAAATTTTTTTAAAAATCTAAACAAGCTCTCATTACTATGTACGAGGGTTGCTCAGAAAGTAATACCCCACATTTTTTTCTCTCGGAAACTATTTATTCACAATGTATGAAATTCACGCACAGTATAATTGGATGTATCCTTTACACATGCTATTTCTCCACATAATCTCCATCCACTTCTACGGCCTTACGACAGCGCGAAACGAGGCGTAGGTGGATGGAACTGTGAATACAAATCACTTTAAAGTAATGACTCACCCCTGGCATACCACCCATCCCTGGAGGTCCCTGTTTCAACATGTACATGGGGTCTCCTGTACCACCTGTATCTGCAGTGATGGTGCAAAGTTAGACTCTCATAAGAATTACAAAATTAAAATAAAATTGTGTATGCCTAATATGAACTAGATAGACAAGACAATGGTGATATCCTTCTGTTCACTATCTGTTATTAAATCTTTAATTAAGCTCTTAATCTCTGATTTACTCATCCCTACATTTGTAAAAATCTAATAAATTTAGAAATTTTTAAGGTGTGGAGTCTGAAGATTATCACTTGTTCTCTTCTGCTCAGCTGGTAATATGCATCATTTTTTTGTGAGGCCTGGATGCTCAGCCTCCCATTTGTTCTTGTATTTGCTTCTGATAAAATGTATGCCTCTTCAAAAGTTACAATTGTATCAGGCTGAGATAGCTTTCCACCATCCTTTGCCAATCTCTCAGCTTCTTCATTGCTGGAAATGTTGCAATGAGATGGGATCCACTGTACTACAACTCTTTTGGAATGCTGGATCAGTTTGTGGAGTACTACTCTTAGGTCATCCATGTCTGCACTGTTCTGGCTCTTCAGTGTTGAAATTACTGACAGTGCATCTGTAAAGAAAGCTCTGTCAATAAGACCTCTGCTGCACTGTTCAAGGCCTTTGCCTCTGCTCTGAGGTTACTTAAGAATTTTCCTGTTGCCACTGACAGCCTTTTTTGTGTACCAGTGCTTGAGTTCAGCAACACTCCTCTACCCCCATCTTCTGTTGCATTTGTTGCTGGTCCATCTGTGTAGGCATGGGTCCAGGTGTTGCTTGGGTAATGTTTCGTTATGTATTTTGCAGTTATGACTCTTCTCTCTGTTGCAGTCTGGTTCTTTTTTTTTTCTCTCAATACCAGGAATGTTTTCTATCATTTCGGGGAAGCGCTGTCATTTCCAAGTTGGGAGCTTGTGTACAGTGTAGATGGGTTTAGCTGTTGATATCGCATTTATTGGATCTGCTCTCATATTTGTTTTGGTTGATTCTACAAAGTTCTTCACTTGAGTCTTCCCCTTCTAAGCCTAATTATTCTATGGTACATTGGGTGGTCTGTTAGTCTCCTGAAGTCCTCGGCTTGTTTCTGGGCCCTGCTATCTCTTCTATTGTCCATTGGTTGATGGTCTCCTCTACTGTGTCTCCACCGTGGGGAGGTAGAGGAGCCTGTGTGTCCCCATGAGCCCAGCAAGGTCTCCGAAGCCGGACAGGTCGAAGGGTAGGGACCAGATGAAGAGAGACACACACCTGTTGCCTTGTACGTGGGCTGGGGACAGTCAAAGGCTAAGGAAGGCAACCTGACAGAAATGCCTGTTGAAATCGGATACACTGGGCCACAGGCTTAACAAAACAGTGGAATGTACTTTGCTTAATAATGATGTGTCAAAGAAACATGAAGTGGGAAGCAGTGGGATCCAGACGAATCCAGGAAAGAATAATTTTATACCAGAATTCAAAATATCATGGATAAAAGAAGAGACAAATGCAAAGATCTGAAACAGATTTAATGGCCTTTAGGAGATCATGAGATAACATGAATTTGGAAAATCAACTTGCTACAGCAGGAAGCATGTTTCCACATAAAAATATATAAAGCTACATGGATAGCACCAGACCAGAGAATAGAAACTGTGACAGTCACATATGCAAAAACAAGAAATTATGTGACGTAAACATATATAGGTCAATGCTTCCAGACACGTCTGAGATCTATATTTCAGATCATGTTTTTGAGATGTGTAACATTCGACAGCAAGAGCAGCTGAGCCTCAGCAATTATTCCATCTTCTTTCCTTCCCTTATTTGCTCCTTATGGAGCATGGAGCATGGAGCCACCAAGGCAGCAACACTCATGCAGGAAACCTTCACCACAGCATCGATGTGCTCTTACAGTGGTGGTTTCTGTAACAATTTGTTGTATAAGGTGGGCTGCCAGTCCCCCCCAGCACAACCTCAATTTAGCTGCTTCTCCTTTTTTAAAATTAGTTTTGGCTCATTCTGGACAGGCACAACCTAGACACAAGGTCTGACAGTTTTATTAGGGAGCATGCCCTAACATAAATATTATGTCTAGTATTAGTCATCTCTTTACGACATGCCTCGTGATCCTATTCCTTTTTTGACTCAACAGAAACCTCCTACCCCGTCCACTCCCGAACAACACGGGGCCTGCGTAAAATATTTAAGGTAAAAAAGGTAAAGGTAGTCCCATAGCAGATACTGCTGAAGGGTAGTGAAGTGTTAGAGACTTCACTATACTAGGTCCAGCTTTATCAAGAGGGAAGACCAGTTCCCTTCCTTGCTGCCTTTGCCTTCCCTAACTCAACAGCAGAATCAGGTGCCTACTTACAGCTGGGCAGACTGCAGCATGACGCTACCAGGTTTACGAACCCAAAATCCGGTAACTATGCCATGAGAGGCAAGTGCTCTAACACTCTGCCAATCCAACACTCTCATTTAATATAGACATTTGAAAATGTAACCAAATTTGTAACCAAATGAAAGATTGCCGACTTATTACCGGCTTCACATCGCATTTGGTTAACCATTCTTTTATGTTTAACTCTTTACTCTAAAACATGCTAATTCAACACAAAATATTAATAAGTTAGTGGAACATACTGTAAAATCTCGCGTATAATATGTACTCGTGTATAATACGCATGCTTGATTTAGCCCAAAATTTTCTGGTAAAATGGAAATTCGTGTATAATACGCACCATAATTTTTCAAGATTTTATTTTATTAAACATTTGTTAAAAATCTGAAAGAAGATGGAAGATGCTGCGCGATAGTAGTTCTTCGACGAACTGAAAGACCATGTCGCTTCATAAAACGAACTGCCCATCTATATGATGCTTTAAATGTTGTTGTGCCTGTACGAGGTTTTTTAAGTTCCAGAGCTTTAAGTCGGATTTCAATGCATGAAACACCGATGCCTTGTTGCCTTCTATCCACTACCCACTCCAATAATGTTTTTTTTCTAGGTCTGGAAGATCTGGTGGTGACCCACGATTCGCCTTTTTCTTACTAGGCAACACTTGCAGCGTATCTTTATTTTTTCGTCATAATCGAATGTTGCACTCGTTAATGGAAAAATGTTGACTTGCTGCCCGATTGCCGTTAGATTCTGCATATTTTACCACTAAGAGCTTTTCTGCTGCAGTACAACATTTTCTTGAATTCATTTTTAGGGCTCAAAATAATCAAATGACAAACTTCACAACCAAGCTTAATATCAAAACAGATTGAAGACCAAGAGTGCGAAATGCGTTTTGCAACAATGTCTGACACATAAGAAAACACATGGCACATTCAATTTTGCGCCATTTTCACTGTCAAATTGTGACAAAAACTTGACAGACTTTCCAATGTAGGTTACTTTCGATATCAAAAATTACGTATTTTTTAGTACTCGCGTATAATACGCACCCGAGTTTTAGCGGGCAAAAAATAAGTAAAAATTGTGCGTATTATACGCGAGATTTTACGGTAAGTGAGCATAAAAAAATAATAATAAACTGTGCATCCGGGTAAATTATTAATGTTCTTAAAAATATGGGGATCCCGTTACACACCCACTGAGGCATATTGGGACTATGGTGTTTGGTCCATATTTTCCTGACCATCGACAAAATAGGGGTGATGTGGTCAGCATCACGCCAGCCGCCTTAACCTTCCCCGAGTTGCTCTGGTACCCAATTCTGGGCCAACCCCAGAGCCGTTTGTAGTCTAAAAAATTCCCACCTCAACTGGCGATCGAACCATGGACCACCGAGCTAGGAAGCCAGTGCACTAACCACTGAGCTACTGTGGCTCCCCTTAAAAATATGAACCATCAAATATATTCTGAGCACTTTTCTTCTTCAAATAATATTAAATCACGTGTTTCCGAACAAGCACAGATTGCAGTCTAAAAGTATAATGCACTCTTAAAAAATTAATTAAACTGAAGCAGACATGTAAAAGTGAAGGCTATTATAATTCTTGGTAACTTAACAGATTACTTACATGCTTCTTCATCCGATTCATCCAATAATAATAAAATTGTAATTTTCACATTATATAAATGGAACAGAAGTATTAAAGCTCAAGTTACCAGTGGATTTATCCTAATTCTGTATTTTACATACAGTCAATATTGTATGTGACACTGAATAAAGAAGTTAGCAGCTAGCCTTCAACCTTTGCCTTTGTGGCTTTACATGTCCACAACAAGTTACAACAACACACAAAACAACTACTGGTTAAATATATAGCTACCGTGTATAACAGGGCTGTAGGAGGTCGGAGTTCTGCGCATCTCACCTTGGGGACTAGGCATTATTGGGGTGCCTGGGGGCCCTCCAGTGGGTTGGGGGCCCTGGGGCACATAATCCTGCAAGAAGGCACAAAAGAAGAGTGTCAGTATAGAATAATAACTGCTGTGTCACTCTATTGCTCCACTCCCCCATCTTTTTTTTTTAAAACATTAGGTTACACCTTATTTCATTCATTCATTCATAACCCTCCACTCCCAAAGGAGCATAGGCCTTCAACAAACACATGCCAAGTCCTCTCGTCACGTGCCATCATCTCAAGCTCTTTCCACGTTCTCCTTATCACTTTCGCCTCCGTCTCCAGCTCTCTTCTCCATGTGCCTCCTGGTCTACCTCTGCTTCTCTTGCCCTGGGGATTCACTGACTTGTCCATGTTTGTTGAAGTTTTCTGTGGTTTAAATTTTTTACGGGATGGGATAACTGGCCCCATGCCCAACCCTCCTTAGTCGCTTTCTATGACATGCTTGGCAGGGAACAGTGTTACTATTCTTTGCTCCCCTTTCGGGCCCCGGTAACACATGGGTTAACACCTTATTTGGTTATTACCTATGTTATTTCAATGACTACAACCCACAAAAGCCAGCTCCAAACCTCAGAAATTAGGCATCTGAGGAAGGCGGTTGAAGAAACAAGAAGAGACATGGTCCGCAACCAGACGATATGTCATGGCCTCATAAAGTCAAGTGGAACGGTTCCAACTACGATGGTTTGGTCATGTCTGCAGAATGGGAGATCGGCTACCATGACAAATATGGGAAACCAAGAGCCAGTGATCCAGACCTCTAGGACGACCCAGAGTTCGCTGGGAGGACAACATTAGACAATCTTGGAAGGACCGAGGACTAGATGGGAACCACGCCAGGAGGAAGACAGTCGACATGATAGTATGGCGCACTCTCTGGCAAACCTCTACACCCCAGGGTAGAAGGGGAACTACTAAGTAAGTATGTACCTATGTTATTTCTTCAATGTTAATTTATTTATGTATACTTGGTAATGCATTCTCAAAATTCAGTTTTAACATCATTTTCCTTTCTGCTCTCTACTGAGCACCGACACACCACTGCAGCTGATCACCTCGTATTCTTTTGCTATTACAGCGGTGGTTTCTGCAGCAATTTGTTTTGTGTGATAAGCTTGCCATGCCAGTCTCAAGCACCCCCTCATATTAGTCACCTTGTACAACATGCCCCAAAGGGTGCCTCCAGTAGTCCTATTCTTTCTTACCTCATCACAGAGTCCCGGAAACTACACAGGTCACCCCTCAAATGTGCAAGCGCTGCGTAGCTGGTCTCTGTACACTTTATTTCAGGATACTTTTTTCCTCTTTTGTATTTTGTCCTATATTTTCAATGAAGTACCTGCATCAAAGATTTTACTCTGCTTAAATAAAATATGCATTAGCCAGGAAAGTATCTGATTGTTGTTATTATTGATCCAGCGGCACTTGGGCTCTCACCCTTCAGCCCAATGCCATGTAGTGATATCTGCATGTTTTCAAAAGTTGTTTTGTTTCTCACTTATCTGGCCTGGGATGAAGGAGCATTTTCTTAACATCATCGAGTGCTGGGCACTCAAAGAGGTGGTGGTCAGTGAAAAGTTTTTTAGAGGTAGTTACATAGCTGTTACTCTGGAGAGTGTTGTGGTTGGATTCTGTTCAAGTGACTGTTGAGTGGTATATGTCGTGAACTGAGCCGAAAAATGGTGCTCTGATCCCTCCTTGTAAGATGGCTGACGTTGTCATGTTTCCCATGGCCCATCTGTTCAGCCAAGTTTCTTTGTTTGTTGTTCATATGAATGATTTGGCTGTTTCGAGAGTTGTTGCTGTAATTGGTTGTCCAGGGATCCACTGCATAACTATTCTGATGGGAAAGTATCTTATAAACAGCACAAGCCTATTATACTTTGCTTTCATGTTATTAACTCTCCAGAACCACATGCAACATTTCCTAACAATGCATAACTGTATTCTTTTAACACATTTAGCTCTCCAGAACTACATAAACTGTTTCCTTACCCTGTGTATCAGAATTCTGTTAACACATTTAACTCAGCACAATGCTTGGAGGCATATATGACCACCAGCTATGCAAAAAAAGCTATAGTATGTAGATTTGGATGTAGACCTCTGTCTGTGAGGCTAATACAACCTCACTGACTCTTGAATTCATCCACACACTTCCAGGGATTCCCCATGTGGTGAAACATGTTGAGAACCCAGCATTGCACACTAAGCTTGGAGGAGTCACTTGAGCCCCAGATATAACTCTGGCTTTTACCTGTTGCCTGCACGCAGGATGATCTCACTTTGCACCTCATGATAGGCAGGGGAAGCTGACAAGTGGCTCTGTGTAGGACGTGATGAATCTTTGGGAGAGCCCAGAACTAGAGCATCGTATTTTAGCTCTGCATATCTGGAAAGCCCCCCTTGATGCTGGGGAATGCACAGTATGCCACACGTTTCTTCATCCTAGCTTGGGACCAGATGTAATGATCCTTTAAATGCAAGCCATGCTGGAGAAATTGGAGCTCATGACTTCAACTCAACACATTTCGGAATGGCAGAAAATCCACAGGAAAAGCCTACATTTACAGTGTAGATAATACCAAGGAGTCATCAACTTGGCACTGGCTGTAAAAGATCGAAAAGCTCAGCAGCCCTAGTTAAGCAACTCAGCACAGCTACATAAACTATGCTTACGATGTGTATCAGAGTTCTGTTAACACATTTACCTCCGCAGAAATAAACATAAACTGTTCTCTTATCCTGTGTATCAGTGTTCTGTAAACACATCTAAAACTCCACAGAGCTACATAAACTGTTTCCTTACCCAGTGTGTTGCTGTTATGTTAACACATTTAGCTCTGCAGAACTACATAAGCTGTTCCCTTACCCTATGTGCTGGTGTTATGTTAACACATTTAGCTCCGCAGAACTACATAAGCTGTCCCCTTACACTTTCATTATTGCTGCCTGACACTATTGTATTCACCGGATCTTTCATCAATGATTGTCATAGCAGGACTTCTTGTTTTATTATTCCATTTTCTGTTTTTGATTTTTGTTGCTTGTTGAATTAATTGTCTTGATATTTTTTTCAGTTTAGTATTTTCCTTGCTTTATTATTGCTTTTCACCTCTGTTGTCATATTTATATATATATTACGTTTTTGTAGTGTCTACAGTATTTTTATTTAACCTGTTTATATTTCTTGTCCTTGTTGCCTATTTGTAACTGTGGCTGACGAAGGGTGAAACCCAAAACGTCCTGTGTTTCCTGTATACCGTTAATTTGTAAAACTGATTCAATTCCAATTTATTTGTTAATATATATATTTGTTCCCTTACTCTGTGTGCCGGTGTTATGCTAACACATTTAGCTCCGCAGAACTACATAAGCTGTTCCCTTACCCTGCTTGCTGGTGTTATGTTAACACATTTAGCTCCGCAGACTACATTAACTGTTTCCTTATCCTGTGTATCAGTGTTTTGTTAAAACATTTTAACTCAGCAAAAGTTCATAAAAAGTTTCCTTACCCTGTGTAACTGTTTTCTGTTAACTAATACACTTTACTATTCAATTTACAATGTAGTCTCAATAACCACAGTTTGTGACAAAACACACAATAAACAAATGCTAAAAACCTATAGAGATTTTAAGGCATCCTTGTAGCTGGCAGAAAATATCAGCAATGTACTTACATAATTCGCTGGCGATGCACAATTCATCTGGAATGAAAAAAAAACCTCATCTTAAAAGTGCATCTTAAAGAAAATGATGAAAACATCATCACCTTTCAAATCCCCCAGGAGCATAGGCTTTCAACATACTTGTGCCAAATCTTCTTGTTCTGTTAGCTCAAGGTCTTTTTCCATGTCTTTTTTATCCCTTTCAATTCTGTCTCTAGCTCTCTTCTCCATGTGTTCTTTGGTCTTTAGTAAGCTCAGACAAAAGTTATAGCTAACTGAAATTGGTCTTCAGTAAGCTCAGACAAAAGTTATAGCTAACTGAAATTGGTCTTTAGTAAGCTCAGACAAAAGTTATAGCTAACTGAAATTGGTCTTCAGTAAGCTCAGACAAAAGTTATAGCTAACTGAAATTGGTCTTCAGTAAGCTCAGACAAAAGTTATAGCTAACTGAAATTGGTCTTCAGTAAGCTCAGACAAAAGTTATAGCTAACTGAAATTGGTCTTCAGTAAGCTCAGACAAAAGTTATAGCTAACTGAAATTGGTCTTCAGTAAGCTCAGACAAAAGTTACAGCTAACTGAAATTGGTCTTCAGTAAGCTCAGACAAAAGTTACAGCTAACTGAAATTGGTCTTCAGTAAGCTCAGACAAAAGTTACAGCTAACTGAAATTGGTCTTCAGTAAGCTCAGACAAAAGTTACAGCTAACTGAAATTGGTCTTCAGTAAGCTCAGACAAAAGTTATAGCTAACTGAAATTGAGTCACTGCAAGTGTCAACGTTTAGCTATTACATAAATTAAAAACAACAACTGTATCATAAATAGGGAGTCTTCCCTAAGCTTAAAAAATAAAAACAAAAACATCTCCAATTAGAAATTTGTGTTTTTATGCCACTAACAGAAAAACAACGGTGTGATGAGAATACAAGCAGAAACTTTTCATCGAGTCGTTGACAGAAAAAAAACAAAAAACTTTGATGGTTGTGATACGTACACAAGCTCAGGGTTTTTACACAGCCATTCAGAGCAGAACAGCTTTTATTTATTAATACAATTAGGGACTTTCCAGGAGCAAAGAGACCCAAAAAAAAAAACTGCTGTTATTTAATAATTATTATTATAATAAAAGCATCACACTAATCTGCAAAATTGTTTACGTTACATTTACTTACATTATAATTTGCTGGAGATGCACAATTCATCTGGAATAACAAAGTAGAAAAATAAAAATAGTAACAAATCAATCAATCAGTAAATGTTTTAAATTTAACATGCTAGTGTTACCAAGAAAATCATGACAAAAAATTTAATTTTTTTCCCCATATTCAAGTGCAAATAAACAGTATAAAAAGGCAATTTTTGCTTCAAATTAAAATAAATGATAAATATTCTATATACTCAATACGCACAAAAAATTTATTAAAATATAAAAATATCATCATCATCATCAGTTGCCATCTCCACAACGAAGGTTGGCTGTAATGGATCTCCAACATTTTCTGTCTCTTGTCTTGGTGGTGCATGTGGTGAAGTGGGATGTTATAAATACTTATAGGAAACTTAGTGTACTGACTGAGATCAGCTGTGAAGGTATCTATATCTATTAAGAGTAGTGTATTATAGATAACCTTACTTGCTACCACATATCTATATATCTCAGTCAGAATTATTCTGGAATAGTGTGATGCTACGTTATGTGTCTAGGGTATGAGTATGGTGAAGTGTAAGTCACAACAACAGACAGATAAACAATTTAATTTAATCCACTACTCTTGACAACACGGTGACACTCACATACATATAACACTCTACAAAGATATCTTAAAAGAGTCACCAATAAACTTTCAAATAACAATATGTATTCATTACTGGCATGAATGAATATGTGTCCTGATTCAACTACAAGGGAACCAGGAATCACAATCAATTTAAATTACAAGTTATGTACAGAATGTATTTAATATGAATATTGTAGTGACATATATTATTACAAATGTTCTATGTGTGTCAGTTGTGTAGTAGTAAAATGAGGTAATACTGGTTTTGTTTTGTTCAAGCTCTGTTGGTATTTGTCATCATGACTTCAATAGTTTGTCTTTAGGGACCAGTATTTGAGATGTTCAAAGTTCCTGATTTTAAGACAAGTAAATTCCCCTCTTAATAGTATTTTTATAAAGTTATTTCAAGATGAGGGGACATAATGTTGAGCTCAGCTGGCCAACTCTGCTTATCTTGAGTGATGGCGGCAGGAGAGGACTCCTCTGCTCGAATTCTCCTCTGGGCTCAGGAGACACCTCACTGATAGCTAAAAAGACCAAGGAGTATGCTGTCCGACTCTGGATTCAGCAAATCTCTGACCAGATGCTGCTCAGTACCATCAAGACCACTGTCCCTGAAATCAAGAAGGATGTACCTTCTACTTCATAACTAATTTATATTCTCTTTTACACTGATCACAATACAGCACAAACATTGCGTTCAGAGCGTTAGGCCAACAGTCAGCTTCATCTGAAATACTTTATACCAGCATTACCCTTCTTAATGGTTACTACGCCTCTGCACTTCCAGCATTATTTCTTTCTAGTCAATCATCCAGGTGTCAGTGTACTGTTTGGCCATTCCATGCCGTTTTACTTCTCTCCGACACCCTCTGTTCAGGCTGGAGCATTTTAGGCTTTACCTCACGTTTGCCACTGAACTACACATATATATATACAGGCATAAATCAACAATTCACATTCAATTTTCATTAAAAGATATTAAATGGTTCAAGCTTACCACAATTCATACGAATAACACAGATACGTTGATTAGCAATGAATTCTGGCACAAACTGGCACAAACTTCCATCTGCCTATGTTCCAGGCTTTTATTGAGCCAAATATATGCTGGCTTCAACGCACTGATGCTTTATCAAGCTATTTTAAACAAGTGGTCTCAAACTAACGCTCCCAAGTGTGTATATCAGCGAGACTGGCCAATGAGCCACGTTTCGACAAGTGTTTGAAAAAATGTTATCTTTTCCCGTCTCCCCTAACAACCAAGATAGTATTTATAGCCCGACCAATCGTGGTTAGGCTTTCATTTGTTGCGCTCCAATCAATTTGGAGTTTACATGGTAGGCTATTTCAGTAACGTAAATTTTTTTCAAACACGTTAAAAAAAAATCTTATGAGCAGAAATGATTTTATGCTGTCAGGCACCCCCAATATTTTATTTTGGGTATAATTTATTAATTCCTGGACTATTTGCGTAACGTTTTACATATTATTTGTCAGCAAGCCCTAAGGAACCCAAAAATACTAATTTAAAGGAGCTACGTGGCTGCGTTCAAAATATGCAATTTCTTCTACCTCCTGTTTGGAAGATGTGCTGTCTGGGTACTGTTATGTGTTCAAACGTAAACCCATCTATTGTTATCTTTTCTAATAAGAGTCTGTTATGATTTATAAACCTAACTCTGGGAAAGGGTAGTGTATTTTATCACTGTCCGTCTGAAAAAGTTAGTGCTTGTAGACTTACACGCGAGATGCCAGCATTTGTATATCGCGCGTCGCGTGTTGCATGCGTTCCTGATTTTCAGCCCTCCCCTCTCGCTATCCTTTTGTCCATCTGTTCGTTCGTTTTGGTAACGTAATATAATTAATGTTAGGATTAATTTAGGTCATTACGCAGTACGTCTCAATTTTTTTCTTAGAAATGCAGCACACGTTTCATTGAAGAAGGCGGGTAATAATACAGTAAGCTTTTATATCAACGTGAAAGCGTTACAATTTGCAGACGAAGCAGAAAACAAGGGGGATTTCGAGTACATTCCTTGTGACAGCACTGTCATTTTACCATTGCTCTTCTCTTTATTAATTTTATTTGTTAGGCTTCATATTTACCTAATAATTTATATATGTGGATTAGAATATTTCATGACAGTGCACTCTGATAGACTCTTTCCTGTCCATCTCTTGATGTTATCTTCCCACTTATAGCGCTGTCTTCCTCTTGCATGTTTGCCTTCAACTCTCCCTTCTGTTATGGTCTTCTGCAAGGTGTTATGCCTTTTTATGTGGCCAAAGTATTTTAGCTGCCGAACTTTGACCTCCCTCATTAGTTCTCTTTTCATACCTAGATTTTCTAGGACCTCCTTATTTGTTTTCATCTCTTTCCATGAGATACGCCCCATTCTTCTATATATCCACATTTCTTACTTACTTACTTACTTAGTCGTTCCCCTTCTACCGTGAGGTGTAGAGGTTTGGAAGAGAGAGCGCCAGACCATTCTATCAGCTGTCTTCTTCCTGGCCTGGTTCCATTCTAGTCCTTGGTCCTTCAAAGATTGTCTAATGTTGTCCTCCCAGCGGACTCTGGGTCGTCCTGGAGGTCTGGATCCCTGGCTCTTTGTTTCCCATGCTTGTCATGGTAGCCGATCTTCTCCCATTCTGCAGACATGGCCAAACCATCTTAGTTGGGACTGTTCTATTTGGGTCTGCAGCGGGTGGGATTTTAGGCCTTGACGGATCGTCCACATTTCAAGAGCCTCAATTCTTTCTTCCAAATGTTTATTCATCGTCCATGTTTCTGCACCATACAGAAATGCAGAATATATATAACACTTTATGATTCTCAGTTTTAATTTGTGAGATAACTGTTTGGATGTCAGTATATGTTTCATGTTGTTGAATGTAGATTTGGCCATTCCTATTATCTTCTTGATTTCTGTTTCACATCTGCCATCTTCTGTTATTATATGACCAAGATATACATAGCTCTTGACTTGTTCCAGGATTTTCCCATTTATGCTCATCTTTAATGTGGGTTTATCGTAAAATAAAAATATAATTTACTTAAAAGGGGCTGAATAAATTAAGCTCTCCCCTTGGATCTAAAATAAACATTCCTTTAATTTCCAAACAGTGCTTTCAGTAATCATAATTATACATTGCTATATTATATTACTGTTATATTATAGCAGTTTAATTTTTAGTGTACAGGTTCGTTAACCAAGAACCCAAAATGCTCGAGGACCACCGTGTTTTGGTTTTTGGATTCTCTCAGTTTCAGGATTTCACCCAAGGTAGCCCAAAATAGCCCAAGTCACCAAAAAACTGGTTCAAAATTCGCCCAAAACACTTTTGATTTTCAGATTCTGGGTTACGTGTATATGCACAATGAAACAAAATGTAATGGTAGTCATATAGTAGATACTGCTGTGGGGGAGTGAAGTGTTACAGACTACTTATAACAGGCCTCAGTTTTATGAGGTGGGGGGGGGGGGGTTGGTACTGGGAAGAGTTCATTTCCTTGCTACCTATGGCTTCCTCAACTCAGAGCAGTCGGGTACCCATTTTTGTTTTACAGCTGGGTAGACAGCCTGGTTTTGAGACAGGCCCCTTTGCCTCAAGAAGAAAGTGACCTAACCACTGTGCCACACATACAGTAACCCAGCATTTAATCTATGTAGGCTGCAGTCCACTGTTGTATAATAAATAGTAAAAATATTATTTGATCTGCTTCTTGGGTTAGAATTTTAATAATTTTAAACCAAATCCTCTTGTCTCAAGAGGCAATACCTTCACTTTTTAATGTATGCATTACTGTTGTAAAAAATAATTATTTCATCTCCTGCTAGAGCTGGCATTTCCTTCTTTCTAAATTCTGTTAATTTATCAGTACGTCACTTTAAATCACTCATCTTACCAAATTATACCCACCTTCATTTAGTTACTAATGTAAATCCATATAAGCATTTGCAGTGTATTCATAGTGAACCACCCTGGATTTACTAGTATATCTAGTACCTTCCATACATCTGAGTCTTATGAGCCCTCCCCCTTAACCTTTTCACATATGTGAGGTGTTTCCTTTTTCAGACCCTTTGCATTTGTTTTGAGATAAGGCTAGAGCTGATAAACAGATTATTCATATCATTTGTTTGCTATCAATGTTTAATAATAAGATCATAATCTAAAACACAGGACAGGAAGATAATAACATGTGAGATGAGATGTCTGAGAAATTTATCACCATACAACTTCACACAAAACAGACATGGAAAAAAAAATGTTAAAGCAGCAGAGAATAACTTGACCCTGTGTAGTTGTTGCCAAGAGTTTTATGAAGAGACAAAGAAAGAACAGAACCACAGGCATTTCGTACAAGGTGACATTTCGTACAAGGTGACATTTCGTACAAGGCGACTAATATGAAGTAGTGCACGAGGCTGGCAACCTCATCATGTCAAACAAATTGCCAATGAAACCACTGCTGAAAGAGAATGTGACAGCTTGGTGCACTCTCCTTCAAGGAACCAGCGGCAGTCCATGCTCCGTAAGGAGTGCAAAGGAAAAGGATGATGACCTTCAGCTTAGCACTTGATATGTATGCAGACACATGCTGTAACGGTCACTGAAAAAAAAAAAAAAAAAAAAAAAGTCAAACTTACAGATGTTGAAGTTGGTGGCCATCTGCTCTGTGGTCCTGGTCCCCCAGGCCTGAAATATGGAAAATTATTTTTTTTTTAAAACACTGTGTCACAACTGCCCGGTCGTAGTGAACTTAAAATATAATCTATATTTTAGAACCTCTGTCTGTCTGTCTGAGAAGTTAATTCAGGGGACGCAAACAAGTTACTTTGGTAATAAAAATTAGTCATTAATTGTATTTTTGCCACTAAAATTAATTTTGGGTCAATATTTCAGTGGATTTGCTATTTTAAAAAAAAAAAAAAAAAAATGTCCACAAGATCATTTGTGATTTTGTTGTTCCATTTCCTGTTTTCAAAATATAAACAAAAGATCTGCGTAGCGCAGACAAAATGGGAAACGCAAAGGTTTGAATGTTACTTTTAGAAATTTATTTTAGTTACGTTCTTCTATGCCCCATGTAGGTCCTGAGTGTCTTTGAGAAGACAAAGAAAGAACATGGCTACTACTCCTCCAGGTATATCATGAGGGGGCGACACATGAGATTCTGTGAGAGGTGGCAACTTCGTCATGTAAAACAAACTGTTACAGAAACGTCTGCTGTATGTGTACACACATTATTTGGTACATGCTTCCTGGGACCAGCTACACTGCTGGTTCTATAGGCAGCAAAACGGGAAATGAACATAAGAATACCACAGAAACATTAAGAGTGGAGCTACCACAGAAACATTAAGAGTGGAGCTACCACAGAAACATTAAGAGTGGAGCTACCACATAAACATTAAGAGTGGAGCTACCACAGGAACATTAAGAGTGGAGCTACCACAGAAACATTAAGAGTGGAGCTACCACAGAAACATTAAGAGTGGAGCTACCACTAAAACATTAAGAGTGGAGCTACCACAGAAACATTAAGAGTGGAGCTACCACTAAAACATTAAGAGTGGAGCTAAACTGTTATATACAGACTATCCTCAACTTAAAATGGGGTTTCAGTTCTGATGACCCAGCCATGTCACTTTATTTTATATATGAACCATAAGGTAATGTTAACATTAACATACCTAAATGTTAAAATGTCCCAATTATAACATAAAATTACTGTACTGCAGAGTACTGTACTGCAATAAATAATGACTAAATACATTTTTTTAAAGTATGACCAAACATCAGGAGTTGTAATTTAAAAAAAAATAATCATATAATAGGATTAAAGGAATGGCCACAGTGATTACAAGTGGTCGTAATTCAACGACAGCCTGTATACATAATTAATAGCAAGTCTTTTCTGTAGTTTTTCAAATAAGCAGATTCAGGAGAACATAGGGAAAAAGGTCAATGCATGTTCATCAAGTAAAACAGAAAGTATGTAAACATGCAAAATGGAAGATTAAAAGAGATATGATAGACAAAGAAAAAAAAAAAGAAAAGAAAAAAAAACTGAACAAAAAGTGTGCGATAAAAGTGAGAGAGCGGAAATGTTTAATAAATATTTACATGGACAATGGAGGCATTCCTCCAGGTCCTGGTCCCGGGCCCATACCCGTGTTGGGTGGTGGAGGGCCCCTGTAACTTTGTAGGGATTCATACATCTGTCGGGAAAAATGAAAGTTACTTTACAGCTTTATCACAATTTAACTACGTTCCACCGATGGCACACTATAAATATACATATTAATCTATCACATTTTCCACGTTTAGCACCACTATCTGTCTACCTAGCTGTAAATGGGTACCTGACTCTGCTCTTGAGTTAAGGAAAACAAAGGCAGTGAGGACGGGAACTAGTCACCCCTCCTTATTACCAAAATGATGAACATAGCATAGTGAAGTCTCTAACACTTCACTCCCTTACGCAGTATCTGCTATTGGACTACCTTTATCTTTTTTTTATTAGTTCCACCTCATCATCAAAGTGGCAGAGTAGTCAGAGCACTTGCTTTTAGTGGCAAAGTTACTGGGTACAGCATCATGCTCTAGCTTACCCAGCTGTAAATGGGACCTCATTCTGCTCTTGAGTTAGGGAAGGCAAGGGTAGCGAAGAAGCAAACCAGTCACCCCACCCCATAAAGTGAAGACCTAGCATAGCGAGGTTTCTACCACTTCACTCCCATACAGTTATCTGTTATGGGACTATCTTTGCCCAGTCTAGATTTATTGTTTATGATCCACAGGGGTTCGAGTTATTCACTCTTTTACCCTTGCTGCAATTTGGGGGTGTCATTATTGGGCTTTCTTACAACCCCAGAGAACTTCCCCAACTCAGCGGGTGCAGCTGGTGGAGGTCACACCAGACCCACTAATTAGCATGTGTGCAATACTACGAGAAGGATGATTCTCTACCTTGCAAGGGGGTCATACCGTCTAGAATATCTGGTCATTTGTAATATCTCACAGTGTAATCTACTTTGAAATAATTATTCTAAATCAATAAAAGAACACCAGTGCATTAGCAAGCGTATTTGTTCTCTTTAAAAAAAAAAAAATAAAACTTTTTGTCTCGTTTTGCCAGGGCACACCCCATTTAACCAGACACAGGGTCCATCGGTTATATCAGAGCACATGTCCAATTATAAAAGACCCTGTGGTCTGGCTAAAGCTGATTTGATTTGTTTTCTACTAAAGGTTTTAACAATGTGATTCTCACCACTCTATATGAACACTGACATGTCCAACACACATCTCATGAATCATACTTTTCACGGGCCAGGAAGCTTTATTGTGCATGCTGCACTGGAGATATGTGCTGCGTATAGCACTGGAGATATGTGCTGTGTATAGCACTGGTGATATGTGCTGCATATAGCACTGGAGATATGTGCTGCATATAGCACTGGTGATATGTGCTGCGTATAGCACTGGTGATATGTGCTGCGTATGGCACTGGAGATATGTGCTGCGTATAGCACTGGTGATATGTGCTGCGTATAGCACTGGAGATATGTGCTGCGTATAGCACTGGTGATATGTGCTGCGTATAGTTCACCAGGGTCTCTGAATAGACAAAGACAGAACAGGACTATTGCACCCACAGACAAGTCGTACAAGGCGACTAATGTGAGGTGGTGCATGTGGCTGGCAATCTCATCATGTCAATCAAAGTCCTACAGAAACCACCTCTGTAACAGCATGTGAATGCTTGATATAGACTTCCTACAGGGGACCAGCTACTGTGGTACAACCATGTGGCGTAAGGAACGTAAAGAAAAGCGATCATGACTGGAAACAAGTCTCCATAATAGATTTGAGAGAGAGAGAGCTGACAAACACTACATTAAATGTTGCGAGGACTAAGCCACAGAATTCTGATGCAAAAAATAAAAAATTACTGATAATGAACAGTAAATCTCACATTTCAGGTTTTTAAATGTTTAAAGAGCACATCTGATGATATAGGTGGTTGTTAAGTTGAGTTTGCATCACATTTTTATTCATAAACATATATTTTTTAAATATAATCTGAATGCAAGTATCTTGAAAATGTAACCAGAATGTCTCTGTGACACATCCTGGTACCATCTTTGAACATCACATTTATGAAAAAAAAATTTTTAACATGATTAGCATGTCCTGGTATGTCATATAAGGTGATTGATATCAGGTAATGCACGGGCTGACAACCAAAATGTTAAAACTAATTGTCACAGAAAGCACAGCTGCAAGAAGATCAAAGGAAAATGATGATGATTAATCTGAATCTGTGATTAACCCAAGAAAAGAAAAGGTGAAATATTTTATAATCAACAGAAGTTTTTCCATGTTAAAAAAGAAAAGCCATGCAAGAACTCTAAGAAACTATTTATAAAAAAAAAAAAAAAAAGCTACTGTCATTCATTCTCGGGGCAAAATAAAGGGGGTTAATATCATACATTTTAAAATAACTAGTAACTAAGAACTCAACACGGTTATCGGCCTTTAAAATAATCTGCGTCCGTATCACACGAACATAAAATCAATCACACACAAACACTGCTTTATTTTGCCACGGATTACAACAATTGCAAAATTCTTTAAATATTACTGATTACTAAACTAGTTTAAAAAAAAAAAACGTTACATATCTTTATTATTAAATGAACAACAGTTATCGACAGTCCCACAGTTCATACAAACTACAATGTAGGCCATACTGGCCTCTCGTGGCCAAGGTACCGGGGTTCGTAACATGGTGGTGTCACGCTTCCAGAATACCCTGTCATAAATGGGTATCATATTCAGCTCTTGCGTTAGGAAAGGAAATGGCAGAGAGGAAGGGAACTGGAAACCTCAGATCTCGAAGCTGGGCCTAGTAGAATGTATAACACCCCCCTCTACGGCATTATATCTGCTATGGGACTACCTTTTTACTTCCTTCAAAGCTGAGAACTGGCTCTGTGCAGGACGTGACAATTCCTTGGGAGAGCCTAGAACCCAGAGCACAGTATTTTAGCTCTGCACAGTTGGAGAGCTTACTTGGATGGTGGGGAATGCACAGTATGCCACAAGCGTCTTCCTCCTAGTTTAGGATCAGACGTGATGATCCTTTAAATGCAAGCCAAGCTGGAGAAACTGGAGCTCATGACTTCAACTCAGCATGTTTCGGAATGGCAGAAAAGCCTAGATCTACAGTGTAGATAATACCAAGGAGTCTTCAACTTGGTATTGGCTGCAAAATAGCGAGAAGCTCAGCAGCCTTAGTTCAACAACAACTTCCGTCAAATACTTTATCGCAATTTACTTTAGAGTAACGAGGGGAGGGAGCGTGTGAAATTTGAGATTTGCGTAAACTGTAACAATTTTCTACAGAGAAATTAAGTACGTGGAAATGCATATGCTAAGGTGATTAATATAAAAATTTCCGCACAAAGGGTATCCAAAAGAACATAAAACATAAGCAACGTAGAAATATGAAATTATGAATTTTAATAGAAGCTGCGATATATTTTAATTTTTCTTAGCTCACGTATTTCGAAATCCCGTAAAACAGAGATCGCGTAAATCGTGATGTACTGTAGTTCAAAAACCCCACAGGGGCGCAGATAAGAAGAAATGCAATATGATAAGTAATAAAAAAAATATTTTTGATGTTTTCAAATAATCATAGCTCCTCCTTATATATATATATATATACTTTCTTACGTCAAACTTTACATATCGCATTGGTTACCCTGCGACTCCGATCAATAGCTAATTCTGTAGTGTTGCGCTAAATTTAAAATTTTACTTCTACAAGATGTTCCACCTTAATTGTTACAAACTGTGATAGCCCTGAGGGTAAATAGCAAAACGAAGTAAATTCATTGCGTGATAATAAGTAATTGCGAAACCAAATTTTTAAATTTTAATAACCACATATATACTATTGGAGGCTAGAATACTTCTTAAATGCATAAAGTAAACAATCCTACTGTGACAGGGGATAGGTGTACCTCACACCCAAAGACCCATGCACTAAGAAAATTTATTAAGGATCGTTTGACAGGGGTTGCAATTATTGGTTGCTTGCAACCCTCTCAGCAGCAGACTTAGCAATTCAAGCAACACAAAGCCTTACAGATCAACATTTAATACTACCGAACACCACCAAACACTAAACACCCAGTCAGTGTTCATAGACTTTGTGCTCAAGGCATCTACAGATTGACACAGATTGACTCTGGTGTCTAACCTCGTCTGTTCTCTTCTGGGCGGCTCTCTCAAAAATAGGCCTGTTTCGCCGCTTGCTATCTCTTTTATAAGCCCTAGGCTAATCACTCAACTTACTGCGCGCTGCGCGTATTAATTTGCGCCACGCAAATAACACACGCGATTATTGCTCTAGAAGGCATGAAAACACAAATATACACAACTATTTCTAGAGCAAAAACACAACTAATTTGTAGGCTTTATTATGGCCTTGTAATAAATCTTCTTGAAGATAACGTGGTGAAAAGGCACTAAACCACAGAGACAATATTTCGATTACGGAAACAACAGCAAATGGATTGATTTGCCGTTGCCCTAAAGACGCCATTAGGCATGATGGGAAACAATGGCAAAGAAAACCTATCTGCTGTTGCCCTAAGACGCCACTAGGCATAATGGCCACTGACTGCTTTGCCAGTCTGTGGCTAAGGACGGAAGAAGAAGAAGACAGAGACAATATGGTTGACAAGATGGGTGTACCACGGAGACAATATGGCTGACAAGATGGGTGAACCACGGAGACAATATGGCTGACAAGATGGCGCGGTCACACTACAATAAAACATACAATCTCTCTCATACTCACATATACAGACATAGAGGTAGGTGTGAGAGAGAAAAAGAAAGTCCAAGCTTGACTTTCATGAATGGTAATTATATTGCTATTTGTTGCTGTTTCCTGTTAACTGATGAAAAACAAATTTAGAGTTTGCAGCTACCAATCTGAACACTGCACACACATACAAAATTAATTTAACTGTAAATATTCTGGGCACCATTCACAACATCTATCCCATAGTGCATTTCTCTAACAGCACATCTAAAGATACAGGTGGGCCTATAGCAGATATTGTCATAGAGGTCCCACTGAAGATACTGTCATAGGGATCCCACTGATGATTCTGTCATAGAGGTCCCAAAGCACATACTGTCATAGAGGTCCCACTGAAGATACTGTCATAGAGGTCCCACTGATGATACTGACTGTCATAGGGGTCCCACAGCAGATCTGTCATAGGGGTCCCACAGCACATACTGTCATAGGGGTCCCACAGCACATACTGTCATAGGGGTCCCACTGAAGATACTGTCATAGGGGTCCCACTGAAGATACTGTCATAAAGGTCCCACTGAAGATACTGTCATTGAGGTCCCACTGAAGATACTGTCATAGAGGTCCCACTGAAGATACTGTCATAGAGGTCCCACTGAAGATACTGTCATAGAGGTCCCACTGAAGATACTGTCATAGGGGTCTCACTGAAGATACTGTCATAGAGGTCCCACTGAAGATACTGTCATAGGGGTCCCACTGAAGATACTGTCATAGGGGTCTCACTGAAGATACTGTCATAGAGGTCCCACTGAAGATACTGTCATAGGGGTCCCATAGCACATACTGTCATAGAGGTCCCACTGAAGATACTGTCATAGAGGTCCCACTGAAGATACTGTCATAGAGGTCCCACTGAAGATACTGTCATAGAGGTCCCACTGAAGATACTGTCATAGGGGTCCCACAGCAGATACTGTCATAGAGGTCCCACAGCACATACTGTCATAGAGGTCCCACTATAGATACTGTCATATGGGTCCCACAGCAGATACTGTCATAGAGGTCCCACTGAAGATACTCTCATAGGGGTCCCACAGCAGATACTGTCATAGAGGTCCCACTGAAGATACTATCATAGGGGTCCCACAGCAGATACTGTCATAGAGGTCCCACTGAAGATACTGTCATAGGGGTCCCACATCAGATACTGTCATACAGATCCCACAGTTACTGTCAAAGGGTTCTGGTGGCAGATACTGTCATAGGGGTCCCACAGCAGATACTATCATAAGGGTCCCACAGCAGATACTATCATAAGGGTCCCACAGCAGATGTCATAGGGGTCCCACAGCAGATACTTCCACAGGGAGGAGTGAAGTGTCAGAGTCTTACTATACTGTGTCTCAACCTTATGAGATGGGTGAACACTTTGCTTCCTCACTGCCTTTGTCTTCCCCAACGCAAGAGTCAGAGTCAGATACCCATTTACAACTGGGTAGACTGCATTACATGCAAGTCTGTAGCTGGATTTTGAATCCGGTAACTTTGCCACAAAAGGCAAGCGCTCTCAAGCAGACGTTGTTGATTAACTAGGGTTGCTGAGCTCGTCATTTTTTAGCAGCCAATGCCAAGCTGAAGAATTTGCATGTGTTCTGTAGCTGTTGAGTGGTGCTGTATAGTACTGTTGTGATAATTTAAGGAGCCTGGGAATAGCTTTCTTCTTTCTGTGTAGAGTCCTTGGCAAGTGAGCAGTACATGCTGAACTGTCTTACGGGTTCAGTTGAGGCAATTAGGCTCATTTGTGGGGTTTAATTTGTTTAAATGCTTGTTAAGTTTGCCAAGCAGAAGTAAACACGTACTACTTCTACTGACAGTTCCTGTTTAATAGCCAAGTCTGCTGTCACTGTTTTTACAAAGGTGGGAATCTTCTTCAGAATGTGTGTAAGTTTTACACATAGGTCTCAGGCCACCAGTTCTGTTCATATTACAATTCACCCATCTCTGTGAACAGTTTTGTTCTTTCGTGACACCAAATTACATATGGGAAAGGGTAATAGTGTCAAAAACCAAGCATAAAGAAAGACATTTCAAAGTACCAGAGGAAGATAATGATCTATACAGCACCAGTGTTTAAAAAAAGTAACTCACAGGATTCAATGGAACTGGCATTCTCCCACCTGGGTGACTCATTCTCTGCATGGGACTCATTCCTGGGTGGCCTGTGGAAAAAAAAAAAAAAAAAAACCAAGTGGATGGCTGGTAAATAATAAAGTATAATAATAATAAAAAAAAAACTATAATCATTTATAAAGCAATTAGGCAACAGGAAAGTCAGTAAAAATATGTTTCTTGTTTAGTGGTTGAGGAAGGTTCCCCCAATGTCACACACTGCATCTTTGTTGGACCTGTATTAATTTTCTTCTTCTTCTTCGTTCATCCTGAAAAGGACGTTGGTTGCGTTGTGTCCGTTTACAGCAAAGCTGCGATATTTGGGCCTTTCGGCCGACACATCCGACTTTAGCACGGCATTTCTGGGACCGGTTTAGCCTTCCCTCTTCGATCCCTACTCACTCAGTCAGACTGCAGTGTTGCAGCCTGTTTCCAGGACCACCACTTGGAGGTGGAGTAGGGTCTTGGTCAGCTCTGGTTCGCTGACCCTGACGCAAGTAGTCTAGCTATGGGCAGCTAACTGCATTCCTCACTGTTGACGCGTATTTATTCAGTATTTACATAAATGTGTTTTAATATCAGTAGTCATTTCATTTTTCAATCCTTACAATGTAGGGAAACATCCCTGCAGCTGGCTCTTTGCAGGAAGCATACATCAAGGCACATGTTCAAGAATAGGTTGTTTGTTTAGCAACTTACTTTACTTGATGAGCGAGACATTATGAGGTTGCCCGCCTCATGCACAACACCCATATTAGTGTTTCTTACTACAGGAATGAATGAAAAAAATTGCCTAGAAAAAATCACAGCCAATAAAAGCTGGGGTTGACTGCCACGTCCTGTAAAGGATAAGCAACTAACTACTACACGATAGAGGCAGTAGTAATGTTATTCTTTCTTTCTTCTTCGACCCCCCCCCCCCCCCCCCTCCCCCCGGGAACTGCATGGTGGTATTATCAGGTTTACTGTCGCACTATTTGGTATCAGGTTTACTGTCGCACTATTTGGTCTATCATCATCTCAGCCCGTAACCCGTCATGGGTCGTAGGGGTGCCATGGTGGAAGCATCAGCAGACAGGGTCCTCCACTGCTCTCTATCCTCAGCAATGCGTACAAGTGTGGAAAAACCGTGTCCTGCCCATTCTTTGATGTTATCAGCCCAGGATTTTCTCTGCCTTCCCTGAAGGATCGTTTTCGAAAGGGAGTCATGACGAGTTACATGCCCAAACCAGGCAAGCTTTCGACGTTTCACTGTTGACAAAAGTGGTTCTTGGTGGCCTGCATAGGTGTTTATCTTCTCTCTAACATAGACATTTGTTTTGTGCTCTTTATAGCAAATGCGCAAAATTCTTCTATAACATTTATGCTCGAAAGCCTGAATCCTTCGCTCTGTATCTGCAGTGAGTGTCCAGCTCTCACACCCATACAAGAGAATAGATAATACAAGTGATTTGTATAATTTGATCTTCACAGGAAAACTGATGTTACTTTTCCAGATCACATTCAACCTTGTCATGGCAGCTGAGGCCATCTCAAGTCTTGTCTTGATTTCTTTAATTGATCTTCCATCACTGCATATAGTGGACCCGAGATATTTAAAGGTGTTAACTTCTTCTAACGTTTGCCCATTTAACGTAATGTTGGTCGGAACATGTTTCTTATGGCTATTCACCAATATCTTGCTTTTTTCTATATTTATTTCCATCCCATACGTTCTTGTTACTTTCTCCAGTCTAGAGGTAAGGTCTTGAAGTTCTGATTCTGATCCAGCTATCAGATCAATATCATCAGCAAAACGTAGGTTGCACAGAGGTCGGCCTCCAATCGATATGGTTGATTTATAATCGTAGAGAGCCTCTTGCATAATATGTTCTAGATAAATATTAAAGAGCACTGGGGACAGGATACATCCCTGCCGAACTCCTACAGTTGTTTTGAAAAATTCTCCAATGTCGTTGCTTGCAAAAACAGCACTGCTTGCGTCCTTGTATAGTGCTTCAATGATATCTATGATGTTGGTATCAAAATTGAATTTTTTCATTACTTGCCATAAGCCTTCATGCCAGACTCGATCGAAGGCTTTTTGTGAAATCGATGAAGTTATGGTATAAATCGTGTTGATGTTGGAGATGTTTTTCGATAAGTAATCTAATATTGAAGATTTGTTCTGAGGTACTTCTTTTTGGTCTAAAGCCAGCCTGTTCCTCTGACAAGATTTCTTCTGATTTCTGTTTTATTCTGTTCAAAAGTATCCTTAACATCACCTTACTTGGATGACTAATAAGGCTAATGGTTCTGTAGTTCTTGCACATTTTTAGATTTCCTTTCTTTGGAAGCGGTATTACTAATGACTGTGTCCATTCTTTTGGCCATTTTTTTTGTACTCCATATCTTCTGGCAAATTGTTGTCATGATTTTTACTATATCTGGTCCTCCATATTTCAAGAGCTCTGCTGGGATATTATCCACACCCGGTGACTTCCCTCCTTTCATCGAACATATAGCCTCTTCCACTTCTTCCCGTAATATTGCTGCATTTCCGAGTTCCCTGTTTTCGCACTTAATGTTGTTTAATATGCCTAAGTTAGTGTCAAGTTTACAGTTATATAATTCTTTACAATATTCTGTCCATCTTCTCATTACAGCTGTTTTTTCATTGAGCAGAGCCCCATTGCTATCTTCTATGTCAGTTACCCTGGGCTGTTGGGGTTTTGATAGTTTTCTTAATGTGTCAAAAGCTGCCTTGCTGTTACCTTTTATTAGCCCCATACAGTTTAAAAAAAAAAGAAAAAAAACGGACTTTCCCGATACAACAATCAAGATGGGCTTTCTTCTGTGGCGTTAATAAGTTGTCAAAATACTGATAATCACATGTGCAAAGTTGTGAAGTATATAGTGTATAGATTATTCACAAAGTTGAGTTTCTTTTATGCCTTTGGTGTTCCTAATAAACTGTGCGCAAAAATCAAGGATGTGGGGGGTGGGGGAAGAGAAATACGATTAATCTTTCGTGGGGTGGTGAAACAGTTTTACAAGACACATCAATAAATCTGCATTTCTGTAGTTGAAAGAAATCTTACATTAAACTTTTTCCCAACCATTTTGTCATTTCTGCCATGTAACAAAAGATCTATTTTGAAATGTTTTCCGTCAAAACAGCTTTTCACTTCTAATGGTTATGAACGTAGAAGGGGAAAAAGACTCCACACGTTCCCCCCCCCCCCCCCCCCTCCCCCTTTAAAAAAAAAAAACTTCCCTTCTCGGTTGAGTTCGGCTGATGGAAATTTGCATTCAGCGCGCGACTGTTCGAAGACAGACGATCATCCCACGATACCATACCGTGGTAATAGACACGCACTCAGCAGACGGCTTGGTAGCGGCAGAAGTGGAGTTACACGAATCGCACAGTGCAGACTCGGGCATCGCTAGAGGCCGACAGGAGCATTCGCGATGAATGATAAACAAAAATGTGTGGGAAGTATGAAATCAAAAATACTGTATCGAAATATGCTTTAATCAATAATGTTAATACAGGTGCCATCGCTTAATTTTCAGGATATATAATGGTGCATAAACATTAATTAGCAATGTTGGCCTACAAGAAATTGGGATATTCGGTAATTCTGGCATTTGTTCTGTTCTAACGGATGTAATGCATTAATCTTGTCAAAATTCCACCCGTTCAATGGTTTTTCTTGTGGATTTATTCCTTGAGATTTCAAGAAACATAATCAAACCAGGTGAGTTTTACTATTATAATCGTTGCTGTTATGATACGTGTGTTTTTCTCGCGCGCGCGTGCTTCCTGTTTTTTTGTTTTTGTTTTTGTTGTTAAGAAATGTATGCGCATGTAAGTAATAATAGCAGAAAGATAGAAGCGAGCTATGAACGACAGCAATTTGTCTAAACGATATTCTTACACCAACAATCACAGATTTGGGACAAATATAGCCTACATCATGAAAGAAGGTAAACGGTAGACACATAGCAGATGCTATGGTGGTGGTGCTGAAGTGTTTGAGACTTCACTGTTCTAGGTCTCAGCTTTATGAAGTAAGGTGGCCAGTTCCCTTCCTCCTGTGTCTTTGGTCTTCCCTAACTCAGGAGCAGAGTCAGGTACGCATTTACAGCTGGACAGACTTGAGCGTGACGCTATCACGTTTTGAATCCGGTAATTTTGTCTCGAGAAGAAAGCGATGAAAGAGGGTAGACAACGTTAATTCAGAACTAATTTTCCAGCAAAAGGCACAGCTAAAAGGGGAAAAAAAACGCAGATGTATTCGAAGGCAATATGAAAAAAAAAAAAAATCACTTAGTTAATGGCTTTACTTTCCTCTGATTTGTCACGATCGCAACATCATGACATTCGGTTTGATGAGAGTTAACGTTTTTATGCCCACGACTTTGTCGATAACCCTGATGGAAATGTAATTATTTTCTCCTTTACTTGAAAGCGTGGCCCGAGGGGGGAAAGGGAACATAATACGAAGAATGGCGTGGCTCGAGGGGAGGGGTAGAGGGAACAGAATATGAAGAATGAACTAGAAATGAGATGGGAGAGAATGCCGATACTCCTGTTGGAAAATGTGATTATTTTCTCCTTTAATTGAAATCTGTGGCCCCGGGAAGTGGGGGAGGAGAGATAAGATAGAATACGAAGTTAAATGAAGAGAGCTGAGAAGGGTTAAGGTAAATATATTTTGTTAACGACATTCATGGGATCTACAACAGGCTTAACAAGAGTGAGTGGGGTATAATACTCGAATAAGAATCAAGAAAAAATGTTGGTGAGAAACAGACTACAACATTATTTAAAAGACTGAACAGCGACAGGTTATGAAAGGCTGACATTACAGAACGCACGGCCTGCTTTTTAAAATCAGTCTTCAATTCCAATCTTGCAAGGAAGAAGGCGGATAAAGGATTTCATTTCCAGCCATCCACTCAACTCTGTCACACATTCTACTGGCTTGTCTCAATGAGTTAATGGAAAAGTCTAATTTGGAGGTCTGTTTAACGATGTTTACTTTCGATTTCAGAGTAAACTCGTTTCCTACTTAACAGTAAAGAAACAAAACAAACTGGAGGCGTGTTTTCTTTGTACAAAATGTGGAAAAGGATTCAAAGTTCTAGTTCTTTGTAGTTTCGAATGCATTTTATAATTTAATAATTCTGATAGTAACAAACTGAGAGAGAGAGCGAGAAAAAGAGAGAGAGAGAGAGTCGAATGCATTTTATAATTTAATAATTCTGATAGTAACAAACTGAGAGAGAGAGAGAGTCGAATGCATTTTATAATTTAATAATTCTGATAGTAACAAACTGAGAGAGAGAGAGAGAGAGAGAGAGAGAGAGAGAGAGAGAGAGAGAGAGAGAGAAAGAGAGAGTCGAATGCATTTTATAATTTAATAATTCTGATAGTAACAAACTGAGAGAGAGAGAGAGAGAGAGAGAGAGAGAGAGAGAGAGAGAGAGAGAGAGAGAGAACAGAAAGTACTCTCTCACAACCTGTTATAAAAGATAAGAAGGTAAAGGATCCCGTTACACACCCATTGAGGCATATTGGGAATATGGTGTTAGGCCCATATTTTCTTGACCATCGGCACACTAGGGGTGATGTGGTCAGCATCACGCCGGCCGCCTTAACCTTCCCAGAGTTGTTCTAGTACCCAATTCAAGAGGCTGGTTCGACCCCTGAGTCGTTTGCGGTCTAAAGAACCCCACCTCAACTGGGGATCGAACCATGGACCACCGATTTAGGAAGCCAGTGCACTAAACACTGCGGCTTCCAAAAGATAAGAAGGCATCAGGCAATGATATCCGTTTTTACCAACAAACTTCCTCATGATTTTGCAGCTGAACTTTCTATCACATAAACAACACGACAAGCAGAAAATGACAAGACTGGCAGCAGAAGCAGCAAAAAAATGAGGATTAAATGTCAATGTAACAAACTAAATGAAAATTTAAGAACAAAACAAAATAGGCGAACAGACCCGATACAGCACAACTGATGGTTGTTGATGATTGAAGATGTGCACAAATGTGCATATTTGAAAGTAACATCGACAAAGAAGGGGGGGGGGGGGGGGGGAATTAGGATGTCAAACTATGCAGCTTTCCCCAGGAGCATAAAATTAGATTACAAATGTACATGTTTCACAAATGTAAAATCTGCCCCACTTTGTCGTTCAGAAACGTGGTAGTCATCAAGATTAACTCCAGACAATCACCAAACACATGCCTCCGTATAAAATGTCCAGATGTTCTAAAAATAAACACAACTGTGGAAAGGAGCCACATGGATACCAGCACCGTTGGAGATGGGTAAGAAATACCCTCAGGAAACAACACACCAGTAAAACAAGACACCCTAGAATGGACACACTGGGTAAGATAGAGCGACACGGGCACAGAGAACCTGGAGAAAAAGAAAACAGTGGAAGAGGAAGCCAAGGCAACCAGGATCTCGTGGTACAGCTAAAAGAAGACAAACTAGAAATGGGTAACGAGCAAAGTGGAGTTTTGTACTTCGCATGCAGGGGCGGACTGAAGGTGATATGGGTCCCCAGGCAATTAGGGATTGTTTACTTGACAGTTGGAAACTAGATAGAGGCTAGGGGAGAGCGCCCCCCCCCCTTACTGCTATGGGCCCTCGGGCACTGCCCGATTACACCACCGCGCAATCCGCCCATGTTAACATGAAACGGAAAGGATGGATATAAGCATGTATGTATGTGTGTGTAGTTGACGTGTTATCTGGCGGCTATTTCATAAATGACAACATTACAACGGCATTTTTATAGCATAAGCCACATACATTTGTTTATATCGCTTTAGACAGCCATAGATGAACGAAACATATTCTTCAAATCGTCAACTGTAAGGACACATCACCGAGGAACGGCTTCAGTAGATGATAAAACACAGATGGTAGTTGTACGAATATCGTTCGTCGATCGTTACACGACAGTTGCTAAAGTTCTATGCGGGTCGGTACAAAATTATGAGACCTAGATTTCATAAATATAATGATTACGTAGTGAGGCATCCAATTAACGTTTGAAAATTATATACATAGTAGCCTTAATATGCATTCCTGCTCTGAATTTCCGTAAAAAAAAAAAAAAAAAATGGAAATAATTTTACATGTATCCTCTTACAGGAACTACTGAATACATTAAGCCATCTTTAAGAGCGCTTTAACTTGCCAAAAAAAATGTTTCTTTATCTGGGAGTTAATCGAAAGCCCCAAGGTGCCATGCGGCAAATGCTAAATAAACACCACACGGGTGTGGGTTTCAACCTTCCCTCCTACCCTACGTGATTATAAAGGCTGTGACATTGTTAACATGAAACTGTAAACACAAAGATTCCCCGAAGATGAATATGAAATGCAGATATTACTCTTCTTTAAACTGTTGTCCTGTCGACTTAAGTCAGTGCTCTCATCTACTCATATTAAAATCTGTAACTGGGTAATATGTCTGGCTGCTTCTGTATAGCCCCGTTCTGTTATTGGCGAGGATAATGAAAAATCTTGATTCACTACTGGAAGTATGAATGCTCCTGTCACGGGGCTAAAGTTTTGAAAAGCAGCTAGGTATTTACAATAGTTTTGTTTGTAAAGATGAGTTGGTAAATTTCGTAATGTTCATCTGTTACTATGTAAGTCGCGGGCCATTTTTTGCTCTCGTCAGGCTAATCTAATGGTTTTAGTATCAAATGATCTTTATATGAGAAATTCCTAATTCGACTTCGGTCATTTTATTTTGATATATTTTGTGTAATTTCTCTGACATTTTATTATCAGCCGTTCTCACGAAGCCTCTTATCGCAGCTGAGATTTACAGTGTTATTTATCCTCAACGGCATTCAATTTACTTCAAGTGCAAAAAAAAAACAACTGTAAAATAACTTTTGCTTTTTTATGCGACTGTTCTTTTAACCTGTTTTACCAAAAACTATTTTAGCTTCAGTTACAAAGTTAAAGAACTGCCATTCAGAAAACGTGCTCAGCAGCCACAGGTAATTTTTCAGCCAATTATAATAAATGCAAGTAATAAAAACAGAGGGAAGTAATAGTTTTCATAAACATTTGTTTACGATTTTCTGCTTGCTTGCTTAGATTTAGAATAAGAAATTATGACATTAAACGACAGGATAAATGCGGCTGGAAACATCGTTTTATGATGGATTTTTAACTAATGAAGAAAAAATGAGTGGGTATCTTATATCAAATGGAAAATCTGCTTCTAACGAGGTATGAACGTCTTCGAATAACCGCTGTATAGAAAACAAAAATATTAGGGCTTGTAACTGTTTTGACATGAACAATTATCGCGAGAGGAAAAAAAAAATATCAAATGACAAATCTGATACGGCACATCATCGTTACAGATACTTCCGTTACTTCCTCCGAATCAATATGGCCTGGTGTTATAATAAATACAAATCTGTGGTTTAGAGCTAGACAAAAACCAGTACAGCTGGAGAAGATACAAGAGAGATCACGGTGATAGGGACGACCAAGTCGCAGGGGGAAAAAAAGATTAACCAGTATAACTAGATATGTGTATGCTTGAAATCCACAGGGGAAGAGACAATAAGTAATCCAAAGAGAACATGGAAGAACAGCGTGAAACCTCAAGGGCAAAGCTGAATACAGGCCAAAACATATCGGTGGCGAGCAACCGTTGTATCTCTCTGATCCAGATGAAACGAAAAAGAAGTGGTATTATCTATACACGAAGTATTCGTATCGTACATATGCACGAAAAATACCAGGTGCCAGTTCGCCGCTATATATAATCATCCTTTAAAGTCCTTGCTCCCGGGGCCATAAATGCAGATGGTTACCTTACATGTGTGTAGAGACTTTTTGCTGGCCTGAACATATATGTATGGAAAAACGATCCTTTAGTTCAACTGAAAAATGATCGAGAAACAGTATAAATAAATTACGTCTGTAATATTCATTGCATCGCTTGATGGGGCATTTTGCCGGTGTGATTGCTGTCCAGTTATTCTAGGTGTGGTCATTTCACCTCCCACAGCATGTAACATACGTTCTTCTAACATATATATTTCACCGAAAAAATATTTGCTTTTATCACGCATTGTTTGTATCAAACTGACAATTAAATCCACGTGCTCACAACTTTGTACTAAATCTACATTTATCTTTTGATGACTTTTGCATAAATTTACACTATAAGAAAATATCTTATTTAATGTTTATAGTGCAATAACAAATTCAGCATTAGTCGTTGCAAGCACAAGTTGGAATGCTTGTTCTGAAGTTTCTTTATTTCCCGATGCTTTAAGTTCACTGAGAGATGCCCACTATTGCAGGATATAATTCCACGAAACGGGACACTGAGTCATGTTTGTCTGACCATCTTGTTTCGCACAAACCAAGAACAGTTTTATGTGTTAGACTCTCATTTTCATTTCCTATTTTTTCTAAAACATTGTGCCTCTGAGATGAGAGACGAAAGTAATTCACCACAGATTTAATAATGCCAATACAATTTCTAATAACTGAAAAGTCATACGACTGTCCAATAACTAAGTTTAAAACGTGGGCACTACAGTAGACAAATTGCGCTTTTGGATATATTTCAGACATCAGTTGCGAACTCCTCTGTACTTTCCACTCATAACAGCAGCACCATCGTAGCCTTGACTAACCATCTTATTCAAATTTACTACAAGTTGAGTCAATGTAGACAGAAGAGCGTAGCCAAACCCGAAGTAGAAACATCAGATAAAGAAACAAAACATAAAAAATCCTCTCGAATTGCAGGGGAGCCTTTACCATCAATATATCGAACACAAATGGCAAACTGTTCTTTCCTGGATATGTCTTGTGTCTGGTCAGCCAATAATGAAAAATATTTAGCATCATGTATCCGAGAAACGATAGATTCTTGTATTATATCTCTGCAGATTCCAATAATTTCATTCTGAATAGTTGGACTACTACACATATTTCTGGAGACAGATGACAAAGTAATGTAACTTAAAAGGTTTGTATCTCCTCTTTTAGCACGGTATCGCAAAAGAGCCCTAAAGTTGCCATCATTGTGTTCTGGTTCATAGAGAGAAATAGGACCTGAATCGTTTGTGTCTCAATTTTATTAGTAATAAAAATAAACACGATTAAACTACTGATAGTTCTAATTATAATTATTTTAGCTGTATTACTTACTTACTTTATTTACACAGCTTAAACTTAATTTTAATTCATAGCAAAATATATTGTAAAATGCTACATTAAGCCGAATTTTTAGGATCACTGTTATGTCACTTCATTTCAAATGAATAAGTGTTCCGTGAACAAAAAAGTTTGAAAAACGCTGTTCTAGACATATATTGGAGGAAACCTCGAGTCCTGTGAACAGTAAATAAATAAATAAAGGTAATTAACAGGTACTCGTTGGACATAAAGGATAACGCTTGACAACAGAAAATATAAGTGATAGGCTTACCGGGAATCGAACCTAGGACCAATCAAACGGCGCCATCGCCTTGCTGTGACAGTACATCGTGAAAGGACGCTCAGCCAATTTTGCCCCCCCCCCCCCCCCCCCCCGGGTGTCTACGGCTTTGGTATTTACACATGCACACTCAAGATTGCAAATGTGGAATCTTCGTGACCATGATATCTCTTAACCCCCCATTCCCTCCCCGTCTGCAACATGTAAATCGTTCTAAATAATTCAACTGCCAGCGGCGATGGGGTGGCCATGTTATGACATTGTCACACGGGATGTGAAGGGCGGCAATTTCCTCCTACAGGAAGCACTACAAATTTGCATTCAGCAGACACACTACACAAACAGGAAAGATGATAAGTGAAGTAATCGAAAGCAGACAGATCGAAAGTCGGTTATAATCCTCCACTTAAAATTAACCTGATACTGCTTAACGGAATGAGGTTATTTTTGTGTGGTGCTGCACTGTTGCAGTGATAACTAGCTGTCCCACAATGATTTTTTGAAGTCACTATACATTTAATGTCTAAAAATATGACCTGATCCCATTTTCGGTAATCTCCAAAAGAACGTTGCAATTCGTTCCGCACAGAATATGAGTCTCTTAGAGTTGTTTCTAAGAGACTCATATTCTGTGCGGAACGAATTGCAACGATCTTTTGGAGATTACCCCATTTTCTCCTCTAATTACGATTAAGATAATTTCTTCTCCTTCATCCTTTAAAGTTCAATCCGTTGTAAAAAAAAAAAAAAAACCGTCGCAGACTGCTCTGACGCGTTACACATGGGCAGTGTGCTGTCACTGGCTTCGAAAGTCCGGGTATTGTATCCATCACAACCCTACAGCCTAACCTGAAAGGTTTTCTGGACTAGGCTGAATAGTTGGAAACTGGCCTTTTATTTAAAATCGTTACGTTCAAGGCAGCTGAAAGATGTAAAGCAGACTGGAAAGTATTCCAGCGTCAAATTAAAAATCCGGCACTGATTTGAAGCAACGTAAGATGGTAATGGGCAAATAGGCAGGACACAGTTTAAATGCCAACCCCTTGTGATGTCGAGGAAAAAGCGATTTGTTCAATCATATCATGCATTTTTGTTGTCAGGACTTCTCAAGGTATTAAGAGTCTGCATTTTGCGTTCTTGGATAATGTATTCATTACTTCTAGAGATGGCTACTGTGTGTATGTGTCGAAACAATGTTTCGAAACAGTATCGTACCCGAACGATTCGATACAGAGCCTTCTTGCCGTGTCCATACAGTGTCGGTTCCTGTCTGCCTCGTTGTTTTGCAGAGTAGAGATGGCTACTGTGTGTATGTGTCAAACAATGCTTCGAAACAGCACCGAGTCCGACATTCCGACTGATTCGATACATGGACACAGTTTCATTTCGTGTCTTCCTCAAATAAACCGTTCGGAACATTAGTATGGAATATCAAACATGTCATATTTTTCAGGGATGTGTTATGATGACTTGATTTTACACGTGATATTATTTTTGCTGAGAAGTTATAGACACTGGAAATTGTGTCAGTGCTGCAGTTGTCAATGTTTTAGGCGCTATGTTAAAGTTGAAAGTGTCCGTGTGTTCGTATAAATGTAATGGACACTTTATTAGCTCTGCTGATATCTGTGTACTCGGTGTGGATTTGAATCATTGTCTACCAAAACTAGCTTACTCTAGTTTGATATCATGTGTTATTATTACTGTTATTATTATTGTTGTTTTTTATTATTTTCCCATATACTGCAGCTATCATCATATCTACGTTTTATTTCATCATAATGAAGACTTTTGAATTGTGGTCACACGAAACGCCATAGATTTTCACACACGACAGTAAAAACAGAGGAAATTGTCTCACACAGTTCATGTATACCCGCCCCGGTACTGTCTATAAGAGACTTCTTTTACAAGCACACAATATACCCAAATTATAACCAATTTCCAGGTTGAACAGGGTATAAAAACACTATAGTCGACTCAAACTGAAGAAGAAGAATACGGGCAAAAGAGCCGCTGTGCCGTTGTGTCGACACAGTGCGTCGACACAGTTTGAATCACTGAGCCGACTGTCTCGAAACAACGGACTGTCTCGATTTGCCCACCTCTAATTACTTCCACAACGTACATGGAAAACAATGTAATCTAAGCATATGCGAAATCTGTCCAATGTGTATGTAAATGCAAAATTCCCTTCTTTTATACTCATGTATTTTTTCCCCACGGTCCTGGCAAGGCACTTATGCTTCCAGTATAGAAGGCTATATCCCGACTGCGTTGCCAGTGAAGACAAGGTACTTAAGTTCATCATCAGTTTCACATTTCTGACCAGTGCTCTTTCATGACTAAGAAAGGACTGTGCCAAGAATTCTCTGTAAGGCAAAATATTTTATAGGTGTCTAACACCTGTGCTCCAAAAATAGCTTGGTTAGTATTGTGTTTGCAAGTTCTGTGAGAGTTGTATGGGGTGTTACATATGATCTTATTGGTTGGTTTCACTGCTTAACTAAGCTGTGAGTTTGGGATCATCTTGTCTTGGAACTGTTAAAGAATATGTGATTTTGGCGGGGAAAAAAGTTTGACTAGTTTTAGTGGGACTGGTTGGCTTAAGAGACATAAGGTCAGGCTGTGTCAATTGTACGCCTCTCGAATACTTTAAGGAAAGAATGCACATTATTTATTAGACGGAGAATTCTGGACCTGAGAGATATTAATGTTCAGAAGTGGTTTCCAGGGATATAACATTGAACTCCGCCATGTCTATAATGTCAGGTTCCAATTTTATCCCGCAAGAACAGCCAGAGCGTAAATCCATGTTAAATAAAAGATTGTGTCCATTTATTAAAAGGTGGCTTCCGACTTTAATTGCTTCCCCTGTTTGAAATCGAAATTTCTCAACGCGGCTTCATGCAAGCTCAGTATTATATGCTGTAATTAAAATGTGCAAATTAAAACTGAAAGAGCGAATGCTCTTCGACCCATTCCCCCTCGTTGCCCGTGGCTTATAAAGTAAATCTGTGAGATAACATTCCGGCGTTTATTGCATTGCGCTAATGCTGGCTCTTTTCTTTTCCCTTTAAATAAGATTGTTGTGTGCAGTTTGAAAGTTATTTTCTTCCCCCCCCCCCCCCCCCCCCCCAAATCTCCATATATGAAACTTCAATGAGCACGTATGTGAGAATTGTATTAACCTTTGAGTTAACATTCATATCGTCCGGCACAATGATAATATCCTAGGCTGAAGTTGGCCAGGTTTTAAATCCTCTGTAAAGAATTACCGTACCTTCTTATTCTCTACATATATGCATACACTCTCATCTGTAGGTTCTTCCTTTTATTCTACCGATACCTCGGCTTTATTCAAGCACTTCTCTCCGCACGCGCCCCCCCCCCCCCCCCAAACCACTCTCCAATTGAAATGAATGAAATTGGCAAAAATAAAACGCAATAAGTTCGCTGGCAACTTTCACATGTTTTCCTATCTTTTGTTCCCGTAAGCTTGTTCTTCACAAATTTCACGTGACAAACTCTTCCTTTGCCCATCCTATCCCGAAGCCTTTCGTCAGTCATCCGGTTCCTGTACGCTTAATACAAATTTGTTTTGTAGACGAGACAGAGCGCGTAAACTGATATCGTACGACTGTTTTATGCTTGCGATAAGCATTCCAATTTGTGCCTGCTTTAAAAAAAAAAGTAGTTAATATTATAAGTATACGGGTTTAAAGTGTTATTTTTTTCCGACTGTAGGGAAAAATATGCGGGAGTTTATAAGGCCTGCAGGTATGCTGTTTATTTGTGTAGGATAAAATGCTTCACAATGTTAAAAATAATATTTACCTCCATTTTTTTTAAATCTTCTGCTACAGGAAGAGATATCTGACCATAACTCTTCAAAATATACAAGTCACTACGTTAAATCATGCAATACCGAAATGCTCATAAACTATTTCTTTCTGCTGGATTAAATTAGAACAACGTTTATTGTGATGGGTTAGCTGTTTCGAAAACGATGAAAACGACACGTATTCTTATTAATGTCTAGAATTTTGGTTAAAAAATATAACGCCAGATTACCTTCCTTGTCTCTGTGATAAAATCTGTTGTGCCCTTTTCATAACTTTCGTTCTCTCCGGCAGTATCACTTCATTTCTTCATTTTCCTCACTCATCGTCTTATTATTTAGCATATTTTATGCACTTACATTTTTGCTCTGACCACTCTCTAGACTTGTTTACTTTTCGCCAGGTAAATCATAGTAATACAAGGCTAATTAGACAGGTCAGCGGATAATACTTTATCACTTAAGTCGTCTTGCCACCTTTGATAGAGACGGTCACTGTTGACACACAGGTGGTCTCGCCCGATCGACGTAAAGAAATCCGTCTTGGAGAGGTACGCGTAAACACAGGTGATATATGTAATCGCTTCCGCTGGACCATCTCTATCATCTCTGTATCAATATTACAGATAACCTGTCAGAGGAGACAATATGGGCGGAAGTATTAGTCAGGAAATAAGTTCACCGATGTGTTTGTGAGTTTGTACAAATACAACCGGTAGTATTACTGCCATATTTGAAAGAGGTCACGATTTTAAATTTTAAAATTGATATTTTAAAACACGTGAGGGATAATAAGGATTTAACACCCCGACCCACATAGTTCCAAAGAGCTTACCATTGGTTTAATTTGAGAGCCGGAATAGACTTTGGCTTTCATTGGCAAGTTGGTCTAAAAGTACAATCTGGGACTTGAACTGAGAAATGGAAATATAATCTAGCGACATCGGAGATACAGATCAGACTGCATTGCAACGTCAAATTAGCAATTCCCAGTAGCCAGAGAGAAGGATCGGACAAAGTATTCCAGAATTAAAAGTGACAGATCAAAGTATTTGGGCGTCTTTATAATTTAAAAGAGAAACGGCATTTTTAAAATACCAAGACTGGAAACTTAAGGAATCAGAGCACCCGTCATAACAGGAATACTAAAATTTCCCAGACCAAGTGTGCGAAGCATCTAAACAAAGTTGCTGTGTACATTTTACTGTGCCAGGAGATTGTGTTCTCAAGTACATTGGGGTGAGTGTAAACATTTATTTTACCATGTGAATTGTGACATGTATGTACGTGCTAATTGGTTATAAGCAATGAGAAGTGATGATTGCATCACATGTGCCTAAAGTGTATAGTATCATTTTGTGAGATATGTGTACCTTGTTAATTGTAATTTAGGCAAGCCATTGCCCTCGCGCTGTCCAGACACATTTTCCCCATTAAAGTAACCAGAAGAATAACAGTGATTTCTAATCATATTCCCTGAGTTATATTGTGTATACTGTCGTGAAATATTCTAATCCACATATATAAATTAAAACGTAAATGTAAAGCCTAACAAATAACTTCAATAAAAGGAAAGAAGAATGGTAAAGAACAGTGCTGTCACAAGGACTGTACTCGAAATCCCCCTTGTTTTCTACTTCGTCTGCAAATTGTAACGTTTCACGTTGATAGTAAAAGCCTACTGCTTTAATACCCGACTTCTACGATAAAACATGTGCTGCATTTCTAAGAAAAACCTTGAGATACGCAGGCTGACCTAGATTTAAAATTCCATTCATGTTTTTTTATACACTACGTTACCTAAAACGAAAGACAGATGGACTAAAGATAGAAAGAAGGGAGGGCTGATCGGAGGAACACATGCAACACTAAACACGCGTCTCGTGATACACAATTACTACCATCACGCGTGTAAGGCCACAAGCACTAGCTTTTTTTCAAATCGTCAGTGATAAAAAACACTACCCATACCAGAGTAAGGTTTTTAAATCCTGAAAAACGCTTATTAGGAAATATGACATTATACTGGTTTACGTTTGAAAACATTACAGTACCCAGACACCACCTCGTATTCGAAGTAAACAGGAGGTAGAAGAAAGTGCATATTTTGAACGCAGCCACTTAGCTCCTTTAAATTTGTATATTTGGGTTCCTTAGGACTTGCTGACAAATAATATGTTAAACGTTACGCAAATAGTCTAGGAAATACCAAATTATAGCCAAAAGAAATAGTGAGGGATGTTAGACAACACCCAAATCAGAATCGCTCAGTGGCAGATTTTCAACACACCATTGTACGGGAAATATGCTGACATGTTACCTCCTATTTGATTGGCGGAAAATAAATGTAAGGCTAAACACGATTAGTCGGACTATAAATACTACTTCTTTGTTGTTAGGGGAAACGTGAGTAGGAGTACTTTTTTGAAAAGCTGTGTAAACATGGCATGATTGGTTAGACCTGCCAATATAGTCAATTAGAGGCGTCAGGTCAACACCACATTTGCAAATAAACTTACTACAGAACCAGTGCGTTGAGCGCCAGTGCATATTTTTCTAAATAAAAGCCTGGGACATCGGCAGATCGAAATTGTGCTATATTCAGTGCCGGTCAACGTAATTCTGTATTATTTCCATGAATTGTGGTAAGCTTGAAATATTTGATATCTTTTAATGAAAATTGAATGTAAATTGATAATTTATGTCTGTATATATGTGTGGTTCAGTAGCGAACATGAGGTAAAGCCTATATAATGCTCCAGCCTGAACAGAAGGTGTCGGAGGAAAGTAAAACTACATGGAATTGCCAAACAGTACACTGACACCTATATTATTGACTAGAAAGAAATAATGCTGGAATTGCAGAGGCGTAGTAACCATTAGGGAGGAATATACTGGTGAAAATTGTTTCAGATGAAGATAGCAGTTGGCCTACCGCTCTGAACTCAGTGTTTGTTATGTATTGTGCTCAGTGTAGAAATAGAGTATAAATTAGTTCTGAAGTAGGAGGTACAACCTTCTTGTTTCAGGGACCGTGGTCCTAAAGTTATTGAGCAGCACCTGGTCAGAGCTTTGCTGAATCCAGAGGCGGACAGCATACTCCTTGGTCCATATAGCAAACAGTGAGGTGTCTCCAGAATACAGGGAGGCTATCGAGCAGAGGAGTCCTTTCCTGCCGCCATCACAACAGATAAGCCTATGTGGCCCGCGGAGCTCAACATTTTGTAACCCCATCTTAAACTGACATTGTATAAAAAGAAGAGGGGAAATTAATTGTTTTAATGCCAGGAACTGAGAACATCTCCAATACTAGTTCCAACAGAAACAAACACGTGAAGTCATGATGACAAATACCAACATAGCTTGAAAAACAAAACCAGTATTACCTCATAGTACCACTACACAACTGACACACATAGTATAATACTAAGAAAATATGTCACTACAAGATTCATATTTATAAATTATGTACATATAAATTGTGATTACATTTTATTATGATTCCTGGTTCACTTTGTAGTTGAATCAGGATCTCTATTAGTGAAAGTAATTAATACATATATATTTGAAAATTTACCAGTGACTCATTTAAGATAGTCTCATAGAGTGTTATATGTATGTGAGTGTCAAACTGTTGTCAAGTGTGGTGGAATAAATTAAATTGTTTATCTGTCTGTTATTGTTGTGACTTACACTTCATCATTTACAAAACCCTAGACATTCAACGTAGTCATCACAATATTCCAGAATAATTCTGACTGAGGTATAAATATGTGGCAGCAAGTAAGGTCATCTGTAATACACTACACTTATTAGATACAGATACCTTCACAGCTGATCTCAGTCAGTACACTAAGTCCCCTATAAATATTTATAATATCCCACTTTACCACATATACTCAGGGAGAATAATTATTCAGAGAGGCTAACACTGGTGGGTGGATAGCGAGACAATGAACCTGTTAATTTGCAGCCCACAAATTTACTTAGCAGAGGTATTTGCTCTTTTATTTTTCCTAAAGTTCGTGGTTCGAAGCTACAAGACGGTTCTTAGACCAGACCAGTCTGATTTAAGAATCTTCGCCACTATCTTTGTGATTCAAGAGCTGTGTTCGACACCAACTACCTACAGTGGACACGTTGTGAAGACATTAGGAGTGAAGTTCATCTAGACGCCTCTAGAGAAGAGTCCTCATCACAAAAAACCTCACAACGACACAGTGCAGTACTTAGCAAGCTAAGTCGTTTGTAACAGGCACGCAAAGGACACTAATAACCATCAGTCCCCAATTAAGTCTCAGTGAAGAGAAATTTTTAAAACCTCCTAAAATCATCTTCATCAACATTTATTTAAATTTGTTAAAGACTAATTGATTATTAAATTTGTTATATGTTATTTTACAAATTCATAGTTGATTCAGTTCTTATAGATAAGAGAGCGCATGTATGATCGACAATCTTTAATATATATACATATATTTACAGCCATAGAGCCAAAATTAATTATAAAAGGAATTTCACTGAATTAACTCATCTGGGGGCTTGAACAAGCTAAACCATTGCTTAAAACTTCACAAAAGTTGCCGGGTCAGATATAAGTTAATAGTGTTCTGCCCCATGCAGCATTGTTATTGACTTCTGAATTATCTTGTGGACAATACCTTAAGATAGAAGCGTCATTATCTTTCTATCTATAACTCTGCCAAGAGTAATCTTGTGCGAAGGTTGACACCTCTGACGACCCATTTTAGATACTCTTGAGTTTTGGCCACTGGTGGACCACTACTGCAGAGCAAAGGGGGAGGCACTTCCCGTGACAGTCTCTCTCCACATTAACAAATGTGTACTTAGTCTTAGAGTATTCACAAATAGGCTTTATAATGAAAAGAAAACAAGGGGGGAGGGTTACTTAAAAGGAAAAAAAAATGAAATGAGTAAACTATACGTCCTTATCCGGAAACACGTGTGCATCATTTCTCCTGTTATGCTCCTAATGGCACAATACTTAACTGTCCAAGCACTTCACGCGCTCATGCAGTGGCAGTTTCTCCAGCAATTTATTTTATATAATGAACCTACCAGCTAACGCACAACCTCGCGTTAGAGGCCTCAAACGACATGCCTGAGGGAGCAGTGGTTAAATTATTTCTTCATCTCCCGAGAGACTCCCGGAAACCACACGGGGTATTGAATCCTCGATCACTGTTTATTTCTCATGTTAACGAGCACAAGACACAATAACTGAATTTTCTTCGCGAGCTTTCTGCTTGCGAAATAATTTCATCCGTCTATAAACCCGATTTTCTGCGCTTTAAAAATCGTATGTGCAAGCATATGCCATAGAACTCAATTCTTACTTCTTTTGTTGACAGGCTTATTTATAACTCACTACACTCAGTCTCTCCCCCCTCTTCCCCCACCATTCTCCCAACGTTTCCGTGAAAATCTTCGGTCTCCTCTTACAGAAGCACGTATTCCTTTTCAGGCGCTCTTTCACAACTTGTAATAATCGGCTTCTACTAAGAATCCCATACTTAATCATCACAACAGGACACCACATTCCGATGTGCCTCATTACCTCAACTTCTTCGTTTTGTTTACTTGTTTAAAAAAAAAAAAAAATGTACGTTTTTCTGGAGCTGACATTCCGTGTTTACGGTATATCGATACTTTATATGAAAACGTTGGCAATCTTATTAGCATTTGTATCGTCGTATTGTGATGAAATCTGTCTTTGGAAGAAAAAAAAATTCTCGTGTAGACATGTTATAAATAACTTTTTCTCTAAACCAATGAAATATTATTAACTAAATAAAATTTGCCCCGTGTAGTTCCCGGGGGGTCCCTGAAGAGACAATGAAAGAATAGGACTACTCCACCCTCAGGCGGTTGTACAAGGCGACTAAAAGGATGTTGTGCACGGGGCTGGCAACCTTATCACATAAAACAAACAGCCTCATAAACCATTGTTGCAAGTGTATGTGAATTCTAGGTGCAGGCTTCCTGCAAAAGGACCAGCTAACATGGTGGTTCCGTGCTCCGTATTGAGAATTTTAATGTTTTATTTGATTAAATCCTTCCTCATTACCTATGACAAGTCCTGTGCTGAAGTGACTAAAACATGCGTGTAGGCCCTACATACTTTGTTAAGTAGTTTGTTCCTTCCTTGCTATCACGCTATCTACTAGAAGTCTTTACGTTAAGAATGGAAAAAATGTCACCACAAACATTTCAGGGTCTGGTGCTGCAGAACACAAGTATTTGGCGTGACCGTATCCAATACAAGGCATCAAACATCCGAAGAGGCCATTTTTGACTGAAACCTGAACTGGTTTCAAAGTCCCCTTTCAATTATGCCATCTTTGCACGGTTGTAATAGCCTGTTTCAATACATGATGTCTCCGTCAAAAGGGCTTGAACCATTCAAATATCGCCCAAATGGTAACAAAGCGTGGAAAGAGCACGTTACCCCTTTTGAACGCCACTAACAGGGGCTCCGTCAAATGCGATATTTGGTAAATACGGGATAGATTGTGAGCTGAGAGGGAAAATGACGGAAAGAAATGTTGGTACATGATAGTGTGTACAGTTATAGCAGACCACAATGTCTTTTATATTTGAATATGCGCTCTAATATAACCAACAGACCTTGTGTCTAGGTTAAACACATAAATTCCAAGACGAGTAAATCAAGGTCATAGTTTGCTTTGTGTTTTCGTCGAATAAAAGCTATACTAAGTCTGAACGGGAATGAGCGTGAAGTGTTTTCCTAGTGGGTTAACAGCTGTGACGATAATACAATCCAATAAACGTAATGCAGAAAGAAAACAGCAACACTGCGAAAATTGGACAACTGTATAATAACTCAACCAACGGGCTGATCACCCGTTTGCCAGTCACTTCGATTACGGAAACAACAGCAGATGGATTGATTTGCCGTTGCCCTAAAGACGCCAATAGGCGTGATGGGAAACAATGGCAAAGAAAACCTATCTGCTGTTGCCCTAAGACGCCACTAGGCGTAATGGCCACTGACTGCTTTGACGGTCGGTGGCTAAGGACGGAAGAAGAAGAAGAATAATAACTCCGGTTTTTATTCAAACACGACATTAAACTATGACTACGGCAACATTGAATTTGCTAATGAATGCATGAAGGTACTGACGTCTGTACATGTAAGCACCGCTGAACGTCTCAACGCACTGCTTAACGACTGAATGTCTCTACGCACTGCTAAATGAATTAATGCCTCTTGATTTGTGGGGGGGGGGGGGGGAGAACTATATATATATATATATATATATATATATATATATAAATAAATATATAAATATATATATATATATATATATATATATATTTGATACTTAACTTCTTCTTCTTCTTCTTCCGTCCTTAGCCACCGACCGTCAAAGCAGTCAGTGGCCATTACGCCTAATGGCGTCTTAGGGCAACAGCAGATAGGTTTTCTTTGCCATTGTTTCCCATCACGCCTATTGGCGTCTTTAGGGCAACGGCAAATCAATCCATTTGCTGTTGTTTCCGTAATCGAAGTGACTGGCAAACGGGTGATCAGCCCGTTGGTTGATACTTAACTGGATGAATATATTTTAGAAATTACAGACATTCATTAGATGACGTCTGTGAAATATTCCTGTCTCACGCGACGTTTTAATTCCAAGAACTAACGAAAACCATTCGTTTTATCAGAATGTAACATGAATGATAGAACTGACAGGATTTCCTACCATGATAGCAGTAACCGAAAAGTGTCACATGGGATATAGCAAACAAGGCTAATATGAAGAGTACAGTACTGCATCACAGCGGTAACAAGTCTTGTCAGCCCCGTAATTATTTTTAGACAAACTATTCACCCGGGATCTGGTTTTGACGTTTCATCACCACAGCTGCACTTGTGTCCCAGTCTCCAGCCATCGGCCTCGTCTCAAGGCCGTGTTCGAGGGAGGGTAGCTTAGGATCGCTTAAGTTACAGCGGTTTTTTCCCCTGGTTTTTGAAGAGAGAGTGAACTACTAACGAAAAGCACGGATTTTCTTTCTTTCTTTTCTTTTTTAATCACACTAAGAGGATTGTTAAGTCAGGTGCCGTGCCTCGAGGAGTAGACGATCTCGTCACTTCACGACTCGATTTTCATTTTTATGCTCTTCATTTCTGTTGTTGATCTCTGCCCATGCCTTACTGTCAAGTTATCCATGATCTTTTCTCTTTCCATCTATTTCCCATTCCATCTATCCTTCCCGTAGTCCCGTTGTTTTCAAGTGTCCCTCTTTTCATCGCATGTCAAGTGAAGGTTGACTGTCACGTCTTCTTCATCTTTCTGACTAGATTTCTGCGTCAAGGCTCGGCTTCACACAACATTGGTTCGATATAACACTTCAGAACTCTCCTCTTACGTGTGTTCTTCTTCGTACATTTTTTTAAAATGATAATGATTTATTGCATATGATGTTGCTTGTTTTATGGAACGCTATTTATGCTTGTCATATTCATTTCTTAATTTCAGTAATGCATTTAATCTTCATATCCGACCAGAATGTCTTTTATATTTGGGCATGTTGCCCTAATGTAACCGACTAGGTTGAACGGGATACGTCTCGCCAAAACGAAGGCAAAAATAAAAAGTAATGCATTTTCCACTGATATAACAACTATGTTTAAAACAGCATGTGTTTTTTAAACGCTTCCTTTAGTATTATTCTGCATGTAAGGCGGGGGATCCTTTGTTTGGAGGTAGCTCCTGTTACTATTTTCTTGATGGTCACGCCATGTCCTTTTCTGCAATTTCCGTTCTATAACCGTAAACAGATGCAAGATAAAATATCAAAGTAGAAAGTGAGTACTGAAGGAGGAGGATTTAAGAAGTAGCAAATATGGTAGTCAGAGGAAGAACAGGAAAGAGATAACAACAAGAAAGAGATAACAAACAGCCGTTTAAACTAAAGCTTGTACATAATTGGCACGTGGCAATGCAGTCAGGTTTCGTATGTCAGAAAAAACTTCATACAATAGCTTGAAACTTTTTCTTTTTAAAAAAATGTCAAACACTCCTTCGCTCTCCACGTTCCTCTCACTCTTTTTAACCATCATTCATTATAAACTACGCCCTCCCCCCACCCCGCCTTAAAAAAAGCATGCATTATTCATGATACATTCTTTGCCATTAAATTTGCTAACGTAAAAGCAATTCCCATTCTTGAAATCATATGCTTTGAGTGTCTTGATGAGTCGAAAAAGTACACTTAGAATAACAAATGTTCAAAATATTTAAAAAAAAAAAAAAGCAAATGACAAAAAGCTCCTGCTCAAGGCGTATTTTGAAACTAAGTGTCCGAGATGTAATTAATTTCTCTTCTCATACCCCCCCCCCCCCCATCTTACACCCACCCACCCCCTCTCAAATATCAGCATGATGTTTTACTCCTATATTTAGAACAGTTGCTTGTCAGGAAAAGAAATGGGCGGGCTCTCTAAATGTGAATCTAGATGGCACCCCTCTCAACCCCCCATAGAGAAACATACTTGCAAGTATATAGTATATTTTTTAACAGTAACTACTATCATAATAGTGTCCGATGACACCCCCTTCCTCACTGTCACTCGGGGCGGACCGCACCCTCGCAACTCACACCCCCCCCCCCCCCGCTACTGGGGTGGGGTAAGGGGGTAGTTATAACAAGCACATGTTCTCTACAATGTGGTACAGTTACGTTCAGCGTATAAAAATAGATGGTCAAAAACAGCAATCAACTACGGAACAGAGGGAAAAAATGGGGGGGGGGAGGGAGAGAGAGAGAGAGAGAGAGAGAGAGAGAGAGAGAGAGAGAGAGAGAGAGAGAGAGAGAGAGAGAGAGAGAGAGAGAGAGAGAGAGAGCGAGAGAGAGAGAGCATGCCAGCAGATATTCAAATCGCAATGGAAGCCAACCACGGAGACTGACAGACAGATATGATAGAAAATTCCTGTCAACCTTACGTGCCCCCAGCTCAACATGAAAACGGATGAATACAATCTTTATAGATACTGACTGAGGTGTCAAAAGATAATAGATAGCATCAAACGACAGCTAGACTCTCCCCAGTTTTGTTTTTATCAACACTTGTTATCAGATTGGCAAGTTATCTTTTCACTATAGCAGAAGAGAGCACTGAAATACATAAGCATGCACTGATGTATTGCTGCTATTCCGCAGCAGGACCAGGAATCATTTGTACAAATGACTAGGCTTAAAGACAACTGCACTAGAAACACCGAATGAAGAACGCAAAACATATATGACTATTCCTCATTTTTGTCTTAGAATATGTCTAAAATTACCGAGTGCTTACTGAGGCGAATTATATAATATGTGATTTCGGACTTCTCACCGACATGTCTGTAATCAGACTCCGAAAATACCCCTTCAACTGACAAAGGCTATGTCCCAGCATTTACACACCTGCAACAGATTACTATATATATATATATATATATATATATATATATATATATATATATATATATATATATATATATATATATATATATATATATATATAAACTTAAGCAACCACACCAACATTAGCCCCGTATACATGCCGAAAATGAGTAGAGAGCATCCAGTTAAGGTGGGTGTTTGTTTGGTAAAAACTTCATTTACTGCCACAACTATGAAACTGCTTCGAGTATTGGTGGAGCGGGGAATGCAGGGAGCGAGACATGAAAGAATGAGGCGCATACAAGAAAAGCAATTCCGCCAGCGATAACGCACACGCTCGTACAAGGTGAAGCGGCAATATCCTTAGCTGCCGTCCTGAGCTATTACAAACGCAACGTGATGGCGCACCACAAAGTAGACATGCAATTGTGTGGAGAGCATCAAGATGGACAGATACACCTTTCAGTCGTAAACTACAGCAACCTGGAACGTTGGCGTTGAAGAATACTGGCATAGCAAGACGGATTTAGAAGTGATAAGTTTTTTTTTCATCGGCTGTCAGCTGTTCTGCTGCATGTCGCGTACATTTTAATTTTCACATCATTCCTGCTGTGACTAAAAGCGAATCTGCCGCACGCGAATCTGCCGCACGCATGCGCGCATTTACTGTGTCTGAAACCATGAACAACAAATCTGCTACACAACAGAACTAAACCATTGAACATAATTTTTAATAAATAAGCTATATGACAAATATTGCATGGAGTTTTAAGTAACAAGTATTAGCATTAGCAAAATTATTTTTAAAGCATTTAACGAGGCGCGAAAGTTAATACTACATTAATAACTGGATAAACAGTTTTAATGAATACGCAGATTTCAAAAGTAGAAAATATCTCAAGCTTAACAAGGAAAGGAAAAACAGCTACCATGTCACTTTAACTTTGGAAAAATTACCCATACACGCCCCACCCCCAATGTTGATTTTACTTCACTACCGTCTTCATACTAATAAGAAAACCAAATGAAATGTTCTCATTTGAATATCGCACCCTCTGACCTGGCTTACATTAGGAATATAGAAAAAGGTTGGGGGAGAGGGTGGTGGTGAACAGGAAATTACATTATCTCTCTCTCTCTCTCTCTCTGAATTGTAAGTCGCTACATTTTGAATGAAGATAAGAGAGATGTCGGGAGATAGGGAAAATATCACTACACAGTCAACACTCATGAAGATAGAGAAATACTTCAAATAGGTTCTGGAGGGAGTTAAACACTGCATAGATATGAACACAAACAGAACCAAACAGTGCGTGGTTATATGTGGAGGACAGACAGATTCAGGATTTCATGTAGAACAAATAGTTAGCTGGGCGTCGCACAGAGCTGTAAATATGCATTTGGACAACTTAATTCTCGCAGATTTCCCTCATCCACACGGCCCCACTTTTTTTTATGGCGGCACATGTAATAAGGTATCAACATTATAATGAACTTGCACGTTAAAAAAAAGTTTGTAAAAAATATGTTAATGATGAGTATGATAAAACTGGCGTGACAATGAATACGTAAAACTACTGGGGATGTGAAAAGTTTGCAAGTTTGGGTGATGGGAAAATTCAGCATTCCTCGGTGGATCTGGGGTCCGTTTATCTGCGCGCGCGTTATAGAGAAAGGGAGGGGAGGTAGCGGCGACTAATTCAGCACTTATTCATGCCAGTTTTGTCAGTTGAAAACGTTCCAAAGTTGCCGCGATTTTTTAGTACTGAGTAAACCGCGAATCTCTACTGCATTTGCTTAGCGTGATGCGATCGAACAATAATGTAGCTGTGTACTTCAGTTATCAATCAATTTCTCAGTCTTGTGTACCCCAGATAAATATACTTATCAGAGAGATTAAATCGCTGTGGTGTCTGTGCCTCTTTCGCGTCTTCCCCCACGCGGAATCTGCGAGCCCACAATATAGGCCAGCCTAGTTTACTTTTAATTTCTGATCAAAGTTCTGGAATCTTGTGGTAAAACTATATCTCTCAAGTCTGCCGGAGTTTATTATTTCAGAGTGTGCACTTAGAAACTGAAACGTTTTCTAATTTGAACAGTGTGTGTTGAGCTCATATTTTTTTGGGGGGAACGGATTGCCAAGTGTAGTCTCGAGTGCGACGTTAAGTACAAGGAGTTGGATTACAGCACCCCTGGGCATAAAAATACGACACGGGGAACACTGGTTTCTGGATTAACATAAAAATAGTCCGGTAAGTATTTTTAAAATAAACTTTACATAAGCTCCTCTTTCTATGATGACATCTGTATATTTCTTCAATCTTCTGAGTGTATGACATTGTTCTTCTTCTTCTTCGTTCATCCTGAAAAGGGCGTTGGTTGCGTTGTGTCCGTTTACAGCGAAGCTGCGATAATGCGCCTTTCGGCCGATACATCCGACTTCAGCACAGCATTTTTGGGACCGGGTTACCCTTCCCTCTTCGATCCCTACTCACTCAGCCAGACTGCAGTGATGCAGCCTGTTTCCAGGACCACCACTTGGAGGTGGAGTAGGGTCTTGGTCAGCTCTGATTCGCTGACCCTGACGCAAGCAGTCTAGCTATGGGTCGCTAACTGCATTCCTCACTGTTGACGCGTCTTAGGTCCCATGACATTGTTCCATTAATAACATATCGCCATCTTGTGTCATGCCTCGTGTAGTTCCCAGGGGGGTCTCTGAAGAGACAACGATAGAATAGGACTACTACAAACTCAGGCATGTCGTACAAGGCGACATATTTGAGGATTTGCATGAGGTTGACAACCTCATCACGTAAACCAAATTGCCACATAGACCACTGCTGCAAGAGCATGTGACTTCTTGGTGCAGGCTTCCAGCAAGGGGACCAGCTGCAGTGGCGGCTCTAAGCTCCATAATAAGCGCCAAAGAAAAATATAATCATCGTTTTTCCTACATTTTTTTTTCGTTCAGGGTTTATCTTTCCCTGTATGTTGTGACGCCATTGTAACATGACATATCCTCGACTTTTGTACCAGCTGCAGTGGTGGAGACATGCTCCGTAAGGAACACAAAGGAAAATGTTCAAGGTTTATCTTTCCCTGCACATTTTTCAAACCGCTGTAACATGAATCATCCTCTACTTTTTTTTTAAGAGAACTGTAACCTTCTAAAAGCCAAATTTTCTGTTTCATTTGTGTTTCCATCGAGGTAACACTGACATGCGCCCCAGCTCGGTGTAACATAACAGACAGGAACCGTGTGCGCGTATCAATCTTCCTAACAGATATCAGTGACCCACCTACTAAAACGCAGCTGTTGCCAGCCCTCACTAAACAAACCATTTCTTTTTTTCAAAAGCCAATGTCAGTATTTTTCAAACTTCTACTTTCTCAGCGAACTACGAGGTTTTATTTCTGTCAACACTCAAAAAGTAAATATCAGTATTTTTCAAACTTTTTTTCTTCTCTCATCCAACGAGGTTTTATTTATGTGAACAAACAATTCCCGTGTCAGCCCCCCCCCCACCCCTCTTTTTCTTCTTTTCTTCTTTCCCAAGTGTCTATCCACTACTGATCTCGAAATTATAAGATCATCCTTAAGTGTAACTTTAAGTCATCAAACATGAGAGCTACCAAATAAACAAACAAACAAAAAATAGGGATTATGGGGTCAGTTTGGACAACATCCCTGATCAGTACCGAACTTTCGAATTCTGAATCATCTCACGACCACAGTGTTTAATAATATCTGACAATGAGAAGATAGTTAAAACAGTTCCAGGGTAGAGCTGCCAACGACAAGTTCTTTCCGTTATCTGTGACGAATGTCGTGAAATGCATGTCAGCGAGCGCTGTGAACTTATCTGGCGTCGTCCATGCTTTGAAATGTCCTGTTTATTCCACGCACAACTTTTTAAGTTCTCGAGACAGCCTTTTTCAAAAATAATTTCCCATTCGTAGCTACGTACAATCTGTATCGGCGATAAGTCATGTGATTTTTTTCTCTTTCTTCTAACCACGATAATTTTCAATTACAAACTGTCACTCTTGTTTAAAGATAGTCTCCAGGATATACCTGCTTCGTCTGCATTAAATCTATCCCCATAATTAAACATTTTCAAAACAGCTTTCAGCACTTTCATCAACCAGCATTGTGTAGACTGCACCAATAAAATTCATCAGTCATTCCTGCTCCTTATGAGCATAGGATTACCACTGCAGCTGGCCCTATTGCAGCAAAGGAGGGTAAAGGTCAAGGATCCCGTTACACGCCTATTAGGCATATTGGTAATATGGTGCTAGGCCCATATTTTCTTGACAATCGGCACACTAGGGATGATGTGGTCAGCATCACGCCGGCCGCCTTAACCTTCCCAGAGTTGCTCTGGTACCCAATTCACGAGGCTGGGTCGACCTCGGAGCCGTTTGTGGTCTAAAAAATCTCACCTGAACTGGGGATTGAACGATGGACCACCGAGCTAGGAAGCCAGTGCACTAACCACTGTGCTACCGCGGCTCCTACTGCAGCAAGCCTGCACGAAAGTATTCATGCGCTTTTGCAGCGGTGGTCTCTGTATCAATTTGTTTTACATTATGATGTTGCCAACCCCATGCACAACTTCAAGTTAGTCGCCTCTTATGACCAACCCAAATGATCGTAGTTTGTTTCCAGTATATATTACTCAATTAGTCGGGTATCTATTTCGTCTTCCAGCAATTCCATTATAACTCTAGCTCGCCACCCATGTCTATTTTGAGCCGTATTTTTAGGTCTCCCCATGAGACACTCTCCCTCTCTCTTCCACTTTTCTTTTCCCCCGTGGGTTCATAATGGACGTGCCTGGTTATATTTTTAGTTACGTTCTATCCATCTCCATTTTCTCTCTTTAATCTCCAACTGTAATTGTAACTATCCGATACTTTTTTTTTTCAAATATCTGTTATTTCATCTGGCCATTTTGGTAAAAAGGATGCAAGGTTTAATGTTTCGTCTCTATACTATCACTACCAGAATATATACAGTGTAAAAATATTAGACAGGATGTAACAATACAAATATAAGAATACACGTGTAGAGGAAACATTGGGGACATGCATGAAATGGATAAAGGAATCAAGGAAAACCCGTGAACGGATGGCACAGGACATGTGGGCTTGGCATGTCTTTGTTGAGGACCTTGTACTCCATGGAGAGCTGATAATGATCTAAAATAATATAATATGACTGATAACGATAAAGATATAAAATACTATAATATGACAACACACACATGTATCAATATCATAAGTCGTGCATTCCTTTCCAATTTTATCTATGTCTTTTCTCACACGAGTCTTTCAATCTAACTCATTAGATCAACTGCTAACTTCAGTCCTGACTGTGATCTATTTTCCCCCCTTTCTCATGAACCATTATTCCCACCAGTAATATTTCGAAATCCAGTCGTATTTTCAATAAAGTTGAGAGACAATATCTCTAAGCGGAGAGGGAGGGAGGGAGAGAGAGAGAGATAGAGAGAGAGAGAGAGAGCGACGAAGACATCTAAAGCTAAACAAACAAGAAGCTCATTAGAGAAAAAAAAAGAAAGATCAAAATACTTTTAATGCGTAGAGAGAACAGACACAGAGAAACCCTCTCTGATTAACTGAGTTACCGGAATGTCAAAATGACGCACATAAAAGAAAGGCAGTAAAGGATTTAGAAAGACTAGCCCACGTGTTTATGATATCACTTGAAGTTTCAAAAAGCCTCAACAGGCAAAACCTCGTTAGACTGTCGGAAAGCTAACAGTACCGTACTCGTCCTACAAGACCATTTATTCTGTCAACATCGAATTTCACTGTTTCCTGCTTCTGAGCATGCCATCGGTACAGGTTAAATTTGTTCTTCAATTTATAAAATCGGTCCATCTCTTGTTTGTTTTTTCTCCCCAGGTTACCATGCTGTGCTTATTATTAATAATGAATATTAACGGAAAATACCGTATACTGACCGAACTCAAAATGACGATGGAAAAAAAATCACGTTTTCTTTACTTCGTTTACTTCGAAGGAATTAAGTGTTGAGCTTACCCTTCTAGTATTACACTAAAGTTATGTCTTCTTGCCTAAGTGCATTCAAATATTTCATCGTCCCGGGGCTTCCTTTAAAGTCCAATAAAACCCAAAACCTTTACTTTTCATTGGCAGTATTTCAGCCACCACGAATACGAGATTACAGTTGTAAGCCTTTATAAATCTATCAGCCTCCCCTCTTAACCACGTTACACTTCAGATATTTCAGCTGTGAAGTATCCAGTTTATTATGGCAAAGAGAAAGCAAACATCGACAGACAAGGGATAAAGAGACCGTATAAACTTCAACTAATAGGAACGGCCTAAGATATCGGAAAGATCAACGTTTGTTGAAAGCGATGATTTATCGCGTTTCAACTTTCAAAGTGAAACAGTCCAGCGTATCTTTGGAGTAAATAAGAAAAACCAAAGCTTAGCGATTCTTCTCCCTCTCCCCCCCCCTCCCCCCTTAGCTATTTAAAAAGATGTGTGTAAGTTATAAAATAAAATCAATGTTACCCGCTCTTCCAGCAAGTATCACAGTTAATGAAAATACGTCTTTTACCGCAGGCAAGAAAAACAACGTCAATGCAAGGCGGTAAGGATTTAAAACTGAACCTGTTGTTGTTGGACTAGAGCTCCTGAGCTTCTCCTTTTGCAGCCAATACCAAGTTGAAGACTCCTTGATATTATCTACACTGTAGATCTAAGCTTTTCCTGCGGCTTTTCTTCAATTCCGAAAAGTGTCGAAGTCATGAGCTCTAGTTCTTCTAGCCTGGCTTGCATGTAAAGGATAATCACATCTGGACTCAAGCTAAGAGGAAGAAGCGCGTGGCATACTGTGTATTCCCCGCCATCCAAAGGCGCTCTCCAAATAGGCACCGGTTCTGGGCTCTCCCAAGGAATTGCCAAGTCCTACATAGAGCCACTTTTCAGCTCCCCTCTGCTTATTATGGGTCCATAGTGAGATCCTTCCGCATGCAGCCAACTAGGTAAAACCCAGAGTTACGTCTGGGCTCAGGTGACTCCTCCAAGCTTAGTGTGCAATGCTATGTTCTCAACATGTTTCACCATATGGGGAATCCCTGGAAGTGTGCGAAAGATTTCAAGAGTCAATGAGGGTGTAATAAGCCTCACAGACAGAGGTTCACTTCGACACCTGTATATTATGGCATTGCGCTTATCTGGCGGTCATATAAGGATGATTCCAGATAAGCCTCCATGCATGTCAGAACCTGTTAACAACAACCACAGCACTTCAGACTAGGCTGAAATCATATCTGTGCAAGGACCAAAACAGTTGTCCGACGGAGGAATGCTTTCTGATGATAAGACTGCATCATGTGGTAACATTATGTTATATAGTTTCCTATCATATCATTGTACCTATATGGAAATGAAATGCAAATAATGATGATAATAATAATAGTAAGAAACGTTCTGTTCTGGTGACATTATTTTCTCCCAACTTTCCCCCTCTTTTCTGTGACAATTCTTGGTTTAATGGGAAAGCAGGGATGAATAACACTAGACAGCCATGTGGTTTTCTGCTTTTTTTGGGAGGGGGGGGGGAGAGAGAGAGAAGAGGGGGAGGGAGGTAGAGAGAGAGAACTAGCTGGGAAGAATCCAAACTTAAACTCAACCCGTGTGCAACATTGAATCACTACTATTTTCAAGACCGGCGTTTATTTTCGGTGGTCAACAGAGCAGCCTTCAACGAAGACTTAGAATATATGCCTTGGAAACGTGAACTGTCGGTTGCTGAACAGCCCATTAATCACAGCGGTATATTACGAGTGTCTGACGCGAACCTAATAAAATAGCTCGATACAATTTTGCAATATTAGAAAGCAAGTAGTGGGGCACTTGATGTTAGTAACAAGAAATTCAGACACAGATCTTTAGCAGTAATATGTAACGGTAAAGCGGTGTGGATGTTCATGTTTATCTGTTGCCCTGTTTTCAATAAGGTGGGGGGGGGGGGGGGGGGGAAGAAATCAAGTTTAATTAGCATAGCAGCTATTTCATTTCCTATTTTAACTGGGCGCTCCTTAAAGGAGCACAGTGCCACCACTGTAGTAAGTAAGCCCGCCCCTTGCAAGAAGCTCGCGCCAAAGTATTTCATACACTCTTACATTGGTTGTTTCTGCTGCTGTTTGTGTTTTTACGTTGAGGTTTCCAGCCCGATGCACAATTTACACTAGAGGCCTCCTGAGGGAGTAATGGTCTTATTTACCCCGGAAATGAAACGGGGTTGTTATACTTCACTTTACACTTTTCAAAGAATCATTTGATCTACAATTTAATGTTTTTTGCCCTATTTATTTCAGTAGCTTGAAACGTTTTAATTAAATTTATTATAAAAAGAAAAAAAAAGAGCTAAATATTAAACTATATTTCTACACATCTTTGCGTTCAAAGCACTAGAGAAGAAAGGAAAAACTGTTACAGTTTTATATTTTTAAAAAAAAGGGGGGGGGGGGGGAATAAAGGGGAGCGGAAAGGTTCCACATCGGAGGCTACAGTTTTCTGAATACACCTCAAAGTGACGTCCACCTCAGGATGTACGATAATGGGTGTATTAAAAAAAAAAATATATATATATATATATATATATATATATATATATATATATATATATATATATAGATATAGATATATATATATATATATCCGATGAAGCCGTTTTATTGCTGCAATACGAATAAAAAGCTTCTCGTCTGTGACGGATGTTACAGTCAGCAAAATGTCGGAGTCTCTTAACTAGTGGCTGACAGCGCAGCTGACTGAGTTTCCATGAACACTACAGAGAAGCAGCAGTTTCTATGTTTAAATTTTAAAGTTTTGTGGGTCATCTCGATGTTGCACATGTCAGGTGATTTATCTTCTCCCCCGCCCCTCAACAGCCGTCATTTCATACTTAATCATCCATCAAAGCACAGCTTTATGTCTGCCCCCCCCCCCCCCTTTTTTTTTCAAGTGTCATGCAGAGACTAGCGTTATGCGATTAAAATTCTTTACAACTTCCTGTCTCTACTATTGTTCTCAATTAACGATGACCCTCCCCAACATACCCCCCCCCCCCCCCCCCCCCCCCCCCCCCCCCCCCCCCCCCCCCCCCCCCCCCCCCCCCCCCCCCCCCCCCCCCACGATAAAATGTCAAGTTTCTCTTCTCGCTATTTTTTTCATCATCTTCAATTCCTTTTTTCATCAGTTTTACACGCTATTACAATATATTCTAATTAGTGTAAAAGCCCGTCATAAGACGGGAATTAAATTCAAAAGCACCAATACCTAACGGCAATTTTACTTATTCAAAAGTATTCAAAAAAAACCCACAGTGCATCACCACAGTTCTATAAATATTTTTGTGCACACCGTCATTTGCGCATTCTTCTTTGGTAAGTGTTACTATTTTCAGGAAAGTACATATAAGGGAAACAATACAATGAATGTCGAACTTTGAACCAAAGTTGCATCCCTTAGCGTTACGCACTGAAAGAAAAAGCTGGAATTTTATATATATTGATTTATAACTTCTCATAAATGACAATCCCCCTCCCACCCTTCACCCCGCACAAGGCGGTTTCCTTCAATATGTAGGTTTACTAATCTAAGGTAATAATGAAGAGCTCTCTTACTTCCACTCATAAAGATTTGATGCGTAAGGTTATTTTTCTTCTTGTATTATGCCACCTGTCGTTGGTGATCATGCCCCTCCACAGCTTCCTGCCCACAGAGCTGCTACACTGACTTCTTTCACGACATCCTTATTAATCTTTTTTTTTTTTAAGCTGTTCATGCTATTCTTAACATTCTTCTGTAAAATCACATTTCTGTAGCCTCCAAAGATTTTTTTTTTAATCGATTGTCCATGACTCACTTCCATGTGACAAGGTTGGATTTATATAACACTGCAGAATTCTCGTTATTCCATTTCAAAAATATTTGTTGCATAAAATACTTTTCATTAAAGGGCGTTAATTAGGGTTCTAGGGGAACCACCTCGCCGGTAGGAAACGACAGGCATTAACGGGCACTAGCCGACCGTCATGAATTGAAGATACTTTGATCATTGGAACTTGTGATGTCTGGACACTTACGCAGGATGGAACAATAGGTAACAGCAAGAGGAAAAGTGAAAGAATGAATGTATTTTATTAAGTTTATATGACATGCGATACATCGGAGCCAGGGATATATGTTCGGACAATTACAAAAATAAACGGCCGAAATAAACATGAAAGTGGAGTATGCATAATTTTATATTCAGAAAGAGCAAGAACAGTAAAGGGGTTTGGGACAAACCAGATTGAGTCCTATTACTTAACAATGGCAGACCCCTATACATTAATTTTACACACACACGAATACACGACAAGAGCGGATAGTACAGAAGAAGAAATCGACACATTCTACAAAGAACTTGCCCGTGGTTATGACACAGTGCAAGCAAATCATATGAGACAGATAAGGTATTTGCATAGGATGCTTTTAATTTTCTGGAATGCATTTTATTTGTCTCAGTTGTTACATGTTGTCTTTGATCAGCAATTTTCCACAATAATATATATATATATATATATCTCAGTCATGCAAAAGAAGGGTAGTCAGTGACATTGTCATCATCAAATCTATACAGCCTCTGACGTTGTCATCATCAAATCTATGCAGTCTCTGACGTTTTCATCCTCATTTTTCCTTTGCGCTCTTTACGAAGCATGGAGCCACCACTGCAGGCTGGTCCTCTTGTAGGAACCATACATAAAACATTGACATGCTCCTGCACCATTGGTTTCTGTGGCAATTTGTTTTACATATTGAGGATGCCCCCCCTCCCCCCCCCCCCCCCCCCCCCCCCCCCAAACTGACGTTTTAACGTACCTACAATTTCGATACATATCTGACTAAAGTAAACTACTACCAGTTACGTATTAGCGGACAAGCGTGATCACATGGCCCGTGTCTGGTTTAAGTGAAAGGATAATGCAGTGACAAATGTTACCAGCCCTATAGGTCTTTTATATTTGGACATGCGCCCTAATATAACCGACGATTGAACGGGACGCGCGCCTCGACAAAACGAGGCAAAATTTTATTTTTTTAAAAAGTACAAGGATACAACGATGCAAATTGCTCTACGAAATCTCAAATACTGTGAAATAAATCACACGTCCATAATCTCTGCATCCAACTCCCTTTTTTTTTGAGTTCTGCTCAGTGTTTGTAGGACACTTTTTTTCTCTCCAATTCTTACCCCTTACTACCCTACTTAACCACATATTTGCTCTACCTCTTTCACCCAAGACTATTCTCAGCTGCCATCCACAAGCAAGTGCTCTGCTCTAACAATAATAAAGTCAAAACTTCTGCTTCCTTTCAAGTCAGTTGTTGAAGAGTACAAAGTTGGAAAGGCAAGGCTTGCAATGATGCTACGCGAGTCAGCTGATGACGTGGTTAAGTCCATTCAGCCCACACTGAAAACGGGAAGGAAGTGGAAAGTGGAAGAAGCTGTTGATGCTGCCCAAGAGTCACTCAAACTGAGGGAGGTAATCGGATACACACAAACGAATAGATGGGGATTTGGTCATGGAGACATCCGCTGGTGGTCCAAGGCATCAAGCAGGGAGCGCAGAGACATGGTAGTTCAGGAGATACGAGAAGCTGAGAATGATAAGAGGTTGCAAAAAGCAGTGCAGCAGGTCCAACAAGGCCAATGGACTACATGGGAAGGAGCCCTGCAGAGGTCCTTGACATGGAATGATATATGGCATATGGCACCTCTTAGGCTCAGCTTCGTTGTCAGATCACTGTATGACCTGCTGCCGTCGGCCACCAACCTTGTGAAATGGGGAAAGTCGGATGATGAGCAGTGCCCCCTGTGCCAGGGGAGGCAGACACTTGAACACGTGCTCTCAGCGTGTAAGGTGTCATTAGGGCAAGGGCGATACACTTGGCGCCATAACAAAGTGCTAAATGAGCTTGCTGCGACAATAGATCTGGCAAGAATGAAGGCGAATAGCAAAGTCCGGCCAGACACCGCAAACACATACTTTCTGAGGGCAGGAAAGTCAGCACACCCCAAACCGAATAAACCTGGTAGCAGTTTACCATCTCTTCTTGATTGTGCAAATGATTGGGAGATGGCGGTAGACCTACCTGGACGAGGGGCATATCCAGAGAGTATCAGAAAATCGCGGAGACGGCCGGATATAGTGCTTCATTCTGCAGCAACGCTTCAGGTCATACTGATTGAACTGACAGTGCCATTTGAATCCAGATTAGATGAGCAACATTCGTTCAAAGCGGCCAAGTATAGTGATCTGGCCGCGGATCTGAGACACGATGGGTTCACTGCAAGGGTCATGGCTGTTGAAGTGGGCGCAAGAGGGCTTGTGGCTGCATCAGTGTATGATCTATTGAAACTGTTGGGGCTGAGGGGACAGTCGAGAACAAGGGCCCTGAAGAGGCTTAGTGAAACTGCCGAAAAGGCATCAGGCTGGCTGTGGAACAACCGCAATGGGGAATGGAGATCGTAACAATAAACGCTGCGGTACAGAAAACACCAGGAATTTTTCTAAGTCCACAATACGCTGAGGTTTGTGGTGGACTAGTGAACGGGCTGCGACTCAGGGGCGACAAGCGGTGTATACTATAAGGGGTGTCAGTATCAAAAGTCCAGTGGGGAACGCGCAGTGGCGACTCGTTGACTTCGCGCTGGTGTCTCAGTGTGTGCGACGGAACGAACGGAATAATTTGTCTTCTCCTTGTTACTTTCACAATTGCCTCCACGGCTGGCGGAGTTGTGGAATTTAAAGTTGCTACCATAAGTGAAATGGGTTCATTTTCGATGCAAGACAACAGGAAGCTGAGACGCTTGGGAGTCATGACCCAAGTGGGCCCGCCCCCCTTAGAGTGTAAAGGAGTATATAGGGCCGAAACACTTGTCGGACGGGGGGACTTCTTCTGATGATCAGATTGCTTCCTGTTGTATCGCTCTGTAAAGAGTTTCCTATCTCATGACACATGAAACTCATATTTCCCTCCTTAAACAGGTCTTCCCATTAACTCCTATTTCCCTCCTTAAACAGGTCTTTTGTGCAATTCTCTCTCGTTCTCTACAATCAAATCCACTGATTCCTTAATCGAGGCCAATCTCTCACAGGCACTCTACCGCGCCATACTCCTTAAACAACACTTCACGCGTTCTTATCCTCTGTTCCTCTCCTGATAAGATTTAACGGTAATTCCCTCTCACTTATCCTATCATTTACATCCCTCGTTTAAATGGATGTTGTCACACGTGAACTATTATTTTTCTCATTGATAACCCGTCCTTTATTCCAAGCTCTACCCAAGCACACAACTTTTAATTTATAGGGAATCAAGTGCCTATCGAACACTTTTTCAACACAAAGAAGTGCACAAGTTAACATGGGAATCACCAAACGGACGAGACAAAAACCAGATAGATCACATAATGATCAATGGCAGATGGAGACATGCACTACAAGACGTAAAAGTAAGAAGAGGCGCAGATGTGGGAAGTGATCATCACCTAGTAGTAGCAAGACTGAAGGTGAAACTCAGAGCTGCTGGACCAGTTGCAGTCAAACAGAAAAGATATAACATCACGAAACTTAAGGACCCCCTCACCAGAAAAGCGTTCATGGTCGACGTAAAGAGACGATATCTGATTACCAAAAGCCAGGAAAGAACAGAGACCGACGATGTGGACCAGAAATTCAACACCATCTCAAGAATATACAAAGAAAGCAGCAAGTCATGCTTGGGATTCCAGGAAAGAAAGAGCCAAGACTGGATAACACCAGAAACGCTAAACACCATAGCGAAGAGAAAGGAAATGAAAAGGAAGAAAACAGAAGCTAAGTCTCCCAGGTTAAAGGCAATATATAGTGAACAGTACAGTCAGCTGGACAAGGAAGTAAAACGTCAAACCCGTGCTGACAAAAGGACATTTCTGGATGACCTTGCAAGACAGGCAGAAGAGGCAGCACTGAGAAACGAACAAAGCACAGTTAAAAAATAACTAAAGCTATCAGTGGAAAACGAGGTGCAAACAACATAACGTTAGTAAGAGACAAGCAAGGAAATCTCATCACCACAGCACAGGGGCAGGAAACAAGATGGGCAGAGCACTTCAGAGAAACACTGAATAAGGAACCACCAGAGACTCAGCTGAATGTTCCTGAGGCTGAAAGTGACTTAGACGTAAATACAGACATTCCACGAAAAGAAGAAATTATCACAGCTATCAAAGGGCTAAAAAATGGAAAAGCGCCTGGTCACGACAATCTGAATGCTGAGCTATTCAAGACAGACCCTGAACTAGCAGCAGAACTATTAGAACCACTATTTGCACAAGTCTGGGAAACTGAGACAACACCAACAGAGTGGAGTAAAGGAACAATTGTCAAATTGCCCAAGAAGGGCGACCTTGCAGACTGCAACAACTGGAGAGGAATTACCCTCCTCTCAGTTCCCAGCAAAATACTAGGCAGGATAATCATCCAGAGAATTTCTAAAGCAGTTGACCATAAACTGAGGAAAGAACAAGCGGGCTTCAGAAAGAGCAGAAGATGTGCAGATCATATATTTACCCTCAGGAACATTATAGAGCAGTGCTCAGAATGGCAGAGACAGCTGTACATTAACTTTGTTGATTTCGAAAAGGCTTTCGACAGCATACACAGGGACAGCCTATGGAAAATTCTGAGGGCTTATGAAATTCCCAGCCGCATTGTTTCCATTATAAAAAGCCTCTATTCTAACTTTACGTGCAGTGTCGGATCGAGTAATGCAACTTTCGAAGTGAAAACAGGAGTAAGACAGGGATGCCCCTTATCAACAACATTATTTTTGACAGTCATAGATTGGGTGATGCGCCAGACAACAGAGGGCAGTCCAAGAGGTATTAGATGGACAACGTTTTCTACACTGGAAGATTTGGAATATGCAGATGACATTGCACTGCTCGCGCATTCACACCAACACATTCAAGACAAAACCGATAGACTGAATAAGTATGGCCAGCAGGTTGGCCTGAACATCAATTTGAAGAAGACAGAGGTCATGACACTAAATGTGGGCAATCCTGAGCCAGTAACAGTAAGGAACCAGAAGTTAGAACAGACAGACACATTTACTTACCTAGGAAGCATAGTAACACCTGACGGCGGAACAAGCAAGGACATTAACAACAGAATGAATAAAGCGAGAACAGCCTTTGCTGTTCTCAACAACATTTGGAAGTCTTCCCAATACAGCACAAACACCAAATTAAGACTGTATGAGAGCTGTGTACTTTCTGTGCTTCTCTATGGTGCGGCATGTTGGAGAGTAACAGAGAAGGAAATGTCAAAACTGTCCTCCTTCCACACAATCTGCCTAAGGAAAATTCTCTGAATCTTTTGGCCAAACACCATCAGCAACCAAGAACTACTTATTCGGAGTAACCAGAAGGACATGCACACCATCATAGCTGGCAGACGCTGGAGTTGGGTTGGCCATGTCCTCAGAAGGGACCCTGATACCATCACAAGAACAGCTATGCTATGGACCCCCGAGGGAAAGCGAAAGAGAGGCCGACCAAAAACAACTTGGCGGAGAACTGTGGAAGCTGAGATGCAAAGAACGAACCACAGTTGGGGCACTGTACGAAGGATGGCCGCCGACCGAGCAAAGTGGAATCAATTTGTTGCTGCCCTACAAGACGCCACCAGGCGTGATGGCCGCTGACTGCTTTGACGGTTGGCGGCTATGGATCAAAGAAGAAGAGAAGTGCCTATCAAGTGAAAAACAACAACCAAAAAGCTGCAGACTTTTATAAACGGGTGCTTGCGTAGAATAGAAGGACTGAAATGGTATGACAAAGTCATAAATGTGGAATTGATGACAAGAACCAGACAAGTGCCATTGGAACAAGAGTTGAGAAGACGCTGGCGATGGATAGGACACACACTGAGGAAACCTGCTGATAGCATTACAAGGCAGTCCTTGTTCTGGAATCCACAGGGAAAGAGAGGCAAAGGTAGACCAAAAAAACACATGGAGAAGAGAACTGGATACAGAGGTGAAAATGATGAGGAAAACATGGAAAGAACTTGAGCAGATGGCACAGGACAGGAAGTCTTGGCATGTGTTTGTTGAAGGCCTATGTTCCTCGGGGAGCTAAAGGGTATTAATTGATTGATCGAATCAAATGCCTTGTTACTGGAAAAGCTGTGCACATATTTTTTTCTTTAAAAAAAAAAAAAACGTTTGCTTCCTACGTAGCAATGAACAGTCATTGCAGCTAGTTCCTTTGCAGGAAGTACCAAAGAATTAATGTGATCTTGTAGAGCTGGTCTCTGCAGCAATTTGTATGACACAATGTGGTTACCAGCATCCATGCACAACCTTATATTTCTCGCCTCTTGTGGCGTATCTGCAGTATCAGTCGTCCTTTCTTTGTATCCTGGCAGACGCCCCGGGGAACCACGTGGGGTACAGCTATTTATACTAATGTAAAAATACTTATTTGTAAAATAATTTACATTATTTTCTATGTGGACTGCATTTAGTAAAAATGATAATCAATATAAGCTTTACTGACGACAGCAGGAATGGCCTGCGCTGTAGATATTAAAGTGAATCACTTAACATCGGGCCTAGCGATATCATCACTTATACCTCAATCTATCACCAAGCCTGCCTCTTTCTCTCTCTCCTAATTTCTCTCTATTTCTGAACACACAACAAACATATCTGTTTTAATTCATCCTCATAATAATTCCAAAATAAATGGCAATGATATATTCATGAACATTCGCGTAGGATCATATTTCTCATCAGGATCGGATTACATTTTTTACCTCCCTTTCGTGTCCAAAATATGCGCATGATTAGTATCAGGCAGAATAGCACTACGGATATGGCCCCTTGAAATCGACTATAGATGCAGCACGCACAATATTAATATGATTTCGCTGACAATATTGACATCACATTCCTGGTGATTCCCTACGGCGGGAATGAAGTAATGCTGGAAATTGTATGATTTCTGAAGTCAGGACACCCATATATTTACCAGAGTTTCTTTTCTGGCAATCATTGCTGATATATAAGGACTGAAAAAAAAGAGAGTTAAATTATGATGTACATAACGAATGTCTTTCTGGAAATTGATAGCCTTCGTTCCAAAAACACTTGGGTACATAAGAATATCTAAAACTTTCATCGCGCACATCTCAGTTGCAACACGGATAAACACCCGATATAAATGCTGCATTTTTTAGTTTGTTAAAATAAACGAGAAAAATGAAGAAAACAAATGGGGGGGGGGGGGGGGGGGGGGGGTTCTTTGATGTTAGCCATTTTCTTTCGTTCGACGTAGGCGAAGTTTATTCTACTGTAGTGTCTATTAAGATCAGTGGCATTGAACAATAAGGATGGCAAATGAAGGAATTCCGTCAAAGGGCCAGCACAACCAGTACTTTGGATGTGGTGCAATTTGTGATTCTGTGTACGAGTGTGACGGTCCGAGTTTGACAAGCGATGTTAGTGATTCAGTGTACGGATATGAGAGTCCTGCTGTGACAGCGACAGGAAATTTCATGCCGTATTGATCCAAACCCGCATTTCATTGACGGATATTGCAAGCAGTCTAATATTGGAAAGTCTGGGGAGTACAAGATACAACTACTATCCATTCCAACACAACATGAGCTGTCTCTTTCTCTGTTTGCACTTCGTCGACGGATATTGCATTCAGTATAACAGGCTGAAAGTCTGGAGAGTACAAGATACTGCTACTATCAATTCCAAAACAGCACGGGCTCTCTGATAAAGCTCGTACGTTCTTTCCGGAAATGGATGTTCTGTAAACTGAAAACCCACGAAACTGGCGGCGCGACAAAGGTATACATTCCTCACAAAACCACGCACACAGAACGACAAACATAGACGACATATAATCATAAACGATATTATAGTATAACTTCCCGCAAATATGATGGCGGTGGTAGACCGAATACATCACAGCGTTATTCGAGTACTATCTTTCTGTGATATAGTGTACTTCCTTATATCTCCAGAAAGAAAGAAGTGTCCGCTACAAACAAAGAAACTCAAGCCGTTCATAATTTAACAAGCTTTACAACATGAACACGCATTGTTACGCTTCCTCATGGCATTCGCGCATAAAATTACATGCGACAGCTAGCGTGCATGTAGTGATTTCATTTGGTTACACGATACATTAGCAGCCAGGCATATGAAACCATCTGAATATTCGTTGTCTTTTCGAACTTTTAGGATCAGCGCGTGTCGTAAATTTAGATAGGTATAGAGATTTATTTGGTCCCGTCTGAATAGAACAGAAATAGTGAGTTTATCTGAGAAAGAAAGTGTTAGCATAGATTCCACGTGTGAATAGATTAAGGTGAAGATCTGTCTCTGGAATGAGTGAATTCTCTAGTCCAGTCTATCTTTAGAAGAAGACGATCTATCACACTTCCCTATAATGTTAATTATAAGTTATCTCCACACACACACACACACACACACACACACACACACACACACACACACACACACACACACACACACACACACACACACACACACACACACACACACACACACACACACACACACACACACACACACACACACACACACACACACAGAGAGTTATTTGACAACAAGACACACAAACGTGAAAACTATGCTAAATGGAGATTTGGGCTGACCAACACAAGTAATTAAGTTTTGTTTAGTTTATTATCAATTAAGGTAGAAGTATACCCAGAAAAGCTTAAAAAAAATAAAAATCCAACAATTTTCATTTTCATGCTTTAAATCATCGTCAGCATGTTCTTGAACTAAAAATAATTCATAGAAGCTTAGAGATACTCTAGTTTGATAGGAATCAGTGTTTTTCTACACACGCCCCCTTGAGTGATTTGCATAGCAACCATTGTTTATAGTTGGTTACCATGTGAATAATGACCCAACAAGAAGGTGCGTAATTGTAAAACTGCGAAATTATAATTATACATAGGCAACAGGAAAAAGATATTTATAACTTTTCCACGGGGAATCACTCAATGATTTCGTGTGAATTTTTCAAAAGTGTGTGTCTAGAAAGCTTTGATCGTAAATTTCAACATTTGTTACATGCATAGTGCATTTTCACCAACATCAACTCTATTTATTGCTAGTTTTATACTGATTCTGTATAATAGTAGTTAGCAGAGCTTCTTTTGTTCACAATGAGAAATAAGACAAAGACTGGGAGGCGTGTACACCAACAAACCGTTGCCTGAAAATGAGACACCTATTGTCGATAGTGACGCTATAAAACCTCTGTGCTCCTCAGCAAAGAAAATAAAGGTCATAAAGGTCCAAGAAAGTGAAGGACAAGCTAAAAATGACAACAAAGGAAATGGGTTTATCCTTATGGATGTAAAACTACTGTTTGGGTTTTTATGCGCTAACTTTAGATGTGACAAATGTTATCAGTACTCACTGACCTGTGAGATCGTCGAAGAGACTCGGAATGGCTTTTGTCATGAAATCAGTATCAAGCGCACAAACAGTGGCGAATGGACTGCCAATTTCAATACTTCTGATGTTTCATCTTCAGCTACTCACAAACAAAGAAGTAAATGTGCGAATGGTGGCATTTGTGCGTTCTATTGGGAAAGGCCACAGTGCATTGCAGAATTTTTCGATATACATGAACACAAGTCAACGCATGGCAAAGAAAGCATACAGGAGAACGCTGCACAGGATCTATTCAGCAAGTAAGGACATTGCAATGGAAAGACCCTGAGAGCACTGAAAATGGGATTCATAGACACTGCAGCTGCAGTAGAAGGAGACCTTTATTCAACAGGAGCTCATTAAACTTCATTTTGTGAGTTCTTTTTCTGTTTTTCTTTGTTTTCTCGGAATTGTCTTTTTAGCATAATTGGTGATCTTTGAAACAAGATATCTCTGGATCTGTACATTCAATTGACATGAAAATTAACACAGTTGGTTATCATATAATCTTACAGATTATGACCTAAAATGGATACAATTGAATTCAAAATTTTAGTTTTATGACCATCATGCATATATAATGAGGCACAAATATCAAACATTCAAGAAATATAAATTTTGAAAATTCATTACAAATCAACCTTTCTGTCAATATCTGTTATTTTAGGTCAAAACCTCAAGCTATATATACTAATTCAATTTGCCAAGTTTCAGTCAGATCCTTATAAAAATAACATAGTTATGATGTTTTAAAAAAGGTGTATAATTTATTCACTACGGCGGCCATATTGGATAGCTCATCTCATCTCATAATCGAAACCTCATCTACCCCGTGAAACGAGGTGTAGAGGGTACCCAAGTGCACAAGGCCCATGGGTGGACATGTAATCGAAATGACTTGGCAAACAATATTGGATAGCTAATTTGCATAATTAATGAGGTCATTATGTGGACAAAAATGTTAAGTCCATACTAACACTATACCCATGGTTGTTTGATTCTGAAAGGAAAATTTGAGTTTTTTACCCTACAAGGTAGTCTACTACCTTAAACTCTTCACAACATCAAACATATAGAAATCAATAAAATCATAGGTTACAGAATTATGAAAATAACCCCATAAGTGCCTTCCCCTCTGTTGAGAAAAAAGATCCTGCAAGAGGCAAATAACCCAAAAAGTCAAAGATTAACACTAGGGTGTAGGATAGACAATAAAGCAAAGAACAAAGTTTTTACTAAAGCCATCCCAGTAAAATAATCAAGTTAGCGAACAAACAAAAAAAAGAAGTGGGTACAATGATGATACAAAGAAAATAAAATATTCACTCCTCTTTTTCTCACTCTGTCAATCTGTGGCCACATACAATCTCGCTTACCTACTAGGTGGTTAACAACCTCTTGAACGAACACATCAATGAACATGTATCAGAATCCAGTGTTGTACTTTTCCGAAGTAAGCCCCAGTTTCTCCACGAATAATTAATTTTCCTAATGGGGAACACCTACTTTGGTAGTCTTCTTCTTCTTGCGATCGCATCTTTGATGATTACACCGTCAGACGAGTTCTCATGATGAATTCGACTACTTTGGTAGTGAATTATTGGATATGAAAATGTCACATCAGAGAGTTCAGGTAGCAAAATATAAACCGCGATCTAGTGTTCACAGTAGACAGTATACAGTACTCCCAATAGCTAAAGGAATATCGGGTTGGTAACTGTTATTAGAGATAATGATGATGATGAAGGTATATCCTATCGGTTTTTCTATCTGGGGTTGAGTGCAGATTCTGAAACAATGTATTCTCCGGGGGTAAATCCGCTTGGGAACACAATTGTCATTAGTCGGAAAAATATGTATGTATATTTGGCCACAGCGGGCTGATAAACTGAATGCTAAAATCTGAGTATTTTGTGTGTCCAGTTACTTTACTCTTATTGTTTATATTTTAGTATCTCTCTGAATGAAGCAAGAGGACCGAACAGGTCAACATCGAAGACCCGATAATAAATAAGAATTGTTACTGGTGCTATTTAGACCGCTGGCAGCTGGTTTGTGACCCGTACTAAAATAGGAAGAAAACAAACATTTTACCACAATATCAATATACTATCCTATCACGGGAAAACGTAAGATCTATTATCCTCTCTGTCATGTAATTAAATTAAAAGGCACACGTGACTTAGTCTATCTTATCACGCTTCGCTCCACTGGTACGAGTTGGGTTTTAGGCATCCGCCTTTCCCCTCCCGCCAGGTAGAACACTCAGCGCACAATATCAGTGTTAATTTAATTATGACTACTTTACAAATATCGCTTGTCATTACTAACTATTTGTTTCGCCACCTGATATTACACTAAACAATTATAAAATTACACATAATGGATATAAGTGAATTGAATTCCATCCAGTATTAATCGTCTAGTGTATTATTTAGCCACTTAAACATCTCTTTCTGAATGATAGCGGGTGATTAAATCTACATTACACCTGGAAAAATTAGCTATAAGTTATTTAATATGTTAGTCTTAGCACCAAGAAAAATCCCAGTGAATTAAAATGATAAACTTTAACACATTAAATCACCTAAATGCTAATATATATATTACCGCAGTCAGAAATGTAACAATCTCCACGGTAAGCTATGACACACTTTTCCAAGGGCTCTAGTATAACGAGCTAGATTATCCAAATGTTTCTGAGCGACCGATAAACTGACTTTAAGAGGACGGAGTATTTGTACATAAATGGTGTTATTTCACTAACGGTCGCGATAAGTCGCGCCTTCGGCCGTATCAGGGAAAATCTACCGTTCGATTCCCGAAGTAAAAGATTATACGGTTCGCTCCCTCGCAATCGCCGAAACGACATCAAAAAGACCTGGCCATGTAAGCAGGCCTTTCTTTGACTTCGTCCCTCTGCCGTAGATCAATGAATTACGTCCCCTGGGACCACGGACATCAAACAGATACGCTGCTACATTTCTGCCCGTCTTTTCCCTCTTCAAAGAGTCTTAATTATCTCCACGCGCTCTTCTGTCTGATCTGTCACTATCGATGAGTGACGTCTCTGCTCGCTCGAGAACTCAGGTAACTACCCCGGTCCTCCCCCCTCTTGTTAAGACGGTCGGGTGCGAAAATTTGTAAACGCTCATTAGCGCATGAAACAGAAAGAATAGGCGTGGCTTCAAATGAGAGTCTACAGGCAGCGAATTGCCTGGTTTTGCGTAGCAAAATTTATAAACATTAGATAGGGAGCAACGGTGGACGGATCACTGTGGCTATATTTACATATATATGTGACAGTTCGAAAGAAAACACCTCGGAATGTTAATCTTATATAATGTCAACGTGCTGGTGTGCTATCCTCAGCGCTTGTTCCGTTTGTATGCCTACTTGTCTGGTTTATTTCCGCAATGAGGATCTCGTCATTTTAATTATTCTAATCTGCGCAAGCAATCATTTATGAAATCTCTTTCTTGACAATTGTGGGGAAGGAGGGAGTGTTTCCCTACCATGCTTCAAAGCCAAATGATAGTACTAAAAACTGTCCATAGGATCTAGAAATAAAATGAAGATTTTAGAGCTGAATTAATACATCAGAGAATGTAGAAAATGGACAGATATGATCCCAGCCAACATCAACCTGGACTATAATTAATGACGTTCGCTAGAAATAAATGATATAAGTTTTGTTTTTAACCGTTAATAGCAGTAGACCTCGATGTAGTTTAGAGAATAAATAATAATAAAAACACACTAACAGCATACTGTCCCGCATAATGAGACGGTGCAGCTGAGTGCTTTTATGAATTAAACATTACACAATGCCTACCATCATGTCATACCTAGTGACATTCATGATTAATTCCCTCTCTATACGTTATTTTTAAAAACTACTTTATGTACCCGCTGTTTTCCCCATCATCTTGTCACGCTGTCCCCGATAATATCTTTGTCTTTCTGTTTCTGTTGCTCTCCATGATTCTGGTCGTCACTATGTTTTCTAGATACTCTTTTCTGCGTACGTGGCTTACAGATCTGGCCTGTGCTCCTCTTATTATTTTTTTTTTTACACCGGCCGTGATCTTTTAATACTGTTTTCCTTTAATATTTCCTTACTTTTATTTCTTCATTATGATTGATTATAAGTGCTGCATTATTTTCAGGAACATATGTGGTTGTAAATTGTTTGTTCTCGTAGTTGAAGATTTACATCCATACAACAGTAATTATTCAACGTAAAGTAAGACCATTTTTCTCACTTCTGTTGCTGCAGGTTACTTGTTAGCAGAAAGTAAAAACTATGGAATAAAAATACTGTATTACCATTAAAGGCGGCTGACCCGTGTAGTTCCGGGGATTGGGGGGGTATATGGGGGGGGGGAAAGAAGTGGGGGTATGTTATGAGACAAAGAAAGAATAGGACTACTGCTACCTCCGGCATGTCGTAAAGTGCGAATAATACAAAGCTGGGCATGAGGTTGGCAACCCTATTATGTAAAACAAATAGCTACATAAACTACCGCTGTAAGAGCATGGGCATGCTGACTTCCTGCAAGGAGGACTAGCTGGAGTGGTGGGTCCATGCTTCATAAGAGGCGAAAAGAAAAAATGTTGATTAAAGAATGTTTTGTCAACTATGAATCTGACAGAACATGAGACTGCGCACAGCCTAAAAAATGATAGCCGTATCAGATTTATTCAAGTATGCCCCCATTCCACCCGCCACATATCTTCCGTGCTAAGGACGATAATAATCTGAACAGACGTGGCAGCCACTGCACCCATTTTATAACGATATTTGCATTTCGCCAACTGTTAGCTGAAATCTTTACACTCCATTCTGGATGATTTAAAACCGCTAGCCTTTCGTCTGCAAAATAAATTAACCATTCTTTGCTTAAAGCACATAAAGGTGAACCTTTGCTATATGGACTATTTTATCACGCAAAGCGCGGTGATGGCCCCTCAATAGAAGAATCCTCGAATAAAATTTCCGCTTTTCGTTTATTTTATAATTCATGCTTATGAGAGGCATTACCTTAGCCATTTACATTACACTAAATCACTACCCCTAATCTTCATCAGAAGAATTTAAACTACCTGTCTTAAGATATACCAAGCCCCCAACCATCTCTCGCTATCCTTCAACTCTTTCCAAAGCAAAGGTTATAATGAAGACATCTTGAATGGGACTGAATCCCGTTGTCCGTCGCGATATTTTAGGCATGTGTATAATTTTCATGCCATGTGAGATTACTTAGTCTGTTTAAGAACGCACAGTTTACTCCCAGCTACCCACTTGTCGATACAACGATTTTTTTATTATTATTATTTAAAAAAAAAACAAATCTGATACCAAACTTAAGTGAAATATTTAAATACTAGCAACAACCCGCCAAAATTGGCAGGTTGTTAATTACCTTGTATAGTGTGTTGTTTCTGCTACATGTATTGCAGACGGTACTGTCACTACTGTGGTCATTTCATTGCAGGCGACCGTCTTTAGATATTTTGTAGTGAAAATTATATGGATGTATTAAATATGAAGACATGAATAACCCAACCTAAATGACATGTAGAGCAGTGATAACGGTCTAATGGACCGTAAATTGACTAAATAACTAACATTTCTTTTATGACAGCATGTCTCGTAATTGTTCGTGCATCTTTTAAAATCTTGCCGTGGTCGACTTACTGCCTCTGAGAACAACGTTTGAAGTTTGACGAAACTCCAGTTCATGTACTGTTTATCAATCGTGTTGTTGGCTTCCTTTCCATAATCAAACTGTTCATGCACCCCATTCATTAGCGCACTTTTTTTCCTCTATTTTCGTGAGAGTACATATAAGGGGAAACAATACAATTATTGTCTAACTTTCAACCACAGTTGCACCCCCTAAGCTGTGGTTGGAAGTTAATGCACTCCCTCGAAAAAAGTGCGCAAATAACGGTGTGCAATAATGTGACTGACCGACCGACCAACCAAGTACTTACGGCGGCAATTATGTATTTTGATGATTTGCCTCCGATATGCAAAAAGCACAGCTAAACAGTAGTATTCACAAGTTATCTTCGACACGGCAGAAACATTAACACTTCATCTACCCAGATTTTAACAAAAAATCTTTATGATCTTCACTTGTGCCTACGAAATCCTTTAGGTATTCAATAAACAAATTTTTCATGGTTAAAAATAAATGTTCTGTTGAGAAAACAGGTGCCTGTGTTTCTTCTTTTGCGCGGACAAGTATCCAGTTAGGACTATAAGAAATTGCTTATTTTGTAGCACATAGCTTTATGATTCATTTTAAAGCTACCCCTTCCTCCCGGGCCATTCATGGGCGGGTAGAACTTACTTACTTACTTAGTCGTTCCCCTTCTACCGTGAGGTGTAGAGGTTTGGAAGAGAGAGTGCCAGACTATCCTATCGGCTGTCTTCCTCCTGGCCTGGTTCCATTCTAGTCCTCGATCCTTCAAAGATTGTCTAATGTTGTCCTCCCAGCGGACTCTGGGTCGTCCTCGGGGTCTGGATCCTTGGCTCTTTGTTTCCCATGCTTGTCGTGGTATCCGATCTTCTCCCATTCTGCAGACATGGCCAAACCATCTTAATTGGGACTGTTCTACTTGGGTCTGCAGGGGGGTAGGATTTAAGGCCTTGACGTATCGTCTGGTTGCGTACCATGTCTCTTCTTGTTACTTCAACCACCTTCCTCAGATACCTCATTTCTGAGGTTTGGATCTGGCTTTTATGGGTTGTAGTCATTGCCCATGACTCGCATCCGTATGTCAAGACTGGGACATAGGTGGAGCGGTATACAGCCATCTTCGTTTTCTTACCAACCTCTCTCTTGCTGAGGAATCCTCGATTTATGGCCTGAAAAAGTCTCCCAGCTGCTGCTTTTCGAGTGGCCAACTCTTCTTTGATGCCTCCCTTTTGGTCTATAATAGCTCCGAGGTATTTAAAGTGGTCGACCTGCTCCAGGACCTGTTCTCCCAGCTTAATCTGATGTTTTCTTTCTTCTCGTGATATCACCATGGATTTTGTTTTAGAGCTGCTTATGACCATCCCTCTCTTCCAGCTCTTCCTTCCAGACTTGCAGGTTGGATTGGAGATGTGCCTCTGATTTAGCAATCAGGGCAACATCATCAGCAAATGCCAGCTCCGAAATATAGACCTGTCTCATCCTCCAGTACCCCACTGAATACTTTCTTGTTCTCTCCTTACATGCCTTGATGACATCATCCATAAGGAGTATGAAGAGGTAAGGTGATAGGATATCACCTTGTCTTACACCAGTGGTGGTCCTGAACTCTTCCGGCTTATGGTTTGCTGTCCTCACATAATTTCTGCAAGACTTGTAGAAGCTCTGTATAGCATGAATCAGAGGTGCTGGAATATTCTTTCTTGCCAAACAGTCCCAAAGTTTGCTCCAGGGGACCCTGTCAAACGCCTTTTCCAGATCTATGAAACAAAGATGCATCTCACTCTTATACTCAAGGGCCTTTTCACTCAGCTGTCTGAGTGTGAAGATTAGGTCTTGAGTACTTCGGTTTGCTCGGAATCCGCACTGGACCTCATCCAATTGTGGCTCAGCTAGGCGTCGGAGTCTCTGCTCTAGGATTCTAGAGTAGATTTTACCAGGGACACTGAGAAGGGATATGCCTCTATGGTTTCCACACTGTCGATTGTCACCCTTTTTGAAAATTGGTGTTATGATGGCAATCTGGCGGGTAGAACACATTTCTATAATCATCGAAGCCGGAAGATGGCTACTGCTTATTCTGGAGTTCCCTGCTTCCCAAGTCAACAGCGGGGAAAAATGAGTGTCACTTCTTTCTGTGTCTTGCTTTTGGATCTGTAATTTATGTTTGCATAATTACTACTCCCCTCTACACCCTGTTTACGGGGTAGAAGAGGTTCCGCTTAAGACAGAAAAATAATTACTACTGCCGATTACAACATCAGTCTTCTCGTTTCCTAAAGTCAGTAAAAATGATAGTTCTTCCCAACGCTTCCCCCCAGCCCCCCCCCCCCCCCCCCCCCCCCCCCCCCCCCCCCCCCCCCGGCTTCTTTTACCACTAGGGATCTTTCCCACACTATAGCATCTTCCATACTCAAACAGCTTTCTTGTTCCTTATTATCACTTTTGTGCATGCAAATTTCCTTTCAACTTCTACCGTTCATCGTTATGATGTTTATCTCTGTCTTCCTACCTCAGAGATAACATCATCAGGTAAATGCTCATTGTTTCAGTAACTACCTTCCCTCGTTCTCTATAAATAAACACGTGGTGATTGGTTTACTGTTTGGCCGTTCCTTACGTTTACAAGTTAACCCGAAGTCATGCAGCAATCTTATTGTTTTTGTTAACCGTCATTAGTAAAGCTAGCTAAACCTAACATGATTTATATAATAACAACTTAAATCACATAAAGAGGCGCAACATTGCTGAAAGTGACTTAGAAAATATACTTAAAATAGCTCACTCTTTATAATTGTCTATCTCAACATGGTCCTTAGTTTCTTCAGCTTGGAAACAGAACGGTAATAATATTTTAAAGTAGCGCATCGCCCCTTCTCTCCGTCTCTCCACCCCAAACATTTAATAATTGAAATCATTCCATTCAGCCCCAATGTTCATTTTTTCCGCATGTCATTTTGTTACCTCTACGAGTATGGGTTTATGCTGTCTGCACATCGAATGCGAGTGAGCACAAGCATCCTGTGTGTTCTTTATTCTGCGCCATGCCACAGAACTAGCGGTATGGTAATGGGAAATTGATTGCCTTCAGAAATATTATTTCCCTCGTCCTGCCTTCGTGACTTATAGTGACACTGTGGAAGGGGTGGGTAGTATAAATTTTTTTCTTCTTCATATTTTAAATAGGTAGGAAGACGGGTGGCTGAACTTAAGTTAAAACATACTTCATGGCATGTGAGCAGAATAAATCAATAAAATAATAATATTAAAAAATTTAAAACTACGATTAAGAAATGTGACCATAACGTCCCGCTGTTACGTGTTTTAGGAAAAAACTCAACGATGAAACACCATAAGCTAAGAACTCAGCGGAAGTCGGAGTTTTTTTTTTAAATTCCCATGAGATACGAGTACATGTCAAACACACTTAACAAAGTGTAGTTACTAATAACAGTTAAACGAATTCAATAATATAAAAGCTTAAAATATAAGCCTTCTTTCGTTCTATGCCGTCCTTTATAAAGAAAATAAAGTTTTGTAAATACCCGTACACATTTATTGTACGTTCCGAAACCTCTGGCCAGTTTAAGCAACAAAAAAAAAACTGAAATAAGCTGGTCGATCTAACTACAGACCATGGTTTAGAATATCCCTTTTTTCGCATCGCGTGATAGGCCACAAACAAAATTCAAACTCAGCGGACAAATATCTCGAACATCTCGTTTAAAACGCAAAGCCAACGAATATTTTACAAAAAGATCGAGTGGGAATAAAAAAATAAAACTGGCAAGACAAGGAAAGGCAGAATTAATCTGACTACAGCTATCAAAGAGATCAGAGGCTCAAGGCAGACTGGCGAACAGAAACAAACGCATGAAACAAAACTAAATTGACTTGGTGGAATAATGAAATAACGATTTCGCTTCATGACTGACGGGATATGAATACCTTTTTTTTTTTAAATTAATGAAGATAAACAGAAATCCCGTTCAACCTCTGATGGGTTATAATTAGGATATATATTGTTTTCAATTCCAAATAATATGAACAACTGCCGACATGAGAAAGTGGCATCACATTTGAAAATAGGGATACTCACAATTGCGCTTAGGCCTATACGTTAAATAATAAAATAAAAAACAAACAAACAAAATCAAGAAGAAACTATGAACAAGAATAATATTAAAGTGGAGGGGTGTAAAGGCCTGGTGGTTCTAGTTATATAACGGACTTTACCAGATATTTATATTATATTAAATTTATTATATTATATTATTATATTAAATATATATGAATACCTTAATGAATTCACCACGCTAACAGCCGTGATGGTATATTGGAAAAATGAAATTATGGCCCAAGGTGAGGAGACATACATGTAGAAGTCTTATAGGTACTAAATTAACATCAAAGATGAGAAATGAACTAAACAAGGTAGCTGCCAAAAAGAGAACCATACTTCAGTGGGTACCATCTCATTGTGGTGTACCCGGAAATGAAAAGGCAGATAAACTTGCAAAAAAGGGAGGAGAATGTGAACAAGAAGATAATGAAGTCACATACTTTGAGAAAAAGAGAGCTATCCAGACTATAAGAAGAGAACAGAACCAACCCAAAGACGACTATCACACTCTCGACCGGCAGGGACAGATAACTATTTTTCGACTCAGGACAGGGCATAACAAACTGAATAAACACATGCACAAGTTACGATTGTCTGCTTCACCACTGTGCACATGTGGATTAAACGAACAAACTGCTGAGCATGTTCTACAGGACTGTCCTCTGTATGACCAGTTAAGAAAGATATACTGGCCCAAGGACTCAACACTAAATTCAAAGCTATATGGAGTTAAAGAGGAACTTCAAACAACAGTCGAATTCATCATGAGAACTCGTCTGACGGTGTAATCATCAAAGATGCGATCGCAAGAAGAAGAAGAAGAAGAACATCAAAGATATCCGAATTTTAGCATCGTTCAGTAGTACTGAATTTTAAACTTCTAGTAGTTTAGCCTTACACAAAACTGTTTTATTACATAGTTATGGAGTGCCTTTTGAATTCCTTGCAGAAATTTCTAGCACGAATATGCTGCATGAAAAAAGTGGGGCAGACCAAGTATATCAACCATGCCGATCTTAGATAATTGCACTAACTGTAATATGTATTAGGTGCTATATATATATATAGTTGAAAAGGAAAATTTTAACCCTGCACACTCAAAAAGGAGCCGAAATTGAAAACACACACGAAAACAGATAAAGAAAGCATGGAAAGACCTTGAATGAATGGCATAGAGCTGGCAGGCTAAATATATATTAAAAAATGATAAATAAATAAAATAAAATAAAGATCTGGATTTGCTTTCTCCTTGTGAAACTGAACAAAGGGGAATAATAATAATAATACTTTAAACTGCTTAAAAATTGCAAAAAAAATAAATAAATAACAGCACAGACATTTATGTTAGTCCGTTCGGAAATTCGTGCCCACAGAAAGCGTCAATTTTCTCCAAAACTGTTTGTTGTATGGACATGAATTTTTGCATGCAGTCTTAGATTTTCCATGCAGTTATTAATATATTTTTTGCCCTTACAAAACTCATGTCATGTTCGAATTTTCTTCTTTACGTTATATAAAAAACTCTTACCGTTGTCTGGGTTAATTTTTCTTAGTTTTACAGGAAAGTTACAAGATCCGTTCAAAAAATTTTTTTTTTAAAAAATTAGTGTAGTGACTACATGTCCGCACGAGTGCGCACCTATTGTACACAGTCGCGAGTAACTAATTCAAACCAAAAAAAAAAAAACATTTTTGAACGGATCTTGTAACTTTCCTGTAAAACTACTAAAAATTAACCCAGACAACAGTAAGAGTTTTTTATATAACGTAAAGAAGAAAATTCGAACATGACATGAGTTTTGTAAGGGCAAAAAATATATTAATAACTGCATGGAAAATCTAAGACTGCATGCAAAAATTCATGTCCATACAACAAACAGTTTTGGAGAAAATTGACGCTTTCTGTGGGCACGAATTTCCGAACGGACTATAGTATTTTCAGTACATAATGATACATTTGTTATGTATGTGTTTAGCGGGACTGGTAGGCATCTTCTGTATTTCTAGCGTTATATGTGGGAGAAAAGTTTTAAAATAATATTACATAGAAAGAGGTAACATCAACAGAAATTGTCAATATGGTCATAAGGCTCTCACAGATCAGATTACGCGTTGGGACCCAAGACGCATCAAAAGTAAGGAATGCAGTAAGCTTGACTGCCTGCGTCAGGGTCAGCGAACCAGAGCTGACCAAGACCCTACTCCACCTCCACGTGGTGGTCCTGGAAACAGGCTGCATCACTGCAGTCTGGCTGAGGAGTAGGGATCGAAGAGGAAAGGCAAACCCGGTCCCAAAAAATGCCGAGCGGAAGTCGGATGTGTCGGACACAACGCAACCAACGTCCTTTTCAGGACGAACGAAGAGAAAGAAGAAGATTACGCGTTGATGGTGCAAGAACAATCGGCTATACTGTTTCTCCCACTCTTGCTTTGGTAGTACACCATTGTGAATTATTAGTATTACTGTTATCTGTTAGTCTCGTGATGTTTTAGCTTCCACTTAATGGAACTATTATTCTATTGCAGTGTACCTTCATTTCTTCCTTCAGTTATAGCTTCCACAATTAATATTGCATTTTTTTTTGGGTATGCGTTAAAAATGTGTTTGGCTTATTTTGATCCCTCTTTCCATTTCTAAGTGTTTTTTTCCCCCTCTTCCCTGGACCTCTTTATTTGTTTGCACCTGTGTTCATGAAATTTACTCACATTCTTTTATTTATATTTAAATTTCGAGGACGTCTGTTCTTCCTCCATCTGTTTGTCCTCCATGTTTCTGCACCATATAATAATGAAGTGCATATACTCATGTTTGCTTAATTTCATTATTTCTATTAACTTCTGCCATTAAGCAGTCTGGGGGGGGGGGGGGGGGGGCGTATTTTTCGTTCTTGTATGATGTGCATTGTTTTGACCATCTTTACTCAGGATTTAACACTATCGGCCTTTCCCTGCAACCAGATCTGCTGATGAGACGTCCAAGCCCTTGTATTATTTTCTGTCTCTCAATACCACGCTGTTATACACATCATGTGGCCAACTGTGCTCTCTTTCATTATGTCTTCTGCCTTCCTTCATTATTATAAAAAATAACAGATAAGAAATATTTCCCTCATTATAGCATCTCTTCTTCAATTCTTCTGAAGATTATTGTATCTTTTTGATTTGTAATTATAATTATCAGTCCATCTTTTCTCAGTACATGGTAGTAAGGCCCATTTTCGCGACCTTTGTTTACCGGTTCCATTCATTCAGTACCCTTCAGCTCCCTGGGGAGCAAAGGCCTACAACAAATTCACGCCAAGTTCTCCTGTCCTGTGCCATCTTCTCAAAGTTCTTCCATGTTTTTTTTTATCCCTCATTTCCATCTCGAGTTCTCTTCTCCACGCGTTTTTAAATCTCTCTCTACTCTTCATGCCCTGGGGATTATATCTTAGAGGCACCCAGTTAGCTTTCCAAGATGATTCTGTCTCAACTCAAAATCCTCACTATAGTCAATGAAAAACAAATCCTTTTGCTGCGGACCATTGTGATAGTATGAATATACAACATATCATTTATTTTACTAAACTACTATACAATTATAAACAGGTAAAGGTAGTCCCATAGCAGATACTGCCGTAGGGAAGTGAAGTGTTAAAGACTTCACTATACTAGGTCCAGTTTTTTATGAGGTGGGGTTGACCAGTTCCCTTCTTCGCTGCCTATGCGCACCCTAACTCAAGAGCAGAGTTGGGTACCCATTTACATCTGGGTAGACTGGAGCGTGAAGCTATCAGGTTTCGATCCCTGAACCCAGTAACTTTGCTGCCAAAATGCCAGCGCTCTAACAGCTTAGCCTATCAGACAATAATACTAATTATACTCAGCACTAAATAACTGCTAGGAATGTCATGCAGTAAAACCTTAATCTTTAATCATTTTATACCTTCTATGCAGGATTTGGTGTTTCTACATAATTACCATCGTTTATTTCTATCAGGCACCGCTGTTACAGGTGATGGCAAGTTTTAATACATATGAAACAATGGCAATACTTTGAATTCTTCTTCTTCTTCTCTTCTTTGATCCTTAGCCGTCGACCGTCAAAGCAGTCAGTGGCCATTACGCCTGGTGGCGTCTTGTAGGGCAACAGCAAATTGATTCCACTTTGCTCGGTCGGCGGCCATCCTTCGTACAGTGCCCCAACTCTGGTTCATTCTTTGCATCTCAGCCTCCACAGTCCTCCGCCAAGTTGTTTTTGGTCGGCCTCTCTTTCGTTTTCCTTCAGGGGTCCATAGCATAGCTGTTCTTGTGATGGCATCGGGGTCTCTTTTGAGGACATGGCCAACCCAGCTCCAGCGTCTGCCAGCTATGATGGTGTGCATGTCCTCTTGCTTGCTCCGAGTAAGCAGATCTTGGTTGGTGATGATATTCGGCCAAAAGATTCTGAGAATTTTTCTTAGGCATGTTGTGTGAAAAGAGGACAATTTCGACATTTCCTTCTCTGTAACTCTCCAGCTCTCCGCGCCATAGAGAAGCACAGAAAGCAGACAGCGCTAATATAATCCTAATTTTGTGCTTGTGCTGTACTGAGAGGACTTCCAGATGTTGTTTAGACTAAAAAAAGCTGTTCTTGCTTTGTTCATTCTGTTGTTGATGTCTTTGCTTGCTCCGCCGTCTGGTGTTACTATGCATCCTAGGGATGTGAAGGCATCTGTCTGTTCCAGTTGCTGATTCCTTACTGATATGGGCTCAGGGTTGCTCACATTGAGCATCATGACCTCTGTCTTCTTTAGGTTGATGTTCAAGCCCACCTGCTGGCTATACTTATTAAGTCTATCCATTTTTTCCTGGATGTGTTGATGTGAATGTGCTAGCAGTGCAATGTCATCTGCATATTCCAGATCTTCCAATGTAGAAAATGTAGTCCATCTTATTCCTCTTGGATTGCCCTCTGTTGTCTGGCGCATCACCCAGTCTATGACTGTTAAAAATAGAGTGGTTGATAAGGGCATCCCTGTCGTACTCCTGTCTTCACTTCAAAGGTTAGGTTGCTCTGCCCAATGCTGCACGTAAAGTTGGCATAAAGGCTTTTTATGATTGACACTATGAGCTTGGAATTCCATAAGCCCTCAGTATTTTCCATAAACTGTCCCTATGTATACTGTCAAAAGCCTTTTCAAAATCAACGAAATTAATGTACAACTGTCTTTGCCATTCTGAGCACTGCTCTATAATGTTCCTGAGGGTAAATATATGATCTACACATCTTCTGTTCTTTCTAAATCCTGCTTGTTCTTTCCTCAGTTTGTGGTCTACTGCTTTTGAGATTCTCTGTATAATTATCCTGCCTAGTATTTTGCTGGGAACTGAGAGAAGAGTTATTCCTCTCCAATTATTGCAGTCTGCAAGATCTCCCTTCTTGGGCAATTTGACAATTATTCCTTTTCTCCACTCTGTTGGTGTTTTCCCTGTTTTCCAGACTTGTGCAAATAGTGGTTCTAATAGTTCTGCTGCTAGCTCTGGGTCTGTCTTAAAAAGCTCTGCATTTAAGTTATCATGCCAGGAGCTTTTCCATTCTTTAACCCTTTGATTGCTGTGATGATTTCTTCTGTTACGCACGGATCATTATTATTTTTCGTTTGTATAAACATTTTTTGATATGTATGATCATTTTTTGACTGAAGTGTGTATTATGTTTTCTATGGTCAAAGGGACATAATCCGAGTTATCGAAACTACAATTTTTTAGGAGTTTGCTTTCTCTTGTATAGAGACACGTTCGGTCTATAATTTCTTGAACGAAGCGTGACCACATCTCCTTATTTGGTAGTACCAGTCAACTATGGTAGATGTCTGAAACCTTTCTTAACGCTTCTTTTCATGACCATAAAAGGCGCGACTGTGTAAGACTTTTATCTCGAATGTTCTTAGAATCGTCTTATTGTGAACGGCAACTCAGAGATTGTCGTTCTGCGCATGTCAAAAGCTGGGAGTTCGTTCTGTGTGTTCCGCCCAGTTGGGGCAGTTGAGAAATGGTTTAAGAAGCGAGCAGACGCAACTGCGTCTTGTGATTTTCTGAGGGAAATACAGTGTCTTTGTGAGTTAGTTAGCTAACTAGACTATTTCCCAGTATTATTCACGCCTGCCTGGAGGCATATGTTCATGGTTGATTTTCCGAAATAAGGTAATTCCCCTTGTATCGAACTTTATGCTATCATCTAGAGGTTCGTCATTTTGTCGCCTATTTGCTCGCCTGTGTGATTCAAAATGGAGAGGTACTTTGACTAGGATTAAGTCACCGGTATCTGTATACCTGAACTAGTTAAATATATATGGGTCGCTCTAGACCAACAAGACTATTGTCTGTGTTCCAGGATTCGTTATATCAGAGATCACGTCCAAGTCAGATGGTTAGACTTAGGAACATTATAAAGGTCGAGCTGACCTGTAGCCCATGTATGCTATTCACGTGCAGACAGTGAACGGACTTATTGTATACAACTGATCTGCTAGCATCAGAATGGGAGCATTTATTATTGTTTATGAACATTGAAGATCTGTAGCTGACACTGTTGCAGAAATTATTATTATTATTTATACAGCTTCACGAACTAGAACTCTATGATTTATGAATTTCTGAATCTATTGAACTGTGATGTCTTATGACGCATATATACAACAGCTGTCATTGCTGACTACAGAAATTGTTTTCAATGTGCCATATCATCTTGCTGAACTCGTTAACTATGTTGATGTCATAAGTATCATGACTGTTTTGTGGCGTGCAATAAATGAAAGAAACTTATACAACGAAGTTACCCTTTCTATGACTCTACACGTCATGTTGCCTGTGTGATAACCCTGTGAACTGTTACCACATACATCCTAAATCATACACAGCAACATCCTTTAATACCAGGTGTCAGCAAGAAGACACTATCATCTGATATTTTGGCGCACCATATCATTTTTGGTGGCCATAGGTTGGTTCACTCTGATTCCAGCTATCAAGGGGGTCAGCAAACCCAGACATCATCATCATACTGCGGGTCGATAAGGGTGGCAAGTTACCACTTCAGCACAAATCCACCCTTATCATTTTTGGTGGCCAGAGCTGGTTCTATCATCTGATATTTTGGCGCACCATATCATTTTTGGTGGCCATAGGTTGGTTCACTCTGATTCCAGCTATCAAGGGGGTCAGCAAACCCAGACATCATCATCATACTAGATACAACTACAGCATCAACTACCACCTTACAAGAAATTTTATTGAAAGTATCCGGATTTTCTGACAGTTGCTGATTTTGAAACTACCCGGCGCTGCTCGGCAATATTGAAGTTTATGTAAAATTAGAAGGACAAGTACCGAGCGAATGGATTTCCTGATCTGGTGAAAAGAAGGACAAGTGCCGTAACAACTGTTCCGGTCTCAGGGGTACTGTTGCGGGTTCAGAAGGTCAAGTGCCGGTTAAATCAATTTAGAAGATTCAGAAGGTCAAGTGCCGTAACAACTGTTGCAGTATTAGAAGCTCTTTTCCTTCGTCATGGCTGTTTATGGGAGCAGAAGTTAATCAACGTTGGATCATTATCCTCAGAATGCTGATTACATCCTGTTCTGCACCGTGCTGACGCTGGATTTATAGAAGTTAAGTGGCCTGTTTTGTTTGTGAACTGTGCCCTTATGTTCTAACTGAGCCTTCTGTACTTTCACACTTTCTCCTATTGTTTTCATGATACATGTTTATATGTTATATGTTATTTGTTATTTGTATATTTATATGTTTATATTTCAGCGGGTTTTCTCGGTTGGGCGGTGTCTTGCAGTAGAAGATACCACGTCACAGAGGTTCTACTGTTAGCGTTTTCGTTAGGGACTGTGCGAATTTCCTACAGTGAAATTTGCTAGCGACAATCGTTGCTATATCTGTTTAGTTGTGACGAGTTGTGCTTTATTTTTGTTTCTTGTATATATTTTTTTTTTCTTTTTTCTTTTCTCTCTTTCTTTGTGTTTTTTAGTTTCGATTTCGATTGTTTGTATTTGTAGGTCTCCCCTTTGCTATTATTCAGTTCTTTACGTATATTTTTGTGTATACACTGTAGCGTCATTTGTTAGTCATATCTTCGCATATTTCTTTTTAGTTTTGCTGTTTGTGTATTTGACTTATGCGAATGTTTTCGTATTGTTTGATCTTTGTTGTTGTTTACATTGACTTTGATCTTTGTTGATTGTTTACATTGACTCTGATCTTTGTTATTGTTTACATTGACTCTGATCTTTGTTGTTGTTTACATTGACTCTGATCTTTGTTGTTGTTTACATTGACTTTGATCTTTGTTATTGTTTACATTGTTGGTGACCTTTGTTATTGTTTACATTGTCTTGTTATTGTTTACATAGTTCTTGCATAGTTAGCTTTCACTATTGTTAATATATGCTCATGCACTATTGGTCTATAGTGCACTTATCATAACAAACTGGTGGTTTTTTGCTTATGCACTATTGTAGTGCAGTTATGATAAATAACTGATGATTATGCACTGATTTGGGTAGTGCACTGATGATTAAGAAGTGACTTGTGATATTATTATACATTTGATAATACAAGTTGGTGTCAACTCCTGTTTCCCACAGAGATTGGGTTCAACATAGAGATTATACAAGCACTTTATTAAGTCTTGTTGCTATTTAACATTGAAATAAGATAATTAATTATTTCAGGTTCTGTACTCACATTTTAGACATCATGTCTACATTTGAGTACTTTATTGAGCAGGGTAAAGCCCTTGGGAAGACAGGTGATAAATTAGAAGAATTTGCGACTGTTCAATATGCCAAGGCATTGAAGTCGGAAGAAAAGAAAATGAAAGAACAAACTGAACAAAAGAGAATAGAGGCTGAAATAGAACAAAAGAAACTGCAGATGCAGGTGGAGGAAAAAAGATTTCAAATGGAAATGGAAAAACAAAAAAGAGAAGCAGAATTTCAGGAGAAGAGGCTTCAGGCTGAAGCTGAAAATAAGAGACTTGAAAAAGAAGCTGAAAATAAAAGACTTGAAAAAGAAGCTGAAAATAAGAGACTTGAAAAAGAAGCTGAAAATAAGAGACTTGAAAAAGAAGCTGAAAATAAGAGACTTGAAATAGAGGCTGAAGAAAAAAAGTTACAGGCCCAGGCTGAAGAAAGAAAGTTACAGGCTGAGGCTGAAGAAAGAAGGTTACAAAGAGAGGCTGATGAGAGAAAAGCAAAAATGGAACATGATGAAAAAGTCTTAGCTTTAGAGTTAGAGAAGTTAAAGTTATTGAACACTGGTAATGCTAATGATGCAAATAAGGTGTCAAATAAGACTAATGCTAAGGATTTCAAGCTTAATCTACCAGCATTTAATCCCTCAATCGATGATATAACATTTTATCTAGATAGATTTGAAAGTGCATGTAATGTGCATAATATAGATAAAACATTATATGTGTATCATCTGTCCAAGATACTTAGAGGTGATGCTTTGACTTTGTTGAGTATGGTAGATGTGCCTGACAAAAACAACTATGAGGTTGTCAGGGCGGCATTGTTAAAGAAGTACCAACTTAATGAGGACGGATATCGTCTTAAATTTAAAACCATGTTACCAGAAACTGGAGTTGAATTCTCTGAATTCATCTCAGGCATCCGTCTTACTTTTTTACGATGGGTTGAGTTGTCTAAGACAGAAAATACATTTGAAGCTCTTATGGATTTACTACTTAGAGATAAGGTTATGTCTTCTGTTAATGAAGCTTTTCTATCTTTTCTTCATGAGCGTAAGCCTAAAAACATAAAAGAAATGGAAGAATACTGTAGCCAGTATGTTACTGCGCATCCGCACATAACCATTAGTAACTCTAAGGTGAAAGAAGGTCTGCCAGTTGCTTCGGCAGCACCTTATGGCCCAAATTTTATGCGTAAATTTCAGGGTAGCCAGAAAAATTTCAATAAAAAGAGTAATCGTAATTATGCCCAGAACCATAGTGATCAATTCCAGGGTGATTCTTCTTCCCAGAACTGGAGACAACCGAATACTACACGTTATTCTACTCCGGTTAACTTTAGAAATTTTCACAAAGGTAATCGGTATAGAGGGAAATATTTTATGCAGAGACCTCAATACCAAGATAATAGAGGTTCTCAACAGCATAGAGATAGTAATGACAGTTATGGAAACTGGAACTCAAACCAGGATAAAAATTACAGTAGGGACTTTAATGATAATTGCAGAGGCAATAATGGTCGCGGTAGATCGCAACATAAAAGAAAAAGATATCAACAGACAAACTCTGTTCAACAAGAATCTCAGGGAGCAGATAAACAGGTTAATAATGATAAAGACCATAATGCTATCGGATGCTCATCTTTTGATTTTGGTAGGGCAAATAAATGTATCCAATGCAGTACTTTATTTGATCCGAAAACCGTTAGTACTCTAAGCTGTGGTCATCCTTTGCCCGCTCTTCCTGCTAATGTTGCTCATGATGGGAGAGGTTCTCTTATATTACATAAGGGGCTAGTAAATAGTAATCCAGTCTCAGTGTTGTTTGATTCTGGATGTACTACTGTCGGCGTTAGGCAATCTCTTGTAGATCCATCCTGTGCTACAGGAAAAGTCATCAAATGTGTCACATTTGGTGGCACGTTAGAAAAGTATCCTACTGCTATAATACACATTGCTACTCCTTTCTTCACGGGAGAGGTCCACGCGTGTCTACTTCCAAATCCTATTGCGGACCTTATTATTGGTCGTATTCACGGAGTTAGGGAATGTACCCCACAGCAGATTGCTGTTTGGGAAGAGCAAAACATTGAAGCTACCAATGCGGTGGTCACAAGAGCACATGCTCTGGATCCACCTCAAACTTCATTAACTAATAATGATGAAGTAAATGACCAAGATAGTCACTTGACTATTACACGTGACTCATTTATCAAATTGCAAGAAGAAGATCCTTCTTTACAAAAATTCTTCATTCTAGCAAAAAAAGGTGATCCTAATCAGAACACTAATAGGAAATCTTGGATTTCTATGAAGAACGGCGTACTTGTACGTATGGTACAAGACTCGACTACGTCCACTCATTCACAAATTCTTGTGCCTAAGAGCATGAGATTGCAAATATTGCAACATGCTCATGACTCGCAATGTGCTGGACATATGGGTTTTTCCCGTACAAAGTCGAGGGTTCTTGCGGCTTTCTTTTGGCCATTTGTGAGCAAGGACATACGAATGTACTGTCGCTCTTGCAAAGTATGTCAGGAGGTCAAATCTAAAGGACCACGACATGCTGCGCCTATCCAGGCTGCTGACATTCCTATTCGCCCTTTTCAAAAAATGGCAATAGATATTATCGGTCCTTTTAGAATTAAGTCGGCTAGAGGACATCAATTTATCCTTACATGTGTCGATATGTGCACACGTTGGCCAGAGGCAATACCTCTCAAGAGCATCTCAACTGCTGATATCGCAGACGCTCTTTGGCTGATATTTTCTCGCTTGGGTTTTCCCGGAGAAATATTGTCAGACCATGGCACTCAACTTATATCAGACACTATGTCACAGGTAATGTCTATGCTACACATTAAAAGGTCTCTCAGCAGTATCTATCACCCAATGTCTAATGGGTTGGTCGAACGTTTAAATAGGACTCTGAAAACTTTACTTGGTAAAATAACTGAGGATCATCCTCAGGATTGGGACAGGGTCTTACCCGCGGCTCTCTTTGCGTATAGAGAGGTCCCCAATGAACATACGGGGTTTTCCCCTTTTGAACTTGTCTTTGGCGCGCAACCGCGCGGCCCTATGTCTTTACTTCACGATCTAATCACTGCCGATAATATTAGCGATGAGACTCAATCTTCTTATGAGTACGTCATTGCTCTTAGGCAAAAGATCATCGAGGCATGCAAACTAGCAACTTCGTCTTCAGAATTTGCTAAAGAAAAGGCAAAGCAGTTTGCAAATAAGAATAGATGTCTACGACAACTTTGTCCAGGTGACAAAGCTCTCGTTCTACTTCCTTCAAGGGAGAACAGACTTCTAATTGCATGGAAAGGTCCATATGCAATAGTCTCCAAAATTTCTGATGTCGACTATGTTGTCGATATTGATGGAAAGCATAAAACTTTCCACATAAATATGCTCACAGAATTTTATGAAAGACCTGACTATTTGCAGCCTATTTTCCAGGCTACGGGCAATTCACAAGCAACTCATGGTCAGTACTCATCTCTGTCAGTTATACAGGATGAGGAAACTACTTTTTCTGATGTCAATCTTCCTCTTTCTATGGTCCCACTTTATTCTACGGAATCTTGGAAAAACGTGACCGTTTCTCCAAATCTTTCCGCTGAGGAACATCGACAAGTTTCTTCGATGTTGCAAACATTTCAGGATGTTCTTACAGACATCCCGGGACACACACATGTCATAGAACATGACATTGTGCTAACTGATCACAATCCTATCAGAGTCAGACCATATCCAATACCTATCCATTTCCAGTCTCAAGTCGAAAAAGAGTTGGATGAAATGATACGTTTGCAAATCATTGAACCATCCACTTCAGCATACTCTTCGTCTATGGTTATTGTTCGAAAGAAGGATAATAACATTCGCATTTGCGTAGATTATCGCAAATTGAACCAAGTTACGAAGTTCGATGCTGAACCTATGCCTTCATTAGAAGAGCTACTCAATAAACTTTCTAATTCTAGATTCTTTACCAAACTAGATTTGTCTAAAGGTTATTGGCAAGTCCCGCTAACTGAACGTGCCAAACCTTTTACAGCTTTTTCTACACCTAGGGGTTTATTCCAATGGAATTTCATGCCTTTTGGTCTTATGAACGCCCCTGCTACATTCGTACGCATGATGCGGCGAATTCTCGCATATCGTACAGATGTCATAGCATACCTAGATGATATCTGTCTATTCAGTGATTCTTGGGAAGATCATTATTTGGGTTTATACGAATTACTGTCTACTCTTCGCGAGTATAACTTGACTGCAAAACCCTCTAAAGCCTTTATAGGATTTAGCGAGATTTCTTTCCTAGGTCATCGGGTTGGTCATGGTCTTTTAAAGACAGAGGACCACAATGTTTCAAAAATACTTAACATTTCTGTCCCTAAGACGAAGAAACAAGTAAGGAGTCTATTAGGTTTGATTCAATTCTACGGACGATTCATTCCGAATCTGTCCTCCATTATGGCACCGCTTTCTACTTTATTGAAGAAAGGGTCGCCTAATCTGATCCGCTGGTCTAAAGAATGTCAATCCTCATTGGACCAGGTTAAAGCCCTATTTTCATCTCCACCTATTCTTAAGTTACCTACTATTGAGAAGACTTTTGTTCTTCGAAGTGACGCCTCGTCAACAGGGATTGGGGCAGCACTAATGCAGGAGTATTCTGATACTTTGCATCCGGTGATGTATATCTCTAGGAAATTAAACGCTGCAGAAAAGAATTACTCGGTTTTAGACCGTGAGTTATTGGCTATGGTATGGTCTATTCTAAAGTTACAAAGATTTCTTCTAGGCGCACATTTCATTGTGGAAACCGACCAGAAAGCGCTTACTGCTATTCAGAGCAAAAACTTGAAGAGCTCGAGGTCCACTCGTTTTGCCATAGCTCTTCAACCATTTCATTTCTCGGTTCGAGCTATCCGTGGTTCGGATAATGTAATGGCAGACATTCTGTCCAGATGTCCACACGATTCCACATGATTCTTCTGTCATATATATATATTTCCTGATATACAGTCCAATGTTATAATGACATGTTAGTAGATTTTGTCTCACTTTTTTTTTTTTTTGAGGGAAATTTATAACATTGTACCATGTAATTATCTAAGAAGGCTTAGTTAGTGATATACGGGCCAAAAGATCACTCGGCCACATTTAAATAAATTATTTTCAGGATTGTATTAAGAAATTTACCAGTTGTCTTTAAGATTTGTGTTATTGATATTTTCGCAGCACATCATTGAAGTCTGCGAGTTTATGTCCATTGTGGAACTTTGAGGATATCAAGTCCTGTCCTACATTGGGAGCGGATGATGTCCACATCTTCTTCTATTGAATGTTTTATGTCACCGAAGATCAACACATGTATTACTTATTAATTACTGTTACTTTATATAATGTAATAATATAGTGCGGTATATTAGTAAATTACACCGCTATTTGCAACACATTGTATGATAACACATAATATATTTAATTTCATATATTGGTATGAGAATAATTTGATTGTCATTATGTTGTTGCCATCATTGTGGCGTGTGTTGGTGGCACCTTCCTGGAATATATCAGCGTATACTTAGATAAATTTTTTCTCTAAGGATCTGAGATATGATCTCAGTGTCGCTCCATGCGTTGAGCTAATTTGTTAGGTATATATCCACGCATCATACGTGCGTTAGGAGCCTAGATTTTTTCCGGCTCCAGGATTTAAAAAAAAAAAATGTTTCATTTTTTTTTCCAGGGAGGGTGCGGTAATGTTACGCACGGATCATTATTATTTTTCGTTTGTATAAACATTTTTTGATATGTATGATCATTTTTTTGACTGAAGTGTGTATTATGTTTTCTATGGTCAAAGGGACATAATCCGAGTTATCGAAACTACAATTTTTTAGGAGTTTGCTTTCTCTTGTATAGAGACACGTTCGGTCTATAATTTCTTGAACGAAGCGTGACCACATCTCCTTATTTGGTAGTACCAGTCAACTATGGTAGATGTCTGAAACCTTTCTTAACGCTTCTTTTCATGACCATAAAAGGCGCGACTGTGTAAGACTTTTATCTCGAATGTTCTTAGAATCGTCTTATTGTGAACGGCAACTCAGAGATTGTCGTTCTGCGCATGTCAAAAGCTGGGAGTTCGTTCTGTGTGTTCCGCCCAGTTGGGGCAGTTGAGAAATGGTTTAAGAAGCGAGCAGACGCAACTGCGTCTTGTGATTTTCTGAGGGAAATACAGTGTCTTTGTGAGTTAGTTAGCTAACTAGACTATTTCCCAGTATTATTCACGCCTGCCTGGAGGCATATGTTCATGGTTGATTTTCCGAAATAAGGTAATTCCCCTTGTATCGAACTTTATGCTATCATCTAGAGGTTCGTCATTTTGTCGCCTATTTGCTCGCCTGTGTGATTCAAAATGGAGAGGTACTTTGACTAGGATTAAGTCACCGGTATCTGTATACCTGAACTAGTTAAATATATATGGGTCGCTCTAGACCAACAAGACTATTGTCTGTGTTCCAGGATTCGTTATATCAGAGATCACGTCCAAGTCAGATGGTTAGACTTAGGAACATTATAAAGGTCGAGCTGACCTGTAGCCCATGTATGCTATTCACGTGCAGACAGTGAACGGACTTATTGTATACAACTGATCTGCTAGCATCAGAATGGGAGCATTTATTATTGTTTATGAACATTGAAGATCTGTAGCTGACACTGTTGCAGAAATTATTATTATTTATACAGCTTCACGAACTAGAACTCTATGATTTATGAATTTCTGAATCTATTGAACTGTGATGTCTTATGACGCATATATACAACAGCTGTCATTGCTGACTACAGAAATTGTTTTCAATGTGCCATATCATCTTGCTGAACTCGTTAACTATGTTGATGTCATAAGTATCATGACTGTTTTGTGGCGTGCAATAAATGAAAGAAACTTATACAACGAAGTTACCCTTTCTATGACTCTACACGTCATGTTGCCTGTGTGATAACCCTGTGAACTGTTCCACTACCACATACACAGCAACATCCTAAATCAGAGAAGACACCTACATCTTACACTTTAATACCAGGTGTCGATAAGGGTGGCAAGTTTTCACTTCAGCGCAAATCCACCCTTATCATCTTCTTTTCGTGGGATGTCTGTATTAACATCTAGATCATTTTCAGCCTCAGGAACATTCAATTGTGTCTCTGGTGGTTCCTTATTCAGAGTTTCTCTGAAATGCTCTGCCCATCTTGTTTCCTGTCCCTCTACTGTTGTGATGAGATTTCCTTGCTTATCTCTTACTAATGTAATATTGTTTGCACCTTGTTTTCCACTGATGATTTTAGTTATTTTGTATACTGTGCTTTGTTCATTTCTCAATGCTGCCTGTCTTGCAAGGTCATCCAGAAATGACCTTTTGTTAGCACGGGTTTGACGTTTAACTTCCTTGTCCAGCTGACTGTACTGTTCACTATATATTGCCTTTAATCTGGGAGACTTAGCTTCTGTTTTCTTTCTTTTCTTATTCCTTTCTCTTCGCTATGGTGTTTAGCGTATCTGGTGTTATCCAGTCTTGGCTCTTTCTTTCCTGGAATCCCAAGCATGACTTGCTGCTTTCCTTGTATATTGTTGAGATGGTGTTGAATCTCTGGTCAACATCATCGGTCTCTCTTCTTTCCTGGCTTTTGATAATCTCATATCTTCTCTTTACGTCGACCACGAAAGCTTTTCTGGTGAGGGGATCCTTCAGTTTCGTGATGTTGTATCTTTTCTGTTTGACTGCAGCTGGTCCAGCAGCTCTGAGTTTCACTTTCAGTCTTGCTACTACTAGGTGATGATCACTTCCCACATCTGCGCCTCTTCTTACTTTCACGTCTTGTAGCACATGTCTCCATCTGCCATTGATCATTATGTGATCTATCTGGTTTCTGTCTCGTCCGTTTGGTGATTCCCATGTTAACTTGTGCACTTCCTTGTGTGGAAAAAGTGTTCCTCCAATGACCAGGTTGTTAATACTGCAGAAGCTTATTAATTTGTCCCCATTCTCATTTGCTGTTCCACTGCCGCATTTCCCCATTACTCTTTCGTTATAATTATTGTGTGCTCCCACTTTCGCATTTAGGTCTCTGTTGAGCGCTCTTTTCGGGTAACATGATAGCTAGTAGCAGAGGTACCAGTGTACTAGCATCTTGACGCGAATGTAGAATGAAAATTAGATGAAGAGCTATCCAACAGAACTTCAACGAGTGGAAGGCAAAATCAGGCCAACATGATCATACTCAACTCGTCGGTAAAGTTATTATAATTTATTACGTGGTACGAAGACGTTTGACAAGACGGTACCATGTTCCTTGACAGGTACGATGAACAATTTATATATAGTAGTGACAGTTCCGATAAAACGATACATCTCTGGTCATTCATATCTAAAATCCTCTCTCACGTAAGTAATAAGAATCCAATAATATTCCTACTAGGTTTTAACAGCAAGGGAATGTCCGTTGACCTTGCTTGAGGTCATCCACTTAAGCATGTACTCCCATACCACGAACTCCCGCATTCGTCCAATAAGAGACTGTTTCTATCCAAGACATAGTTCCATACAACGTAGACTCAATAGATATTCACTGGTACATATATGAAGAGGTATCTGAGTTAGTATCTTTAGGTTTTAACTAACCTCTCAAAACATGCCACGACTTTGGCATTACAATAAAGGCGTTTACACATATAAATACTGCAATCAAATTAACTTCTTTCCACTCGTAGGAATCCTTCTTCTACGATACGAATCCTAAAGGCTAACGACTCTGTAGGTCCATTCTAGGAATAACATATTCCCGCTAGACAAGTATAAGAGCGGCCTTACAATACAGCATACAAAGAAGTGGGGCGATAACTTACGTGACATTACTGCTATTGGTTTCGACCTGAAGACCAATACAGATCACTAGAATAAATGGCTTCCATAAACGTGCCATGAAATACAATAATAATATATCAATCACGGACATAAACAAGGTCCATGTTGCCCCTCCAAATCATGACGTCAGAAACTACCAAACTAGGTTACCCGTGCGTCCCAAAGCAACTCACACTGCTTTGTGCACGTCAGTGCGCGAATCATTCGACCGCACAAATAATATAACTATATTGAGACTGGTGCGTACATTTGGCAGGACCGAAGACTACCCCCTTAGGTAATAAATGTACGTAACAGCTCCCTTATTACCTCCCCTTAAAAAAATTAATTCTATTAATTTTTTTGAACTTAGTACCCAGGAGAGGTGAGTCAAAACTACAACAAGATATATGAAATGCATAAAGTTATACCATATTAAGAAAAGAATATTAAACGAAATCAATATAACTAAATGATAGTATGCATTAAAGCACACATCCACCATCGACCTACTTTGGAACGATGTGGTAATATTCGAAGTAAAAGAAGTTGACAATGAAAATGAAAAAAACCATAAAAAAGATGATAATAAAATTCAACTAAGTTTTCTAAAAAAAAAAATTCGAAACATATGATTTCAAAAATAAAAATGAACAGCAACACTGATGATAATCAATGACAAGAGAATCAATAAAACAGAAAAATTGAAAATACAATGTGCAAAAATGAAGCAATGCAAAATTAAACACTTTAAAAATCAACACCCTTAATGTTTTCTAACACTAGTATGGTTGACTAGTGATCTTAACAGTGAGATATCATAACTAAGACCCGTGAATGCAGGTATTACGTGACAACTAAGAAAGTTAGTATATGTGTGATCCATAATTAATTAAATAGATTAAATTGAATTATAGTAATTTATATATTTCTTAATTACTAACAAATAACCAGTTACTAATATATTCTAAGTAATTCCAGTATCACTCATTGTCAATGTTCAGTTACAACTAGTTAGTAATCGATGAGACGATGTTCTCAATGTTCCATACACGATAAAATATATTCTCGAACACGATATGTAGTGTAATATGTTCCATAGGAATAACAAATGTATATTTGTCAATGTTGCCGTAATAATAAAATGTTATTATAATACCACTGTTCCCGTTTTAATAAAACGTTACTACACAAGAAGTAATGTTATAATCTATAAGTAAGTATATCCTGAAAGATATATTTATACGAATACTTCAGTTATATGATCAGTCTTTATAGATGTATAATCAATGAAAATGTACACAGTTATTCATGTTATCGGTGAGGATGTTTCAACATGTGGAAGTGGTTTAGTTTCGACAAGTTCGCTTGGGCATCTCGACAAACAGTCTGCGAACACATTCTTCACTCCAGGAATAGCACGTATTTCAAAACTGAATGGTTGAAGCGCTATAGCGTAACGCGCTGACTTCGATGATTTGACGTTCTTAGAGTTCAGTGCGGTAAGAGCTTTTTGATCAGATTCCACCACAAAGTGTGAACCAAGGAGGTAACGTTCCAGTTTTGTGATTGCCCACACCAACGCTAGGAGCTCTTTATCCAGAACGGAGTATTTGAGTTCGCTCTCCGTAAGTTTTCTGGACACGTACATCACCGGAAATAAGGTGCCGTTATATTCCTGCATCAAAACTGCAGCAATAGCGTAAGAAGATGCACCACTGCGAAGGATGAAAGTGAGATTTTTGTTAGGCAACCTCAAAAAAGGTTCTTTTGAAAAAAATCATTTTATATAGTCTAACGCCGTTTGGTGATCCTGCGACCACTTTATTACATTAGATGTGCCTTTTTTCAGTAGAGACGAAAAAGGTGCAGTTATAGTAGACAAATGAGGGATGAATTTTGAATAGAACTGTATTAGTCCTAAAATAGACTGTTACGGTATATGATATTAACGCCGTCTGCTAAAGGTTATCAGACGTGCAATTGTAAAGGTTAAGGCATTTAATATATTGCGATAGATGTTTCAATTATTGAACGCTCCATACACGATCGATTATGACGTGTATAGCGTTGTTTGGGTCACAGTCGGTAACTAAGAAACGCTACCCTTTGCTACTTGACCGCCAAGCTGAATAGCTGCGTTTTGTTAACCTTCCAATTCAATGGCATGATATAGCCATTTATATGTGCATTTATGATGGACCAGGGTCAGTCCCAGAACTCTACATGAGAGGAAACTTATGGAGGTTAGTGATTAACTAAATCCTTGGAAGGAGAAAGATAATCGTCTACTTTATACGAAGTAATTAGACTCACAGTCTCACTGTCGGCAGGTAGCCATTCTATCTGCGCGTGCATATAGCTGTGATGTTCTGACGACAATTACTGCATTGTATCCTTAAACGGACATTGACACGTAAAACAGCAGTCTACGCTATTGATTGATTGATGCATGTACCTCATGTGTGAATTGAACTGTTTATGTATGTGTGTAATCCATATTAAATTGTGAAGGACTCGAACCGGAGGCATTATTGATTGAATCACGTTACACCATTCAATCTTATGAATTATGCATTTTATATCAAGTTGCTGAGTTAATAAGATGAACAGTTGTTTACATCTTGATGCCAAGTTCAGACATTACGACAAACCAAAAATGAGGTTCACCCCATTCGCGTACGAATATTAGCACGATCAGAATTCAAGCAACACAACCAGTAACTACACACGAAAGTCCTTCAACAAAAGTGGTGAATTGTTACGGTATATGATATTAACGCCGTCTGCTAAAGATTATCAGACGTGCAATTGTAAAGGTTAAGGCATTTAATATATTGCGATAGATGTTTCAATTATTGAACGCTCCATACACGATCGATTATGACGTGTATAGCGTTGTTTGGGTCACAGTCGGTAACTAAGAAATGCTACCCTTTGCTACTTGACCGCCAAGCTGAATAGCTGCGTTTTGTTAACCTTCCAATTCAATGGCATGATATAGCCATTTATATGTGCATTTATGATGGACCAGGGTCAGTCCCAGAACTCTACATGAGAGGAAACTTATGGAGGTTAGTGATTAACTAAATCCTTGGAAGGAGAAAGATAATCGTCTACTTTATACGAAGTAATTAGACTCACAGTCTCACTGTCGGCAGGTAGCCATTCTATCTGCGCGTGCATATAGCTGTGATGTTCTGACGACAATTACTGCATTGTATCCTTTAACGGACATTGACACGTAAAACAGCAGTCTACGCTATTGATTGATTGATGCATGTACCTCATGTGTGAATTGAACTGTTTATGTATGTGTGTAATCCATATTAAATTGTGAAGGACTCGAACCGGAGGCATTATTGATTGAATCACGTTACACCATTCAATCTTATGAATTATGCATTTTATATCAAGTTGCTGAGTTAATAAGATGAACAGTTGTTTACATCTTGATGCCAAGTTCAGACATTACGACAAACCAAAAATGAGGTTCACCCCATTCGCGTACGAATATTAGCACGATCAGAATTCAAGCAACACAACCAGTAACTACACACGAAAGTCCTTCAACAAAAGTGGTGAATTGTTACGGTATATGATATTAACACCGTCTGCTAAAGGTTATCAGACGTGCAATTGTAAAGGTTAAGGCATTTAATATATTGCGATAGATGTTTCAATTATTGAACGCTCCATACACGATCGATTATGACGTGTATAGCGTTGTTTGGGTCACAGTCGGTAACTAAGAAACGCTACCCTTTGCTACTTGACCGCCAAGCTGAATAGCTGCGTTTTGTTAACCTTCCAATTCAATGGCATGATATAGCCATTTATATGTGCATTTATGATGGACCAGGGTCAGTCCCAGAACTCTACATGAGAGGAAACTTATGGAGGTTAGTGATTAACTAAATCCTTGGAAGGAGAAAGATAATCGTCTACTTTATACGAAGTAATTAGACTCACAGTCTCACTGTCGGCAGGTAGCCATTCTATCTGCGCGTGCATATAGCTGTGATGTTCTGACGACAATTACTGCATTGTATCCTTAAACGGACATTGACACGTAAAACAGCAGTCTACGCTATTGATTGATTGATGCATGTACCTCATGTGTGAATTGAACTGTTTATGTATGTGTGTAATCCATATTAAATTGTGAAGGACTCGAACCGGAGGCATTATTGATTGAATCACGTTACACCATTCAATCTTATGAATTATGCATTTTATATCAAGTTGCTGAGTTAATAAGATGAACAGTTGTTTACATCTTGATGCCAAGTTCAGACATTACGACAAACCAAAAATGAGGTTCACCCCATTCGCGTACGAATATTAGCACGATCAGAATTCAAGCAACACAACCAGTAACTACACACGAAAGTCCTTCAACATAGACCTAACTTGTTTTTTTGTCTTAGGTGCTGAGATGTTTAAAACTTTAGAGACGTTACTGTCTTCCGTATACATGAAACCATGACCTATGCGGTGACCCAGAAATGAGATGTCATGAAAACCGACAAAAGCCTTTGAAGGTTTTGCTGTTAAGTTATAATCCCGTAAGGTAGACAGTAAAGCTTTTAATCCATGAATATGTTCATCCCAAGAGTCACTGAAAAGGCAGATGTCATCTATATAAGTAATGACATCGGGACGATGAGACAATATGCGGCGCATCATGCGTACAAAGGTAGCTGGCGCATTCATTAATCCGAATGGCATAAAATTCCATTGAAAAAAGACCCCGTGGCGTCGAGAAAGCGGTGAATGGCTTTGCTTTAGGAGTTAGTGGCACTTGCCAATAGCCCTTTGAAAGGTCAAATTTCGAAAAGAATGTGGCATGAGATAATCTCTCCAATAAGTCGTCTAAAAGAGGTAACGGTTCCGCATCGAATTTTGTAACTTTGTTCAATTTCCTGTAATCTACGCAAAGACGTATATTGTTGTCCTTCTTCCTAATGATTACCATAGAAGAAGAATATGGTGATGAAGATGGTTCAATTATATTTAATTGAAGCATCTCATCCAATTCCTTATCAACCTTATCACGAAAGTGTAAAGGGATAGGATATGGGCGAACTCGAATAGGCGTATCGTCAGTCAGAATAATGTCATGTTGGATGACTGACGTATGACCTGGGATGTCAGTGAGGACATCCTCATACGAGTGTAGAATATTAGAGACTTGCTGACGTTGATCAGCCGAAAGAGTAGATGAGATTGTAACATCATTCCATTTCTCAGTGGAATGGAGTGGTACAACTGGTATTGGTAGTTGTACATCATCGAAAGAAGATTCTTCTTCTTGGATGACTGACAAACTAGAATAGTGTTGAATAGGAGGTGTAGGATCGTCAGTTGCCTGGAACACTGACTGTAGATAATCAGGACGTGAGTAATACTCCTTCAACATGTTAATGTGGAAGGTTTTATGTTTACCATTAACATCAACGATGTAGTCGACATCGGATATTCTTGAGATGATCCTGAAAGGACCTCTCCAGGTAATTAACCTTTAGCACGCTGCATAAAAATTCAGAAAACTTGCCCAACCACTGCATTCTTTTTCACAGCGTCCCGTTTTTATAGTGGGTGACTTGTAATGTCTATAGTTTTTGTGTTTCTTGGTCAACTGCTATCATTTTTGGAATTTCTATAAATAAATGAATGGTGAATCTGATGATATAAAATTTGTTTGTGTACATGTTAGATGTGATAGGAAGAGAGGAAAGGAAAGATGAAAAAAACGAAAAAAAAAATTAAAATAATAAAAAAATATTTTTTTTTAATTTTAAAATTTTAAAAAAAATTTTTAAAAATAACCAGCAAACGAAGGGTCCATATCCCTTGCATCTCAATGAAAGTCATTTGACCAATAGACCAATACAAATCAAATGACGATCTTTTCGTTACATCCATCATCAGTAGCAAAGCAACAAACGCTCTCGTCAGCTGTGACATTCGGCCGAAATTCTAAATCTTTCCGATATTCCTAGTCCTAACCCCTAACATTATACATACTTGAAAGGCCATTTTACTTTCGTTTCCATCTCAGCCATCAAACATATTCTGAGAAACGATATCAGCGCTTATAAAGACAAAAATCTTATCCCCACCGCATGGCGTCAGAATCCAATAAAATTAGAGCGAAATGGCCGCGTGTCTGATCCCGATTCATTTCGATTTAAAAAATTTACAAAAAATAAACGCGGATACACCCATCACTTTTTAAAGATCGGAAACGGAAGCTAACTTTCTTGCAAATAAAATTACAACTTAACATCCGGGGCTGAAAATCACGTGTACACAAGTCCTCATGCTAGAAACGGTGATATCCGTAAGGTGCAACATTGCGCCTCCAGCATGGAGAACATAGGTTACGTTCGGCGCAACGCTGCGCCCGGAGCGTGCTAAAGGTTAAAAGACGATTGTTATGCGCAGGTAGTAAGACAAAAGCTTCATCACCAGGTATGAGCTGGCGAAGATGTCTATACTTGTTTGCAAATAGACGAGCTTTTTCTTTGGCTTGTTCAGATGATGCAGTAGCTAGTCTACAAGCATCTATGATTCTCTTTCTCAGAGAGATCACATACTCATAAGAGGATTGAGTTTCCTCTGCAATATTCTCGTCAACCAATAAGTCGTGGATTAACGACATCGGGCCGCGTGGTTGCATGCCAAAAACTAGCTGGAATGGAGAAAACCCCGTGGCTTGATTTTGTACTTCGCGATACGCAAACAGAGCCGCGGGTATGACCCGATCCCAGTCTTGGGGATGGTCTTGGGTCATCTTACCCAACAACTGCTTGAGTGTCCTATTGAGACGCTCAATTAACCCATTTGACATCGGATGATAAATAGAACTAAGAGATCTGTCTATACCTAATGTCTTCATAACTTGAGACATGGATTCAGAAATGAACTGAACCCCATGATCCGACAAGATTTTCCGTGGAAAACCAATGCGTGAGAAGATTAACATCAATGCCTCTGCTACACTGGCAGATGAAGTGTTCTTGAGAGGGATGGCCTCCGGCCAGCGAGTGCACATATCAATGCACGTAAGAATATGCGTATGCCCTCTAGCAGATGGAAGCATCGGACCAATAATGTCTATAGCCATTTTATCAAATGGTCTAATCGGGATGTCCGCAGCTTGAATAGGAGCCGCATGAAATGGACCCCGTACCTTAACTTCCTGACATATCAAACAAGACCGACAGTAGAGAGTGATGTCCCTATGGACGCCTGGCCAGTAGAATGCCGAAAGCACTCTGGATTTGGTACGCGAAAAACCCATATGGCCCGCACATTGCGAGTCATGCGCATGTCGTAATATACGAGATCTCATAGAGGATGGGACTAAGATCTGATAACATAAGGATGAATCCTTTTCCCGTATTACTCTAACCAAAATCCCATTTTTAAGTATAAAGTCATGTCTAGATTTTGCAAGTTTGTTGCTGGTATTCTTTTTGTTCACATACTGAAAAAATTTTTTTAATGAATCATCATTCTTTTGCAATGTTGCAAACAACTCCCGTGAAATAGGAGCATCATCATCACAAGTAGTATGAACTGTAGGTTCAATAGGTGTATCATGCGACATATTAGTAGCTTGCGCTCTAGTCACTACTGCATTTGCAGTTTGAATATGTCGCTCTTCCCATTCAGCAATTTGCTGTGGTGTACACTCTTTTATACCATGTATGCGACCCAGTATTACGTCACAAATTGGATTCGGAAGGAGACATGCCTGGATCTTTCCTGAAAAAAATGGTGTGTTAAGGTCAATAATAGCGGTGGGAAATGTTTCAATGGTGCCACCAAAAGTCACACACTTGACAACCCTGCCCGTGGCACAACTTGGGTTGATCAGCGAAGTCCGGACGCCCACAGTGCTACAACCTGAGTCAAATAGGATAGAGCATGAAATGTTATTGACAAATCCCTTGTTAAACATAAGAGAGCCCTGTCCCTGGTGTACTGACGCAGCAGTGGCCGTACAGACTGCAGGTAGACTAGGCAAGGTATGTCCGCAACGCAGCGTCGTGATCGCCTTAGGCTGGAAAAGAGTCGAGCATTCTGGACAGTCTTTCACCTGGGTACAATCAAGAGAACAAGACATAGCATTGTGAGTTTCAGCTACTTTACCCTGTTCAATGTTAGCCTGTGTATCACTTAAAGTGACATTAGAATGTCTATGTGTATTACTCAACGATCTATTTCGTCGGCGCGATCGATTGTGATTATTGTCATTAAAATTGCCACAATTGTAGTTTCTGCCTGAGTTAAAATTTGGATGAGTCCGATAATTTGTAGAATGATCGTTATGATGTTGGTTAAATGGTTTATTTCCAAAAAATTGTCTGTTTTGTGAACCCTGAGATTTTGATCTCCAGTTTTGTTTATTATAATGTCCTTGATTATTTTTAAAATTATTGTTACCAAAATCTCGCGATCTGTGAGCTTGGTTCCAAGAAACATTAAATGGAGCAGATTGTTGAAATTGCTTCCCTTTGTAAAAGTTATCATTGTTCAAATTGTAATTATTTCCCTTATTGACATACCTGTCAGTACTAAAGGAACGATTGCGTGAAAAATTGTTTTGTTGTGCTGCAAAAGCAACAGGCAATTCACTCTTAATATGTGCATTACTCAGATCCATGGTTGGGTGAGCAGTGCAAAAATTTTTTGCATGTTCTTCTAAATCTGTCATTGATAAAGGTTTCCGTTCGTGTAAAAATGCGAGAAATGTAGGATTTACAGACGATAGTACCTTATCGCGCATCAGTAAATCGAAGAGACCTGCATACGACTTTTCAATTTTGGATAATTCGATCCATCTTTCGAGGGTGAGTCGTATTTGTGACAGAAAATCACTGAAATTTCTGCTTGATTGCGGTAGCAATGTACGAAATCTTAATCGGTATTCATCTTCTGACATTTGAAATTTCTTCAGAAGTGCGGCTCTAAGAGCATTATAATCATTCTTCTCATTAATACTGGTAGTATGATAAACTGCTAAAGCATCCCCAGTAAGTAACCTGGATAAATATGTGCAATACAGTGTTTTATCCACGTTATAAGACACACAAGTGGCCTCAAACCTATCTAGGAAGAATATCACGTCATCAGACGGGGGATTAAATTTTGGTAATTTAAGGTGAATTTCCTTAAAATGGTCATGTCTGGATGAAGTTTGGCTTTCAAAAGTTCTCTGAGAATTAGCTTCCTGAGTTAACCTAAGTCTCTCATATTCTGACTCTGCTAATTTCAGTTCATGCTGTCGTTTTCTATCATTCTCTTCCATCTCAAGCTGAAGTCGTAATGTATTTTGTTCAGCTATTAATCTTCTTTCTTGCATTTCTTTTTGTTTAACTTCCATTTCAATTTTAAGTCTTTCTTCAGCCTCCTTTTGTTTCTGTTCTGCCTCTCGCTGAAATCGTTTCTCTTCTAATTCAGCGGCTAGTCTCATTTTTTTCTCCTCTTCCTCAGCCATAAATTTCCTCTTCTTTTCATCCTCCTCAGCAGTTAATCTCATTTTTTTCTCATTCTCCTCAGACTCAATCCGTTTTTGATCTGCCTCAAATTGAAGTTTTTCTAGTCTTAAAGTTTCTAACTTTCTCTGTTCGGCTTCTATTTCTTGAGCTTTCTTATATTCTGCAAGTGCAAATGCTTTTACTTCATCAGGAGCCATCTGAAGAGCTTTTGCTTGCTTAATGAAATAGTCTAAGGTAGACATTATTTAATATTATTATGTAATAATACTACTTAAAAGTGTTACTACAACTAGTGGTCTTCGTTCCTGTCCTAGAACGGTAAAATCAAGTTATATAATATGTAATAATATTAATAATTAATAATGTAATTTATAACATGTAATGGTGTGAAAGCAATAACGTGACAGACAACAGTACAATACTGACACGACAAGATAATCAAGACAAATGACTACAGTCGTAGAAATCAAATAAAATAAAAATGTGGAACTAAAATAGAATGTCGTAAAAAATTACGATGACATCTACGATCCAATAATGCACAAGACAATTGACAACACAGTGTTAAAACATATGCTTTGTAAAAAACTGAATGATAGTCAGGTTAGACGGACAATAATCACATACAAAATACATCATGAAAATAAGGTACAAGTAAAAATAGCTACGAAAACAACAAGTAAACGTGACGAAACAGCTAAACAACTACTATTATAAGGGACAACTAGCGATCGGAACTTCGGCAAGGTTTCTAGCCTTGTACTGGAATTATCGCTCAATTGAAACTTACAAAATGAGCCCTACAGAACGTCTGACGAAGAGCCCGAATTGGCTTCAAGATGGATCTCGTTCGTCAGATCAACCTCCCTACCTCCCACGAAGAATACAACACATATAACATGTAACATGAAAAATATAAATGTGGACATAACTACATGAGGCACAGCTAAACGTAATAAAGGGTACAACGAAAACACGTTATACTCATCTCGCGTGCAGGTAAAAATCAATGTGCCTCGTCTCCGTGGATGTACGTTTGAGGATAAAATACTTCGTTCTGAGTATTAGACCACAGCTCGCACGCAATACTGACGAAGAGGTGATTCCAAGGTAGTCAGTCACTGTACAACCTGACGTGGATGTTGATTGATGACCTTGACCCTGTCCGTAAGTTGATTGTGATTCACCAACACAGTAGATTCCAAGATGTTGTCGCCTTGAAAGTACAAATCTTCCATTCAACCGATACTTGTATAGGGTACGTTTACTTTGAAATTATTGATTTCCAGACCACACTGGCATACCATTTACTGTTGAGCGCTCTTTTCGGGTAACATGATAGCTAGTAGCAGAGGTACCAGTGTACTAGCATCTTGACGCGAATGTAGAATGAAAATTAGATGAAGAGCTATCCAACAGAACTTCAACGAGTGGAAGGCAAAATCAGGCCAACATGATCATACTCAACTCGTCGGTAAAGTTATTATAATTTATTACGTGGTACGAAGACGTTTGACAAGACGGTACCATGTTCCTTGACAGGTACGATAAACAATTTATATATAGTAGTGACAGTTCCGATAAAACGATACATCTCTGGTCATTCATATCTAAAATCCTCTCTCACGTAAGTAATAAGAATCCAATAATATTCCTACTAGGTTTTAACAGCAAGGGAATGTCCGTTGACCTTGCTTGAGGTCATCCACTTAAGCATGTACTCCCATACCACGAACTCCCGCATTCGTCCAATAAGAGACTGTTTCTATCCAAGACATAGTTCCATACAACGTAGACTCAATAGATATTCACTGGTACATATATGAAGAGGTATCTGAGTTAGTATCTTTAGGTTTTAACTAACCTCTCAAAACATGCCACGACTTTGGCATTACAATAAAGGCGTTTACACATATAAATACTGCAATCAAATTAACTTCTTTCCACTCGTAGGAATCCTTCTTCTACGATACGAATCCTAAAGGCTAACGACTCTGTAGGTCCATTCTAGGAATAACATATTCCCGCTAGACAAGTATAAGAGCGGCCTTACAATACAGCATACAAAGAAGTGGGGCGATAACTTACGTGACATTACTGCTATTGGTTTCGACCTGAAGACCAATACAGATCACTAGAATAAATGGCTTCCATAAACGTGCCATGAAATACAATAATAATATATCAATCACGGACATAAACAAGGTCCATGTTGCCCCTCCAAATCATGACGTCAGAAACTACCCAACTAGGTTACCCGTGCGTCCCAAAGCAACTCACACTGCTTTGTGCACGTCAGTGCGCGAATCATTCGACCGCACAAATAATATAACTATATTGAGACTGGTGCGTACATTTGGCAGGACCGAAGACTACCCCCTTAGGTAATAAATGTATGTAACAGTCTCCCATTACTATAATGAGATCGTACCTGGGTGTAGTTTCCATTTCTTTTTGTACCTGTTGATAGATCTCGTCCTTGATCTCTTCATCGCTGTCGTTTGTTGGTGCATAGCATTGTATAATTGTGGTGTTGGTGAAAATCCCTCTTAGTCTTGCTCTTATCAGTCTGTTGTTGATGGGCTTCCATTCCAGTAAAGACCTTTCCATTCCTTTCTTCAGGATAATGGCTACACCTTCGTTGTGCTGACCATCCTCTCTGCCAGAATAAAGTACAGTAGAACTCCATTTATCCGAACCCCATGGGACCGAGCATCGTTCGGATAATCAAATGTTCGGATAATTGGATTACATAATGTATCGAGTACATGTACACATATTTCTAAAAATAATTAACCATCACAAGGAAAATACACTATAAAACATATTTACTTGTACTGTAATAATAATACCCACACTGTATTAGATCACTGTATCACCAAAATCTTTTATTACACTGCAGTGCATGTACTTCTTGTATTAATTATTTTTGTTAAGAAAGAGAAATGTTTTCAAAATAACATTACAAACGATTCAAAACCAGGCGCAACTTACATATATATGTACTTGCACAGATGTAGCCCACTATTTAAAATAATGAGGAATCCTCTTTTGCACCAAACTGGATAGTCTCCTTTTGGCTGCTAAGTCCCGAATTCTCTTCAACAGCAGAAGCTGTGTAGGACAGCTGTCATCTTCTTGCTCGTACCAAGCCATCGCAGTTTCTAGTGCTATAAAGGCCTCTTCAGGACTTGGTCGACGTTTTGGTTTTTCTTCATAATCTACAAGTACATCATGTACTTCTGATGTGTCTTCATCATCGGTCACTACATGTATTTGGTTTTCTTCTTGCACAAAAGACAAAATTTCTTCGTCATTCAAAAACTGAAAACCAGAATCATTATCATCTTCTAGCCACATGTGTGCATCATCTTTGTCACAGTCCGAAAATCCGGGCATTGCTTGAAACAGTTCCACAACTTCATTTATACAATCATCATTTGTGTCCACTGCAGTAGTTTCATTTCCTCCTTTTTTCCCAAGCAATCTACTCCAAGCCTTGTTGAGATTATCTTGTGACAGGGTGGTCCAAGCATCAGCTAACATATAGCAGCAGTCTTTGAGATTAAGCTTTTTGGAAAACGCCACCACACTTTCTTCATCTTCAGCCAACAATAAACGACGCAGGACTTCCTTCTTGTACATCTTTTTAAGCTTTGCTATAACACCCTGATCCATTGGTTGAATCAGTGCTGTTACATTGGGAGGCAGAAAAATTACTTTAAAATTTGCATCAACTGCATTCAATGTATCCGTCTCTGGATGAGATGGTGCATTGTCCAGTAGAAGAATTACTTTTCCAGTTTTCTTTTCTTGTTCTCCCAACCTCTTCACATTTGGGATGAACTGATTTGTATACCAATCAAGAAATATTTCACTATTCATCCAAGCACTCTTCTGTGCTTTGTAACACAATGGGAGACATGTCACATTCTTTAGACAACGTGGTTTTTTGGCTTTGCCGATCATTAGCACCGGTAAACGATGACTTCCACTGGCATTCGCGGCTACCAAAATTGTTACTCTCTCTTTGCACTTTTTAAACCCAGGGGCAGCTGCTTCGCGCTGAGATGCAAGTGATTTTTGAGGCAATGATTTCCAGTATAAGCCAGTCTCATCGGCATTATACACATCCTCGAGTGAATAACCTTCTTCTTCCAAAAAAGCCAAGAATGTTTCTATAAAATTTTTAGCGGCAGTTGCATCGCTAGATAAAGATTCCCCTTGAATCTCCAATTCTTGTATGCCATGACGAGATTTAAAGTTTCTTAACCATTCCTGGCTAGCCTTAAAGTCAGGAGGACCGTCAAGTTGATTGTTGAACTGAAGTGCCTTTTCACACAACAGAGAACCAGAGATAGGTTCCCCTTTGCTTCTTCTTTGCACAAACCATATATACAAAGCCTCTTCCAATTTCACATCTTTCGCATTTCTCATGGTTTTACGTTTCTTCGACCCATTTTCACTATCAAATTTCGATGCAAAACTCATAATTTTATCCTTGTTACTTTTAATGTCAGAGACGGTAGCTTTCCCAACATTGAAAATCCTCGCAAGTGAAGACACAGTTTCACCTTGTCCTAGTCTCTTGATAAATTCTGTTTTCGTTTCAATTGACAAAACATTGCGGTTCCTTTTATATGCTTTAGGCCTACTGGAAGATGCCATATCGCACAGAGAAATACTTGTACGCCAAAATTATTCTGCTGTAGTAGCAGACACAATTATTTTAAGTTGAACTGTCTGTTTAGCCAGTGTTCTACCTAGAACGCACACGTACACTGTATTTTTAAACCAGATATTAACTGACTTTATGATCTAACTGACTTCCTGTACGTAAGCGACCGACCATTAGCCATCCCATTCTCTACAAATTGTTCGCACACATTTGAAGTTTGCCGCATCAAAAGATTCAGAATTTTAGTCTAACGTGACTGTGGCATCTGATTTTTTTTTTTTCTGGAAAAAGTGTTCGGATAATTGGATGTTCGGATAATTGGGGTTCGGATAAATGGAGTTCTACTGTACTGTTTCCCCTGTAGCTGTCTTTATTCTTCCCCCTACCTGTCCATCTGCTCTCGCTTATTCCCAGGATATGTATCTTGTAGTTCCTCATCTCTGCTGTGATTTGTCTCAGCTTTCCTGCCTCATTCATAGTTCTGACGTTCCAAAAACCAATTCTGGTTTCGTGTTTTGCGGTCAGGGCATCCATTTTCATGCCAGTGGCTTCCTTTCGGCTTTCACCACTGTCAGTCATACGAGCCTGAGACTCCAGATGTCCGTCCCACAGCAAAGTTTTTCCATTTATTATTGTTTCCGTAACGTGTGATTTTTTTACATAGAAAGGGGTGTCAGCCCTGTGCTAAAACCCCCAACCTGAAGGACCAGAGTACCAGCTTTTGTCTGACCCCTACCCACGCAGACCAGTCCAGCTTGGTTGAACCTACCAGGAGTAAATCTCCCACTGGCATAGCTCTGGGGATTGTCAGGGTACACAAGCTGCCATACCGCTACAAGGTATAGGTACCATTGATGGCAGAATACTTTGAATTGAACATTAAAAAAGACTAACATATTTTTCATAAAAATAAAACCTTGAACGACCTATTCAAACTATTTTTAAAAAATTTTTTAAATAAATAAAAGAAAGATGATAAAATAAAATGAGAGACAGATATGTTCAGGTAGACAGACTGACACCTGATGAAAGCACTGACATTATAAATTTCCTGCTCCAGCACTACTATTTCTAGCTCCGTGATCTTCCAGTCAACGTTTTACATAAACATATGTTAAGTGTAAAGAATAAAAAAATGTATAAGGATAAGCGGACATCTCAAAGATAACTCAATAGAACCAAACAGATAAAAGAAGGCATGAACTAAAGACAGGGGGTGACAGAAGAGAACTGTTTTTTGGCATATGCTTCACAGCTTGCTTAAAGACACAGGCGATCAGGGAATACAACTGTCAGAAAACCTCTTATGAATGGACTAACAGGGCATTGGGTGATCTGATAATGTAGATTGTATGGTACTTCAGAAATATATATATATATATATATATATATATATATATATATATATATATATATATATATATATATATATATATATATATATATATATATATATATATATATATCCTAAAAGTTGTTTAAACAGTAACACTGAAAGCAATACACTATTACCCTCCACAGGAGTGTCCAGTGTCAGCAATGATTTGTAAACAGACAACCGTCTCTCCACCACCTAGAGGCCACTTTACCAATTTGAACAGTCAAGTCCGCTAATTTTACATATTCCCTTTGCAAACCAACATTTCGGCACCAAGAAATTTTGTCAGTTATTTCCTAAATCCATATACAGTGTATAAATGGTACATTCATAAGAGGTTTTACAGTATATTAAATGTTACTGAAAACTGAACAAGAAAGTAGCTGAAAGTGAACAAATGTGAGATGCAAGTAGGCATTACATCTGTGGGACCATAAGGAAATGTATACCCCATGGTCAAGCAACAATTACTGTCACACGAAGGTAGGCAACCATAAATTTGTAACAGATTATTTCTGGTGTAGTAAACTATACACATAGACCGTTGAATGCTATATTATTCACACAGACTGTTGAATGCTATATTATTCACATAGACTGTTGAATGCTAAATTATTCACATAGACTGTTGAATGCTATTTTATTCAGTTGGGCAGGAAGAAGATTAACTGTCAAAACATGGTGGATCGCAATGTATAATCATATAACTCCCAATGTGAAATTTTACAATAATCTATCAAGACACACAAAAATAGGAAGACAGATGTGTACTTAAATGGTATATTGAATTTATTCAGGGAATAACGGGTAACATCAAGCTAAAATGAATATAAATAACTTTCAGATCATCCAGACAAATCTGACATGCATGTGTTCTTCTCTTCATAAAAAGGCACCTGTTACAGCACTTAACAACTGCAACATATAATTAGTTATATGAATCTATGAAGGAAATTGATTTGGGTGGAGAAAAGGGTGGCGTCTCATATTTACAGTTTTCACCACCTGCTTGAAAAAGCATCCTAGTTTTACGTAAATCTTGTGCTTTTAAGCATAACTACAAGAGTGTCTTTTGAATGACTGCCTTTTCACCAGGGTATTTTTTTTTAAAAATCGTACGCCCGCTATTACTCGAGGCAAAATCTCCGGTTAATATGTCTAACCTGAGACTGATTTTACATGAGTATCCCTTTTTTCCCTGTACATTGACAGGTGTCCTCTCGCCATTCAGGCAGATACTCGCCGATTTCGGAGGTACCCATTAGAGCTGGGTCGGCTCAGGAGCCATTCAGGTTATACCAGTCCCTGGTAGATGACACTCCTTCAAATGTCTTCGCCAGGGCTCAAATTATTCCAGTCCAAGTCCCGGTCTACGACACTCCTTCAAATGTGCTCGCCAGGGCTCAAACCTGGATCACCTGATCGCCAGCGCAGTGTGATAACCATTACATAAGAGCGGCTCCCACCAGGGTATTATTTGTTACATTAAAATCTTAAAATTGAGCTCTCAGCATTCTTAAGGGGAGGTTTCACCCATATTTTGGCATTTTGTTTAAAAATTATCATTTTTGCAATATTGATGCTACAGTTTAGTGTCACCATTTTTCTACCTAACGCTATGTTTTTTATTGCAGTTTTCAGCTTAAAAATATTTAAAATTAATTTTTCAAATATGTATGTTCAGCCACAAATCAGCTAATTATATATGCAAAAAAATTATTTTGTTATAACTTTTTTATTTATTAACATATTTTAATAATTTTTTCGGTATTTAGTCCAGCCAAGGCATTAGATTAAATTTTTTAACAGTTATAAGCCTTAAACATAAAATAAAATTTCATTGGCTGAAACTTCTCATGAGGGTCAAAGATCGCCAGCTTCAACCAATCAGAATCAAGCTTACATCAAAATAGGCATGCTTGTATGTTTATACTGAATCGTGCTTCCTGTCAATTTCGAAGTGGAATTTGCGATTATGGTTAGATTTATAGTGATTTCTTATTTAATAAAATGGATTGTGTTAATAAATCAACAGCATCATGTAAAAGAAGGAAGGATAGGCCCATTAAGAGGAAATTTAGAGGTAACAGGTATTCTGGTTCCATGAAACTACCGAAAATCACGGCTAGGCCTACATGTCAGACAAATGAAATATCATTCTGTAAATTAAATAGTGTTACTTCTACAGCTGTGAAACACACTGATCCTGAAACTATTGAAGGATACAGAATTATCAGCATTGAAAGCGTCTTGCAGTTTGTTAAACAGTTCCCATGTCCATTATATGTAGTGATGGAAGATCAAGTAAAGAAATCAAGACTTGAGATGGCCTCAGCTGCCATGACAAGGCTGAATGTGATCTGGAAAAGTAACATCAGTTTTCCTGTGAAGATCAAATTATACAAATCACTTGTATTATCTATTCTCTTGTATGGGTGTGAGGGCTGGACACTCACTGCAGATACGGAGCGAAGGATTCAGGCTTTCAAGCATAAATGTTATAGAAGAATTTAGCGCATTTGCTATAAAGAGCGCAAAACAAATGTCTATGTTAGAGAGAAGATAAACACCTATGCAGGCCACCAAGAACCACTTTTGTCAGTAGTGAAAGGTCGAAAGCTTGCCTGGTTTGGGCATGTAACTCGTCATGACTCCATGTCTGCTGATGCTTCCACCATGGCACCCCTACGACCCATGACGGGTTACGGGTTGAGATGATGATGATGTCCAAAGTGTTTAACATCACCTGTCACTACGAGCAGTGAGCAGAATCAGTTTACAGAGTCTTTATACACAGTGAATGAGACTCACTATGGCCTGTCAAGTTCATTTACTTTCACTTGTTTATAAAGAAATACAAAACAGATGAAGAATTTGCAGTGTGGATGAAGGTCACAAATCAATGCCAAAAAAATCTGATGAAATCAAATGGAATGATTAATATTTTTAGAAGATCTGAGGAAAAACATGGTTTGAAGTATGTAAAATATCTTGGAGATGGGGATTCAAAAAGTTTTAAATCTGTTGCCGAGGCAAAGCCACAATGTATCCTGGACTTCAAATCGAAAAATTAGAATGCTGCGGCCATGTTCAGAAACGAATGGGACGACGTCTCCTTGATAAAGTTGCAGAATGTAAAGGCAAGCAGAATGAAGAAGATGGGAAAAAGTATAAGGGTATTGGAAATTTTGGAAGATTAACAAAGAGTGCTATTATGAGATAATACAAGGTCATTACAGTGCCGCAATAAGAGGAAATATTGGTTCAATTTCCAATATGAAAAAAAAGCATAATGGCCATTCTCAAGCACGGTGCTGGAGATCTGGAGATTGGTGCCCAAAGGATATAAACAAGGCTAACAAAAACAGGCTGCCTAAATTTGTCATTAAAGAAATTCAGCCTGTCTTTGATGAATTGTCTTCAGACTTCTTGTTGTCAAAATGTCTTCATGGAGGAACACAGAACTCTAATGAGTCTTTCCACAATCTGATCTGCAACAGATGTCCCAAAGCAGCATTTGTAGGAAGAGACAGATTAGAACTTTCAGTTTATGATGCTTTGATAGTTTTCAATGATGGAGAACTTGGGAGAAGAGGAATTTTTGAAAATCTTGGTCTATCTTTTGGGAAATACTGCTTCAAAGGATTTTCTGGTTTTGACGCGGCATGGGTCTCTGCTTCCCTAAGATTATATGATATGAAAAAAGCAGAATACAGGCACAGAAAATCTTTCCTGGATTATAAAAATACCAACAAAGAGAATGGATATGCAATTGGTGGATTCTAATGTGAGTATGACTATTTTAAGGCATGTTTTCTCTGTATTTTGCTTATTTCTACGATATTGTTTTTCAGCAATTTTGATGACATCATGTCAGGATTACTCAAAAAGTTGTAAAGCTAAAGGCTTTAAACTTTGTATACTGTAATATCATACTATAGTGCTTGTCCCCTGCTAATTTTAAAAGTATAAACCTGTAACTTTTTGATCAGTGAATTTTTAAAGTATCTCTACCCTGTATTTTTATCAAGAAAAATGGGTCTAATTTTTGAAAATTCATAAAACATCACTCGGACAGTTTATGAAAATGAAACTAGAAGGGAGTCTTGAGAATGCTGTGATCTATGTGCAAGCCAAATTCCAATGTCCTATCTTTGCAAATAAAGTGTGCATCTTGACACAAAAAAGTTTCTATTTTTAGTAACAATATGCAAATTAGGACCCAATATAATTATTTTCCAATGATTGAGCATTTTTTATTAGATGCTTTGATGTCCTAAACATGCCCAAAAAAATTGGAGCTTGTAAAGACAAAAATAAAAAAAAAAATTTTTTAGGTGAAACCTCCCCTTAATACATTGCATATTACAAAGCGGTTCAATGCATTAAACACAAAATCAACTTAACATACAAATTACAAGAGAGGAAGAAAGGTGGAGATAAACAGGTCAAAGATTGCAGAAACAAGAAGACATACCATGAAATAAATGACATTAAAGGAATATACTAAACATAAGTAACAAGATGTTCTAATATATTCCCCATTTCGATTATTAGGACTCTCATAATTCTGTAAAGAAGAAAACATGTTTTTTTTTTAAGTTGTTTTTTTGTTTTTCCTTTTTCAAAGTTAGAAAAGGAAACCAACATTGATTTTCTAAATTCATTACCTAACAAAATCTGATACTGCATACTTGGACATTACCTCCACCCATCCAATTACTTCGACAGCTCCCATTTTGGAATGGCACACTTAGTTCATCCTAGACACAAGGTCAGTTGGTTTTATTAGGACATATGTCTAAAAAGTAACAATCTTTCAGTTTGGATGTTGTCACAGGTCTTATTGCAAAATCCAACTTTCTGAGAGATATTTTGGCAGTGGACTGGTCAGACCTTGTCGTGGAACGTTAAAAATACTTTGTTGGTTATTTTGATCGACCAATTAGAAGTCACTTCACACGGGGATTTCCCTGTTTATCTGTAAGCCATTAGGTCACGTGACATGGCTTTTATCGAAAACTATTAAATGTGTAAGACAAGGTTAGACTTAGGCCAATATCTCTTAAAAGAACGGTTGGATTTGACTCAAACTTCACCACAAACAAGCGGCATGTGGAAGGAAAGTGTGGAATATGTATTTCATCACTACATACTGTTCTTTCAGAGATATTATAATTGTAAGCGACACATCGGAGGCACAAACACACAAACATCGGATATTAAATTCTATAACAAACTGATGAACACTTGGGCTGGAGTCAAGATTATCCAGAAGGAAGCTGAGATTGTACTGTATTTAAAAATATTAAGTTGGACGTACTGCGCATTGTTTGTAGGAAGTCAGGGTGGATTATTGTTACACGAAAAGCACAACTGCCATTTTTTTATCTACTCGGTCGGAAGCAATTTGGACACCTAGAGCTAGTGACGTCATTGCTTTCCGATTCGTCCGAACTTTGGCTGGAAATATGCCAGGGAAATTTTAATCAGAACACACACATCACTTGCACTGAGACATAGACAGCAGTAGAAAAGATTCATTTGAGCATCAACGACTATACGGAAATTTACTGGAGGAATTCTGCCATAGTGTGCTAGACATTCTACTACAATTCCAGTCAGTGTGTGGTTGTCCTGAGGGTATGTACATTATTACACTAATAAAATTATTTAGTTTGGACCTTGTCACATAATAATTGGGTCGATCTCTTTTTTCCTCTCCAGCAGTATTTAGTTACATCTTTTGTGTGTACCAAATTACTTGCAATTTCCGTGGTCGCCCATTTCTTTCTCTGCTATCAAGCAGATATTAGCTATTTTCTTATTAATTTTACACTCCCTTCAGTGATAATTGATCATGTTTGCTTTGCACTTCTCAGCTTTGCTAAGATTAAGACACAGTTAAAACCAAAATGGGCCCGGTCAATTTTCGTGTAGTGACTGTGTGTCATGTTTACCTAGGAGTGCCCTGCGATAAATTATCGACCTGTCGGCATGTACTCGGTGGAAACGAATGACATAATCATTTCCTGCACACCTTGTAACAAATATATTACTTTAGATGAAAGTAAGATGTTGTATTTGAGAAAACATTGCAGAGAGAGGATTGGATTTTTTTCATTCCATATTTGGGAGACATGACCTTTGCAGTAACGCGCAGAAGTTTCCATGTGGAAATAATTTGAATTACCCCACAAAACACGCACGTTTTGAAACGATTGGAGGGGGTTCGAAATAGAGGAACAACCAAATTCCTGATTGGACCCTGCCTAAATCGTAACAAAGTAGACAAGTGCAATATAAACTGACACTTTAGCCAGAGTAGAACACTGTGAAAATTCACCTCACGCAAAGAAGACAACCAGACCTTGCCAGAGTTAAGAATAGTACCAGACCTTGCTTGAGCGTCTTGAGGACTTAGAGCCAAGGAAAACTCCCTTACTATTTTAACATGGAAAACCAGAATCTGAGGGAACTGAAACACAAGTCAAAGTGGGAACTTATTGCTAAAGTAACAACACACCGGACCAAGTGTAAGAGGCCTCTACAAGTGCCTTTATTTCTCTGAGCCAGCAGTCTGTGAGCCTAAAGATTGGCGTAAGTTGTACATTTTGAATTCTATATTTTTTCATTATTAACATGTGAACTAATACGTATATATTGACATGTGAATATCAATATGTGAAAATTGCTAGTGGATGTACAAGTCATTTGAGGCTGGCAACCTCAGCATATAGAATGATGATTTCATGAACGACCACTGCTAGGGCTGGTGACTGCTTTATTGCGAGTTTTTTATAAAGAACCAAAAGCACAGGTAATTCCAAATTCCATATGGAGCAGGGAGGGAATCATGAAAGACATGATGTACATACTTGTTATATTATTAACATTTTCAACCAGTGTAAATGTAAAAGATATTCACTCTAACTGTAATGAAAGTTTACAAACTTTTCAACCGATGTAAATGTAAACATATTCAAACTATATTGTTAACATTTTCAACTAAAGTTAAATATAAAACTATTCATTTTAAATGTAAAGATAGTTTTTCGCCCACTGGGATTAATATTAATTCTCAGCGAGGGTAAAAGTTAGATCGTAGATGGGATAGTGGAATGAAAAGAGGGGGGCACATAAGTATGTGTCGGGAAACTCAATACTAAGAGGGTTTTTGTTTCTCTTCTTTTGCCATACTAGTTTAATGATGTTTGCAAATTGTATGTTCATGTTGATTTTTCATGCATATAATTTTGACTGATGTATATTTATTGCCTACTTCCTCATCTATATTCTTGCTATGTCAGTACCGCTTAAATATAACCATAATTCTATTCAGCTTGGTGAAGTTGCTGAGCCCTTTTCAGAGCTGGTAAATACAGCAACAAAAGCTATCAGCTCTTTTCAGAGCTGGCTTTTAATTAAGCTGACCCTAGAGGTAAGGTAAAGGAGGTAAAGGATCCCGTTACACGCCCATTGAGGCATATTGGGAATATGGTGTTAGGCCCATATTTTCTTGACCATCGGCACACTAGGGGTGATGTGGTCAGCATCACGCCAGCCGCCTTAACCTTCCCAGAGTTGCTCTGGTATCCAATTGGGGCTGGGTCAACCCAGGAGCCGTTTGCGGCCTAAAAAAATCCCACCTCATCTGGGGATCGAACCATAGACCACTGAGCTAGGAAGCCAGTGCACTAACCACTATGCTACTGCGGCTCCCCCTAGAGTTCATCTTTATCTCTACCTGTCCCCTTGTTGTCTATAAAAACCAATGTATTAATATGTATATTACGACATACTTACCCTGACAATAGGCTTAGAGGACATAGACTATGTGACTTGTAGATAATGTTATTTGAGATAGTTACTGTTATTTCATATGGTTAAGGTTAATTCATATCATTTCATATACTTAGACTATGTGACTTGTAGATAATGTTATTTCAGATAGTTACTGTTATTTCATATGGATAAGGTTAATTCATATCATGTCATATAGATCATGGTACTTCATATAGATAATATGGCTTTATGTTAAGGAGTCTTAGACACATAGACTGTAGAAATTGGTGGGCAAAACCCGACAAGTGCCATACAATGGGCTTGTTGTGTTTCAGGTTTCTGCTGGTGTAAATATATCATCGGGATACTGCCTGGCCTCATCACTGAGCATAAGGACCAGGAGTTCAACCCATCTGTGGACCAATAATACCACCTGGCTTCAGCATTGTGCCGTCAGGACCAGGAGACTTGAACTTTGAACAAAACCAACAACATTCAGCTGGCCTTAGCATCGTGACTCAAGGACCAAGAACATAATTCAGAGATAAGTGCTGTACCAACAAGTATCACCAATCCTACCCAAAAAGGTTACAGAATGTCAATGATGAAGATAAGAGTCGTAAACTCAAATACACGGTAGATCTTCTTCTTCTTCTTTTGTTCGCTTGAAATATATTGTCTATATCTGCAATGTTGTTTCTTGTATAAACTTCACTGTCTTTTGTAGTTCATACAGAGGTCCGTATAGTTTTGCTTCCAGTGTTGTTTCTCTGAACCAGTGGGTTTGCCTCAATATATCATATTCGGGGCAATCTTGAAGTACGTGCTCCGCAGTCTGGAGTGCCTGTACACATGGCTGAATTGCCAATCTTGAATTTTGTATACATGTGGCTGTGGAGTCGGTTGTGTCCTGTTCAGAGGCGCAGAATAACAATTTGTTCTGATCTGTTCATAGCTTGGTAGTCATCCTTCGTTGGTGTTGGTGGCTTTCTGATTGATTTGATCATCTTTTTCTTCTGATGGTACGTAACTGGTACATCCGGTTGCTCATCTGCAGCACCTTCTTTAGCCAGTCGGTCTGCTCTCTCGTTTCCTGGTATTCCACAATGAGACGGTATCCACTGCATGGCAACCCTGCACTGGTTGCACAGTTCAGAAAGTAGGGCTTGTATACCTGGCAATTTTCTGGACTGAAGTGCTTGGAGTGCTGATCTTGCATCTGTCAGGAATACCACAGGCTGTGGACCGAGATTGGTGTTCAACAGTTTCTCAGTTGCCACCTTGATTGCCTGGATTTCTGCATCATAGTTGTTACAGAATTTCCCCGTTGGTACTCTGACCGTATCCCATGTGTTGTTTGGGTATTCTATGTACACTCCTGCTCCTCCAATTCTTGACTGCATTCTGTGCTGACCCATCCATGTATACTCGGACCCAGAGGTCCTGTGGGTATTCATCATCCAGGAAACTGAGAGTGACTGTCCTACATTGCACGCTGTTCTGTTCATCCCCGTCGAATATTCCTTTCACTTTTGTCTGGATGTGTATTGGTAGTCCAGGCTCTTCTCTCCAAGGGGTTTGTTCTGGCACAGACTTTAGAGGGCTGTCAACTTCAGGCAGGTCTGAGGTTTGTCTACGAAATCGTTTGGCCTGGTGGATAAAGCTGCTTCTTTTCAATCGCCCCATTGCTAGGTTTTGGAATCTGTCCTTCATTGGATGGCTTGGCATACAGAGGAACTTTTCTGCCTGTGTTAGCACTTTCGTGTCTCTGCGTTCTCGCAGAGCTTGTATCCTCCCCATTTTCTCCATCTCCACTAAAGGTGTTGATTTCATTGTCCCCGTGATGACCCTAAGCGCCTGGTTTTGCACCTTATCTAGCTCTTGTAATGTGGTGTTTGATGCTGGACACCACGCAGCTGACCCATATTCCAGGTGTGGTCGTATGCCCTGCTGGTAAACTTTACTAAGTATTTTCCTGCTGGCTCCCCATGTGGTTCCACTTAGTTTTCTCAGGATGGCTAACTTCCTCCTGGCCTTTGTTGATGTGCTGCTTCCATGTCAGCCTATCATCGAATGTAACTCCGAGATAGGTGGGTTGTTTATCTTCTCTCATGAGCTCTTCATTTATCTTGATGACACCAGCTTTTTGTTTGGGAGAGAGGGTGAAGAGCGTAGTGCTGCACTTGTCTGTATTGATACTGACACACCATCTATTTACCCACGAGGTTAATCATTTCATTGCATACTCCATCAACTCCTGGCGACTTTCTCATTTTCAATTTGGATATTGCAAGCTCCAGTTCTCTGAATGTGATTGGTGCCTCCATAACTTCAGGTATGGTACCTGCGTATTGTTGTTTCTCACGAGTCTCCTGTTGCTTCTCTGGGCTTACTTCGATGTTGTTGTCTTTAGCAAAGGAGTCTGCAAAGTGATCAGCTGCCTGTTTTCCCATGAGGATCTTTCCATCTTTGTACAGTGCAATCTTTGAGTTTCTCCCTGTACCCTCATCATTAAGTTGTTTTACCAGCTTCCACAGTTTCCTTGTATCTCTTTCGAAGTTCAAGGACTCTGTTTTCTCCTTCCAGCTTCTCCGCCAGGCCTGCAACTTGGCCCTATGGAATTTGGCCTCAGCTTGGCATGGACTGGTCTCTGCCTGCTTTCGAAATGTTTCCACATCGTTGTGCAGTTGCTCTAGTTCACTATTCCAATATGGTTTGTAGTGCTTACGAGCCCCTCTAGGTATTGTTTCACGAGCAGCCTGTAATATGCATCTGCTGAATTCATCGACTAACTTATTGATGTCTTTGTCTACAGACAGATCTCTAGCCAGTATACTGGTACGATGCTGGCACACTGTCCAGTCAGGCCTGGTGAGTGGAATGCCAGGTTTGGTGTAGAGGTGGTGTGCCATGATCTCGAGTAGAAGGTTGGTGGGTCGATTGGCTGGTTAATCAGGATAAGCCCATTGTCATCCTGCCAGTTTTCAAGCTCATCACCTCTCCTGTCCATGTGATCATAGCCCCAGCTCTGTGAGTGGCTGTTGAAGTCTCCGCACACAATCAGTCTTTCTTTTGCTGGAATTGTGTCTAGTGCCAGTGGGCAGTCACTCGGACAGTAGTAGTTGAGCAGGTGGAATTCTGTACTTTCTGTCCTGAGATGAAGCATCTGGTATTCCGCCCCCTCCATATATGTTTCAAGCTGACATGCACTGATGTTATTCTTCACGAGTGTCAGTATTCCAATCTTTCGCCTGTCTATTCGGTTGGATCGGTAGCACTGGTAGCCTCTGATTATGAAGGCTATGTCTTTGTTGAGGTGGGTTTCTTGCAAGCAGCATACATTTACTTGCTCTTCATTCAAGATATTTTCGAGCTCTAGTTTTTTTGCCGTAGCTATCTTTTTTACTGTTGACGCCTTCAGCATTCCAGTGCATTATTTTAAGTGGTCTTTGCTTTGCCTGGCCAGTAGCTCTATTCTCATGCCTCCTGGCTCCACATGGCAATTGAGAAGGACCCCCAGTAGTAAGGGTTGGGCCCTTTTGAGGCAGAGGGCCCGGCACTGCGTCTGCCTGGGTGTCCATCACAGGGTGAGTGCCATAACGTTTTGTAGATATAGACATATTTCCATTGCGCATATGCGTGGCATCCTGATTGCTGTGGTGCGCCTCTTGGCTGGTTGCCTCCGTCTTCAGCACCTTGACTTGCTAGGGCAGATTGTGGTCTTTCTCGAGTGAAGAAGGACCTGGCCAGTCTTGGTTTTTCAGCCGCTGATGGCTGTACTTGAGCCCCATCTCCACGTCAAGGAGCTGGCCTCGATGGGGACACTGTAGATAATTCATTTGTGTAATCTACGTTGTAAACTTTTCACAATACTTTCACTTGAAGATATTCAGTAGTTAATAAATGTTTTGATTTGATTTTACCTCTAAAGTTGTTGAATTATTTCACTGATACACGTTTCTCTGTGTTAAAGTAATTGTAAGTTGAAGGGATATTTTAGAGCCAATTATATTTCCCCTAGAAGCATAGAATAATTCTAGCGAGAGGGCAAAGTAGCCACTTGTTCCTAATTTCTATAACATCTAAACTGTGAGCTTAACAGCTGACTTCATCCTGTGCCTTCTCTTCACCAGATCTCTTTTCTGAGTCTGGATACTATCTTTACCCTGATCATCTGAACATCTCGCCACAGACCTGAACAATGTGTGCGGGCCAGAATTCCTCAGTGAGTGTCTGTGTGCATTTGTGTATTGTTTGCGTATGTGCATGCATTCACATTATTTGTGTTCCAGCAAAGAATCCTTAAATTCCCTCTATTCACCGCTTTCTTCAACATCAAAATTTTGTTTTTCCTCTTCACACTTACTCTATCTCTTCCAATTTTAATTAAAGAAGCTTGTGTTTCATCTTGGCCATTCATTTTTCTACTTCCTCATGTAGCACAACTTGCAGACTCTAAAAGGCAGTACATTTCAATTTAGCAAATTGTTTTCTAATCGCCAATCAATACTGATACTGGTTGTTGGGAAGACAGATTATTCTTCCATGCATAAGCAAGTTCAAGTCCATTACACCCAAAAAATAAAAATCTTCAACTCAAATGTCAAGTCAGTCCTTGTGTATGGCTCTGAAGCATGGAGATCAACAAAAACACTTACTAGCTTTAATTAATTGGTGCTTGCGTAGAACAAAAGGATTGAAATGGCATGACAAGTTCACCAATGGGGATGATAACAAGACATGAGCCAGTGAACAAGTGATGAGAAGACAACATTGTGATGAACTGCTGATAGCATTGTAAGTTAGCCCTTATTCTGGATTTCCTAGGGTAACAGAGGAGACCAAAAAATTCATGAAGAAAAGAACAGAAGAAAACAATGAAAGGGATGAAGAAAATATGGAAAGATTTTGAGCAGATGGCACAGGACAGAACTTGGCATGAATTAACCTGAAGGTCTATGCTCCTTATGAAGCTGACGGGTAATGAATGAATACGGGAGTTTTAAAGAATTTGTGTGTTGGGGGGTGGGGGGGGGGGGGGATAGGCTGCACTTTTTGTGATGGAAGACTGAAAAAAAATGTCCCATACAACTATAACTTTATAATAGGTTAGTTCAGTTGCAACGTCCATTGGCAGTTCGCTGAGTAGTGTATATACTTCAACGACGCCAAGATCTATATACCTCTTATTGAGCGTGCTATATGCAGGGCTCAGGTCAGTGATCTATATAAATGTTTATCCTTGATAAGACCATGTGCCCAGAAGGATGTAATTTTAGACTGAGTAATAGTTGTCAATCTAGTCTATGGTGTATATTTGTGCTCATGTCGCCATTCTCACACGAGAATGGGCGATCTAAACGAAACACCTTCGCCATCCGTGAAGAAGACAAATGTGTGAGACGCAGGAGATATAATCAGAGACAGCCTTCGCATTTTAGACATCTTGGCGCTGTCTGACACCAGAGGAACACACCTTGGTTAGCACAAAACTGTGAGAGGTGTGACTCGGGCAACAGATATCGTGGGAATGTTACCACAAGTGGGCGGACCTTGAATTGTGTACGATTAGGAAGATAATCCTTACTAAAATGTGAGTACTTTGGTTGTTTATCGATGCTTAGATGTTTTGCAAGTAGAAAGACGGAGTGAGCGTGAATTTTTCACCTTGAGTTCAAGGTTCTTGATTTTTGCATAGAGTCTGTTTAGGGTTAAGAGTTGGGGGGGGGGGGGGGAATTGTTTGCACAGCTGCACCTTTTGTGATGGAAGACTGAAAAAAAAATGTCCCATACAACTATAACTTTATAATAGGCTAGCTCAGTTATGACGTCCTGTGGCAGTTCGCCGAGTATATACGACGCCAAGATCTATATACCTCTTACTGAGCGCGCTATATGCAGGGCTCAGGGCAGTGATCTGTATAAATGGTTTATCCTTGATAAAGCTTAGTACTTCGGTTGTTTATCGATGCTTAGAAGTGTACTGATTATTTTGCAAGTGCAATGACAGTGAGCATGAACTTTTCATCTTGAATTCAAGCTTCTTGATTTTTGCATAGAGTCTGTTTTCAAACTCAAATTTAAAAAAAATGATAACTTCATCTTCAGATCTGAACTTGAATGTGGTCAAACGTAACCAATGAAAAACAATTTAACAATGGTCTCTAATAAAGTTTCTGGTCTTTATTTGTTCCAACAAGGTGAGGATGGGTGATTATGAAGTGTTCCTTGCGTCAAATGTCATAGCTTTATTCAAAGATTAATTCGTGGATCATTTGAAATAAAATGATCATCAATGGATAAGATGGCAAATAAATGTTGCACGTAGTCTCATCATCTAGTAGAATTTCTAGGTTCAGTTTTTTAATATCAATAAAGCCCGTCTGAACTCCCCTATCATAATTAACAGTCTTAGTCTGTCCAACGAACGTGAGACAACTTTCTAGAGTCACCCTCATTACTGGTGTAAACGTGGTCTATTTCATAATTGATTTTCAATAGATTGAGTTTGAGTTCATCCCAGTAAATACTGTATGTTGTTCTGCCTTATTTTTAAATTCGTGGTCATGGAACACCACCTAAGATTCTTGAGTAAATATTTATCTATAGTGTAGATACAACCTTTTGTAGTCAATACTCACATACACCGTAGGACGAAGCTGAAATTCAAGTTGTGTCGACCTTAAGTCCCCATAGTAAATTCTATGAGCCCATGTTTGCAGAACGATCTATGCTTTGAGAATGCCATCTTCTATTTGAGGACATCAATATGTTTTTTCTTTCTTCTAAACTGGGGTAGCTTCTTTCCTCGTTGACGGATGGTATAAAAGTCTGACCCTAGAGACTAATAGTCTTATTGGTTCTGTTGACAACCGCGTCACAAGCGTACGTTTTTAGATCGTTTTGCATGCATATTGGCAGGTCTGTGGTTGCTAATTGTAAACTAATCCATTTTTACGACGAGTATCGAGATTTCTAAGCAAAATAGACAATGACGCCATAATATCGCTCATTGTTATTAATATGCTACGACAGTCCTTCATTTACAGAAAAGCTTCATTTTTGACGGCAGCGTGCTATGTTTTTTTAGCATTAGAATGTGTGTACACGTGATCTCACCCCCGGATGTTCAGTTTTAAACTTATCTGAGAGAGAGCTAGCTTCCGTTTCCGATCTTCTTTAGTAATGGGTGCATCCGCGTTTATTTTCTGTGAATTTTTTAATCGAAATGAATCGGCATCGAACACGCGGCCATTTTCGCTCTAATTTTATTGGATTTTGACGCCATGCGGTGGGGATGAGATTTTTGTCTTTATAAGCGCTAATATCGGTTCTCAGAATATGGTTGATGACAGAGATCGAAACGAAAGTAGAATGTCATTGCTAGTATGTAAAAGTTTAGGGGTTAGGATTAGATTTATCGGAAAGATTTAGGGTTACGGCCGAATGTCAATGCTGACATGGGCGTTTGTTGCTTTGCTACTGATGATGGGTGTAACGAAAAGATCGTCATTTGATTTGTATTGGTCAAATGACTTTCATTGAGATGCAAGAGATAATTTAGATATGGACACTTCGTTTGTTGGTTATTTTATTTTTTTATTTTAAAATTTAAAAAAAAATTATTTTTTATTTTTTAAATTTTTTTATCGTTTTTTTTCATCTTTCCTTTCCTCTCTTCCTATCACATCTAACATGTACACAAACAAATTTTATATCATCAGATTCACCATTCATTTATTTATATAAATTCCACAAATTATAGCAATTGACCAAAAAACACAAAAACTATAGACATTACTAGTCACCCACTATAAAAATGGGGGGGTTGTGAAAAAGAATGCAGCTGCAGGGGAAGTTTTCTGGAAGAGAATGCAGCGTGCTAAAGGTTAAAATTATTTATTTACAACTATGTGACTTGGATTGTCAATGGCATAACTTACCTGGTCGAGGATCCATATTGTTTGGCATAGGCATTTGCCCTCCCCCGGGACCAGGAGGCTGCAAAAAAATAAACATGCAAATCATTTATCACTTCAGAACTTCTCAGAATATTAATCCTGAAAACTGAGAGTGTCATAAAATTCTCATTAACAATGTAAAACAATACAGTAAGGTCTCTAAACACAAACAACTTGCATTCTTAATGGTGCTCTAATGATGCTAGTAACCAGAATGTGTATATTTGTTGGAATGTGCATGGTCAGTAAACACGTGTAAGTGTCCATTAATAAGACATTGGCATAAATAATTATTCTGCCATCAATGGTACCTATACCTTGTAGCGGTATGGCAGCTTGCGTACCCTGACAATCCCCAGAGCTATGCCAGTGGGAGTTTTACTCCTGGTAGGTTCAACCAAGCTGGACTGGTCTGTGTGGGTAGGGGTCAGACAAAAGCTGGTACCCTGGTCCTCCAGGTTGGGGGTTTTAGCATAGGGCTGACACCCCTGTCTATGTAAAAAAAAATAATGAAGTTACGGAAACAACATCAAATGAACAAACTTTGCTGCGGGATGGACATTCGGAGTCTGTGGCTCGTATGACTGTCAGTGGTGAAAGCCGAAAGGAAGCCACTGACATGAAAACGGATGTCCTGACCGCAAAACAGGATACAAGAATAGGATTTTGGAATGTCAGGACAATGTACGAGACAGGTAAACTAAGACAGGTCACGGCAGAAATGAGAAACTATAGGTTACACATCCTGGGGATAAGCGAGAGCAGATGGACAGGGGCAGGAAAAGTTAAAACAGCAACAGGAGAAACAGTACTTTACTCTGGAAGAGAGGATGGACAGCACAGTGAAGGCGTAGCCATTATTCTACAGAAAGGGATAGAAAGGACATTACTGGAATGGAAACCCATCAACAACAGACTGATACGATTGAGATTGAGAGGGAGATTCACCAACACTACAATAATACAATGCTACGCACCAACGAATGATAGCGATGAGGAGGTCAAGGATGAATTCTATCAACAACTGCAGAAAGAAATGGAGGACACACCTAGATATGATCTTGTTATAGTAATGGGAGACCTCAATGCGAAAGTCGGTACACACAATACATACAATGAAAGAACAATGGGGAAATGCGGCAGCGGAATAGCAAACGAAAATGGGGATAAGCTAATAAGTTTCTGTAGCATTAACAACCTGGTCATTGGAGGAACACTTTTCCCACATAAGGAAATTCACAAGTTAACATGGGAATCACCAAATGGTCGGGACAGAAACCAGATAGACCACATCATGGTTAACGGTAGATGGAGACATGCATTACAAGATGTGAAGGTAAGAAGAGGTGCAGATGTGGGAAGCGATCACCATTTAGTAGTAGCAAAACTGAAAGTGAAACTAAGAAGGGCTGGACCAACTGTAACTACACAGAAAAGGTTTGACATCAGCAAATTGAAGGACCCCCTTACCAGAAAAGCGTTCGCGGCCGACATTAAGAAACGATATCAATTTGCCACAAGCCAGGAAAAGACATTGACTGATGATATAGGCCAGAATTTTAACACCATTTCAACAATATATAAGGAAAGTAGCAAATCATGCTTAGGATTCCAGGAAAGGAAGAAGCAAGACTGGATAACACCAGAAACACTAAACACCATAAAGATGAGAAAGGAAATGAAAAGAAAGAAAACAGAAGCGAAGTCCCCCAGGTTAAAGCAACTATATAGCGAACAGTACAGTCAACTGGACAGGGAAGTTAAATGCCAAACCCGAGCCAACAAAAGGAATTTCCTAGACGATCTTGCAAAACAGGCAGAAGAGGCAGCACTGAGAAATGAACAAAGCACAGTATACAAAATAACTAAATTCATCAGCGGAAAACGAGGTGCAAACAATATTACATTAGTAAGAGATAAGCAAGGAAATCTCATCAAGACAGCAGAGGGACAGAAAACAAGATGGGCAGAGCACTTCAGAGAAACTCTGAACAAGGAAATACCAGAGACACAATTGAATGTTCCTGAGGCTGAAAACGATCTAGATGTAAATACAGACATTCCACGAAAAGAAGAAATCATCACAGCAATCAAAGGGTTAAAGAACGGTAAAGCTCCGGGCCATGATAACTTAAATGCAGAGCTATTTAAGACAGACCCTGAGCTAGCAGCAGAACTATTAGAACCACTACTTGCACAAGTGTGGAAAACGGGGACAACACCATCAGAGTGGAACAAAGGAATAATTGTCAAATTGCCCAAGAAGGGAGATCTTTCAAACTGCAATAATTGGAGAGGAATCACTCTTCTCTCAGTTCCCAGCAAAATATTAGGCAGGATAATTATACAGAGAATTTCAAAGGCAGTAGACTACAAACTGAGGAAAGAACAAGCAGGATTTAGAAAGAACAGAAGATGTGTAGACCATATATTCACTCTCAGGAACATTATAGAGCAGTGCTCAGAATGGCAAAGACAGCTTTACATAAATTTTGTTGATTTTGAAAAGGCTTTTGACAGCATACATAGGGACAGTTTATGGAAAATACTGAGGGCTTATGGAATTCCAAGCTGCATAGTGTCAATCATAAAAAGCCTCTATGCCAACTTTACGTGTAGTGTTGGGCAGAGCAACCTNACCTTCGAGGTGAAGACAGGAGTACGACAGGGATGCCCCTTATCAACCACTCTATTTTTAACAGTCATAGACTGGGTGATGCGCCAGACAACAGAGGGCAGTCCAAGAGGAATAAGATGGACTACATTTTCAACATTGGACGATCTGGAATATGCAGATGACATTGCACTGCTGGCACATTCACATCAACACATCCAGGAAAAAACGGATAGACTCAATAAATTTAGCCAGCAGGTGGGCTTGAACATCAATTTAAAGAAGTCTGAGGTCATGACGCTCAATGTGAGCAACCCTGAGCCCATATCAGTAAGGAATCTGCAACTGGTACAGACAGATACCTTCACATACCTAGGAAGCATAGTAACACCAGACGGTGGGGCAGGCAAAGACATCAACATCAGAATGAATAAGGCAAGAACAGCCTTCTTTAGCCTAAATAACATCTGGAAGTCCTCCCAATACAGCACAAGCACAAAATTAAGATTATACCAGAATTGCGTGCTTTCTGTGCTTCTCTATGGTGCGGAATGCTGGAGAGTCACAGAGAAGGAAATGTCAAAATTGTCCTCTTTTCACACAACATGCCTAAGAAAAATTCACCGAATCTTTTGGCCGAATACCATCACCAACCAAGATCTGCTTACTCGTAGCAAGCAAGAGGACATGCATACCATCATAGCTGGCAGACGCTGGAGCTGGGTTGGTCATGTCCTCAGAAGAGACCCCGATGCCATCACAAGAACAGCTATGCTTTGGACCCCTGAAGGAAAGCGAAAGAGAGGCCGACCAAAAACAACTTGGCGGAGGACTGTGGAGGCTGAGATGCAAAGAATGAACCAGAGTTGGGGCACTGTACGAAGGATGGCCACCGACCGTGCAAAGTGGAATCAATTTGTTGTTGCCCTACAAGACGCCACTAGGCGTGATGGCCACTGACTGCTTTGACGGCCGGTGGTTAAGGATCGAAGAAGAAGATAAATAATTATTACAACATTTATTTTACAGAAAATGCTATAAGTTTATTAACTCTTAGTATACGAGCGGCCTCTTAGAGAGGCCGATGATCGATCCCCGTCAATAGCGAAAATTTATAGGTGAATGCATGTTTAAAACCACTGAACAATTTAGTTATGTGCATGATATAGGGGTTTCATTTCTTCACATTTTGATATATAACACTTATGTTATCTTTATAAATAAATTGTTTATTGCAAAATCTGTAAAGGTAGTCATGAAATTAGCTTGTATACTAAGAGTTAATAATGACAATGAGATATTAAGATACAGCAAGCTGCAAAATACTTCTTGTTCATGAAAACTAATCATCAGAATTATCTGCAATTGTCTGTGCCAGTGGCATCTTAGCTGTTGGGATATTGTTAAGGTATTCAAGTTAAACCAAGTGTCACTGTCATTTCTACAACATGAATTATTCCCTAGTGGCTGAACCTGGGACCCTGTCATTTTTTGATATAAAAGAAACTTAACAGGCTCGCACAGAGGGAAAAAAAGAGGACAAGAAAAAAAAAACTCTTTTACAAAATGTATATAAACATAAATGATGAGCAATCCAAATTATAATCAAGCATGGCTAAACAAAATCTGGCAAAGATGAGCAATGGCTTGACTCCATTGCGGGCACAGAGAGGAAGACTCATGTGCATACAAAGATGAGCATTTTGAGACTGACTCCAAGAAGAAAGCAAGACAAAATTGGGAGCTACACAGATATCCCTGCCTAGATTGGACAGAATGTTTTATGTGACTCCAATATAACAAGGACTCATGATGATGATGACTCATGATAATGATCAATCAAATAAAGAGCACAAATTAAGCCAAAAACAGGAGACAACCAAAAGTGCATATGAGAGCTTATCATAACACTTAGGGTGCAACAGACATTTTTGTCACAAAATGAAATAGACCACCTACCCCTGTGTTAAAATCTACTTGATTAGGCATCCGTACAGGCATTCTTGGACCACCTGGGTACCTATGTGACATAAATGGCTGGAAAAATAGAAATAAGAAAACTTGTGATAAGTTTTTTTTTAAAAAAAGCACTGCTTTGCTATCAAATTTCAAATAACCACTAATATCACTGTAGGACTTTCTATCAGCGGGTACTCATGAGCAAAAGAGAAATACTTATATCTATACTCTAGTCCATAACATTTCACTATTTTGGAGTTATCAACGTTACACTGATGCAGACATGATATTTCACTGTGTGCCACATTAAACACATAGTAAGGTCAGTAATATTCACCAAACAAGGAAATGACAATCCAGAAAATTCTTTTGAAACAAACATCTAAACAAATTTAGACATAACAGATTCATGTGATTCACTGAGGCTATGATGCTTGGCTGAAGTTAAAAAAAGTTAAACTGTTACCAATGTTTTGCAACATTAAAGTTTATAATGAAAATAAATTACCAATTTTATCATGTAAACACTGTGCTAACTATGCTATTTTATAAAGTACACTATCATAACCATATAACATATACATATTTTGAATCTGGCATTTGAAGATGTAACCAATGTAACATGGGATGCAGACGTTAACTTTTACAACAATCATCCATACCTTTTTATTTAAGAAATGCAAAAAAAATACAGTCTTCTTTTAGGCTGTTTATATCTTGCACTCTTTGAATTATTGTAATAGTTCAATCATAATAATAGGCAAAATACTTGGTATCCATAATTTTCCTTAAATTAAAAGGCTGTTTTATGTCATGTCCGTTAACATCTAAACTCACAAATTCAAACTGAGAGTCATCAAATCCTATATATAAATGTTCTTCATTACTGCATGGTGTAGAAACATGGACAATGAACAAGCAATTGGAAGAAAGAGTTGAGGCCTTTGAGATGTGGGTATATAGAAGAATGGAGCACATCTCATGGAAAGAGAAGAAAACAAATGAAGTTCTAGAAAACCTAGAATGGAAAGAGAATTAATGAAGGAGATCAAAATTAGACAGCTAATTTATTTTGGCCATGTAAAAAGACATTTCACCTTACTGACGACCGTAATAGAAGGCAAAGTTGAAGGCAAAAAACATGAAAGAGGAAGACACCCCGTAAGTGGGAAAAGATGGACAGGAAAGAATCTATCAGAGTGAACCATCAAGACAAGAGACAGAAGATGTTGGAGATCCATTACAGCCAACCTTTGATGTGAAGATAGCAGCTGATGATGCAAGCCAGTCCAGCAATAAATGTTTTCAAATATTTACAAGGTTACTTTAAGGTTAGTCACACTGACATGTTTAGAACTTAGAGAGTGTTACTGTCAGTATGTGATAAGTGTTATCAGGCAGAATGAGATGAAAGACAACTGACATGAAAATAATCATACAACAGGTTGGAAAATATTTACTTTAAATATAGAGGAGAAATAAAAACCGCAGTAATACTAATCTTAATAAAAAAAATAATGCGAAAAACACTAACACTAGCATTTCGCTACATAACAGAATGAAAGGAAAATGGAACAGGGTATTTCTAATCTGAAAGTTGGAGTATGCTCTTCAAGAAAGTTTTATTTATTTCTAATGTAGAAATATGTTTTCAAAGAAAAAAAAACTATTTTCTTGAAACTTCAAAAGCATCATAAACACAGAGAATCATATCTGCAGGAATTTTGAAGTTATTAAAAAAAAAAAAAAAAAGATTAGAAGAAATTTTTCTAAGCACTTGAAAAACAACAAAAGCATTAAAAAATCAAGACAACAGAAAATGTATTTTACACAGAAGCATATACAGACTACACAAACACAACCTCACAAAATCAGCAATACACCGGCAATCTCATTTTGAGAAACTTTGTTTAAAAAAAACAAAAAACTGATAAATAAAAATATTATTGGAGTAAAACTACTGGTTAGAGATTTGTGCGTTATATGATACTTCAGCTTCTTGGCTGTTTTTGTTGCCTGTGTCTAAAATACTCTTAGATAAATTTAAAACACATCAACAAGCTATGGCCTACTCTGAGATGACGTTACGCTGAGAGTTTTACAAGATTTTCTCAGAATTTAACATTTCAGACATAATAACTCCAAATAAGCAAATCTTTCACCAAACGTTTTTGAATAAATTGATGTTTCATAACTACGAGGTCTTTGAAAGACCTTCTCTCTGACAGCAACATCTCAAAATGCCAATATGTTACTTATTTTGTGAGGACATGACACATTCATGTAATTCAGGCAATGACATTTTAGCTGCTTATTAGTAAAGTAGACATTTAACTGCGTGTCTATGATGTATAACACGATGTTAACATTTACACAATGAACTAACAATACATCAAGCTATTACTAAGCAAGAAGAAGACTACATTCATCACTGAAAAAAGTACTTTAAGTTTCCATATACATAAAGGCACACAGGAAAATACTGCAATACACTTAAAAATAAAAATGTGTATGCAATGCACTGTGTACAAAACAGCGTTGTTATCACATAAACACTGAAGAAATAATAACAGTTTGACATTTAAGTAAAAATTATAGAGTTATACCCCGAGTTACGGCTCTTCGACTTATGGCGCTTCGGACTTACGGACATTTTGAATTCCCACCATTCCCCGAAGTTGCGGCGCTTGCTTGAGAGTTACGGCTCTTTTAGCAGCATGACGCTACCAATCGGCTTCCAACTACTGGTGTTGCTTTGTCAGTTTGTTTACAAACACGGTTCGCTTTGCACCTCTTTGTGTTATTGTGTTACACTCTGTGATTAAGTGAATCAGTTATAACTGTTTATAACTTTTATTTTACTGTCTTTATTGTGATTAAAATAAAAAATAAATTAATATAATGGCAGAAAGTGAAAAGAAAAGTTGTGTGGCTATTACATTTGATTCAAAACAGTGTCCAGTGATTAGTTTGGCTAGGATGTTGATGATTGTGCATCTTTTTTTGAGCATAACAAAAACGTTACTTGGCTGAATAAAAATGTGTTTCATAAAAAAAAAAAACCAAGCTGATTTAAGGCATTATTTTGCATTTTTTGCCACTTTTGGCATGTTAGGCCTTTTTTTGAATTTTTCAGTCATTTTAAAACAATTTTTTGTTGTTTTTTGAGTCATTATTTTGCATATTTTGGCATTTTCAATTTAAAAAAAATAGGCACTTTTGAATGGTAACATGTTCTTACTTATTGTTTTATTTTTGTTTACAAATGTCTATACTTCACTGTTTTCCCCATGCTGTTTAATAATTTTCCCTAAACCCCTGCAAATAAATGTTGCTAGTAAATTTTGCTACATAAGGTCAAATATTGAATTTCTGCCTGGTGCAATTACTTCCTTGGAGAAGTCAGCAGTTCTATTAAAAGATAAGAAAGATTTGATGAAGAAAAAAGTGAATGACTTAGACAGTGTGAATGGAAATGTGGGAAAAGCTGGACAAAAGAAAAATGTGGAATATGAAAAGCTGTGCTTAATTTCTGATGTGCTATCTGCAAACAACTTTTCCCTTGGTCAATTTTCAGCGGACTTAGACCAATTGACATAGTTTATTTCAAGTATGCTCCTGTGGTGTCAGTAGCAGTGGAAAGGAGCTTTTCAGTATTTAACTCTTTGACTCCTGACCAACGCTCACAGCGTTGCAAAATGCAACGTGCCGTGCCAGAGCAATGGTCAGAGCGTTGTTTTTCAGTTTATCACGAATAAACCCCAAAAATCACCCGTTTAATGCAGTTCATATTTTAAAACTCATAGAATGACTTCCGCTACTATCTAAACAACTAATCTGAGTGTAATTAAGCAGAACGTGAGCGTGTTTTGATGCTATTATCACAAATTTGTGTGACGATTCGTGTGTTTGCATTTTTCGTTGTTATTGCTAGAGAAATATGTCACGCTTTATATTTACATTTTCTAAGTGTCCTAAGCAAATAATTGTGTCAAACTACTTAGAAACATTGCTGACATTGATGAGGATTGTTTGGTAGTCACAGTTTGTTGTCAAAAGACGGAATCGGTGCAGAAAAGCTAGACACATTAGATTAGTTGATGAGTGGGCATAGTCATATTTTGGCCGATCGAAAAGCAACAAAACTAGACCTATCGTAACATCTAATCACTAGTCCTAGGTAGAAGATGAAGCTAGGGATACTATTAAAACATTAAACAAATGTAAAAAGTTTTTATATAATGTTATTCTTCTTTATTTGTTTGAAAATTACTTAATGCAAGATTGCATCATTAATTTTTTTTCTTATAAGGGACCACAGTAAAACCTGGTGTGAATAACACTAAATGTACTAACTGTGGTCATAAGCAATGTTTTTTTTACTTTGTAAATGGATTACCTTGATGTTTGAAGACTAAAAAGAAAGTTTTATTGTCTACAACAGTAATTTGTCTTTGGTAAGCTCGTTAACTTTTTATTGTTTTTCAATTTTACATGCAAAATGTTTTAAGTATACCGAACATACTTGTGTTAATACTACCAAAGACATTATATATTACAATTCTCTACCTATTTCCCTACAGTTTGGTATATAATAAGTACATATTCACGGAAAAGATTTAACATAAAATTTACACTAAAAGACAGTACACTTCACCGTTTAGAATTCTTCAAAAATAATTACGGCACAGGGTGGAAAATAATTATGGAGTCAAAGAGTTAAAGCTTTGTTGACAGACAATAGAAAGTCATTCTCTTTTGAAAATCTACACATGGTTTTCATTGTGCATTGTAATTTTGAACTCATTAAATTAAAATTTTCAGTTTGCCATAGAAACTGTAAAAACATTCAGTTTTTTTGTAATTGCATGTGTTTGTTTTTAATAAGGAATTATTATGTTAATAAAATTTTCAGTTTGGCACAGAAACTGTGAACATTTAAATTGTATTTTTAAGGTGTCTTTGTGTCCGTGTGTGTGTGTGTGCGCTGCGCACGCAGCACATGTGGGGATGTCTTAGACAGCATGTTTTTGGTTAATAAAATGGACTTCCAGTTTGGCACAGAAACTAATAAAAAAGGTTTTTTTTGTTTTTTATTGTCTTGTTTTGTGGATCATTTTTATTTAGGTTAGTAACATAAAAAATTTCAGTTTGGCACAATACAGTAAAATAATACAAAATAATCTTGGTTGAGCTCGGAAACTAAAAAAGAAAGTTGTTTTTAGGTCATTTTTTTCTTATTTTATAGGGCATTTTATGGGGTCATGAATGTATTTTTATAGGTAATTTTTTAGCAATTTTTAGGTCATTAAAATCCTTGCCCTAATGATTCATACGCTTACCCTTTTTTTTTGCTAAATAAGGATAACAGCGTTTCTTTTAGTTACAAATGCCTCATTTAAGTCAGTTATGCACTTATATATGATGATTGCAGTGCAGTACATGCATCGATGAGTGAAAAAAAAAGGCAGTGCTTTGACTGTGGACATATTTTAGTTACGGCATCAGTGTGGAACCTAAGGTGATGTAACTCCGGGGTATGCCTGTACAACAGTAGTTACAATGTGACAATGAGCAAGAGCAGGAACAGGCACTTCTGCCTTAAGTTGAGAATCCTGCTCTACTCACCTGATTCTGACCCATCATGGGATTATGAGGTGGCGGATGGGGGGATGGCTGGGAGGCAGGAGGCTGCAAATGAGAGACACACACGCACACAAGGGTAGAGACCAGCCAATTGACAAGCAGAAGATAAACAATCAAGAATCCAAAAGGCCTATGTGCCCAGTCAATAGGAGCAGGATATACAAACACAGCACAATGCATTCAAATGATAAATGTTGAGATACACAATGCAGCTAATGCATAACTACTAAGTGAAAAACTCTAGACAACGGCAAAGTAGGAGTACTTACTAAATGCAAGTAGAATATTTTTGTAAAGCTATCACTTATTTTCTAGTAAAAGGTATACTTCTTCTGCAATATCATTTTCCCTTTAGTGATTCAAGCGCTGTCTGTTTGAAAGAAAATATAATATCTTTGATTTCACTAACCAACCCCTTGAGTGCAATGTACTTTGCCATAGTCTCTAAACCTTTCCCTACCCAATTAAAAATGTTCATGTGTGTCTTGGAACTACTGTGTTTTAATGGATTCGTCTGACCTAGTGTATTTTTTTTCTTTTTTAGCATTCTTGCTTTTCTTTGCTCATTCCCAAGTTCCTTACTGCTGTGTGTAATTTTTAAATACTAATGTTCTCTAGCAAGAAAAAAAAATTAATAAAAGAACACACAGACAGATGGACACTAGACACAACCCAGTAAAGTTAACGATAACTTATGAACAATAACAACTGTGCTAAGCTTTACGATAACTTATGAACAATAACAATTGTGCTAAACTTTACGATGTCTACTTATTTAAAAATTGTGGAATATTTACTTGTGAGATTTGATTGCTCTGAAAAGGACAGGTTCTTGTTAGGAGTCAATATTATTTTTGTTTCTTTTAGTTTTCCAGGGTATGGTATATTTTAAGCAGTCAACACTGGGTGTAATCACCAACACGAGTTCAAGGAATTGGGGAAACTCCAACACCTGTAACTGTCAACACAATAATGTTCATCTATACTACCTAATTCCTCTTCAGTACTCTCCTGTTCCTCATCAGTAACATCTTCCTCGACAATATCTTCACTACCATAATCACAATAAAATCTCTAAACACTGTAGGACATTACTAACATTGAAACAACACTTGCTGAAGCCATATGAAAATCTAGATATAGGAGAATCAATACAGTTTGCCAGTTTGGCTTTAGTAAGCCAATCTAAAAACTAAATGATGAATGTATGAAACAGTGAGGAAAAAAAATTTAATTTTTATAGCAAATCTCATTGCAGTACTTTAGGTGGAAAGTTAAGGATGCAGGAAAGCTTTACAAAAAAAATGTACATGCCAGTTTTCATGGACATATGATCGCAGCTCCTAAAATTTGTTTGGGTTGGTTTTCTATGGTATAGGATAGGAAATGGTCAATGCATAGGAAAATTAAAATGTTATACTGCTTAAATAGAATCTATGTGCTAAAAGAACTGAATCTTACTTTCAACATTAGCATTTCCATCATTTATCAGGCCTATCGCATTGAAATCGCATTTTGCTGACACACCAATTAAACCCTCTCTCTCTGAACTAGGGGAGGCAGTACAATAATGGTGTGATAAGGGCAGACAAATATTAAGTATGCTGTATTCAATTAATAGTGTGTATTACTTCCCTTAGGCATACTTGACAATATTAAAACACCATGTACAGCTCTGCGTTTTGGTACAGTATGCTGAACAACTAAAAGTAAATATTCAGATGTATTACTATTACACCCCACCGATCAAAATATCTGGCAACTTTAGCATGTCTGAACTCTAACTCTACCAGGTCCTAGCTAATCAAAGACAAAACAAAAGGTATAAATATTCTGAAATACAACTCAAATAAAAGAACTGGATCTTCATGCCGTAAGCAGGGATACTGCGTCTAGGTTTGGGGCCTTGTGCTTGCTAAGAATTTGCACATATAAATCTGGTTTTTTCCATTAACACATGAGATTTGCAGTTTACTATAATACTTAATCTGATTTAAGATATGTTTTGAGAGATTCCCCTTCTCTTATATTCAACTGGTACAACTTCTTACACTTACAGTATACCTAATCACATCAATGTTGGACAATTAAAAATCACAGCTATTTTTATTTACTTTACAATGTGAAATTTTAAAACTAAAAGCGTAGTACATCTGTCCAGTACCACAGACAATAATTCCGAACCACTATCCCTGGTGCTGCCTATGAACTCTAGTTGTTGATTTTCTTTTATGACATGCTACAAGTCCGTTCAATACTTTGTGTCTTCTTCTGTGCCTTCTTTACTCAATCCTTTCTCATTTTTATCATATGTGCTCAACATTTAAAAAATACAGTATTATACAAATCGTTCTTATGCATTACAAAGAATTTTTTTTTTAAATCCCATGCATTTGATATCAGATGAAGATGCAAACGTTTACTTAATGTGAAAGAAATGTATGTGGGAAGTCAAACTGATGCAAAGATTGTAAAACTGTGCAAACTGTGAGATTAAAGTGAATAAATAAATATATGTGCCTAGTTTTGTTATTACATCAACATCTTTCTATAACAAATTTGTTGCATTTCACACTGGAAAGTACATTTTTCATCATCAAAACTTTCTTGCACTTCAAATAATTTAAAAATCTTTAATGTATAAATATCTTTTAAGCTCTTAAATGTTTCACACCATAAACATGTCTTTTTCTGTTCTGTGTAAAATAAATTAAATCCATTTTCTGTTATAATTTCCAAACAGAAACCATTTTTATTATACATACCAAATGACTATTCGTCTAGAAATGTTAGAATATTAAAATTATTTGCACCCAATGTTTGTAACTTAATTTTAATCCTTCAGGTCAGTGCCATGAAGTCACATTACCAGGTGTGCAGGAGCTGTTGTACTGACTCAGTGAGTATGAGAATCAGGGTTGATAGAGGAAGGGTTCTTGTCATGTGATGCAGAACATTCAGAGACTTTCATTTGCTGATCTGGCATGTCAGTGCAGCTACCTTTGCCCGCCTCACATCGCGTGTTTGGGGAAACTCTAAACTCACAATGAAGACCAAAGCTGCGGTATATAATGCCTGCGTCACCAGCACACTCCTATATGGCAGCGAGACCTGGACGACCTATGCTAAGCAAGAAAGAAGGCTCAATACCTTCCATTTGCGGTGTCTACGCCGCATCCTCGGCATCTCGTGGAAAGATAAAGTGACAAATGTCGAGGTGTTGTCATGTGCTGGCCTTCAAAGTATGTATACGCTGCTTAGACAGCGCAGACTTCGCTGGCTTGGCCATGTTCGCCGCATGGAAGATGGTCGCATCCCAAAAGATATCTTCTACGGACAATTAGCAGATGGCAAGAGAACAGTTGGGCGACCACAGCTGAGGTTCAAAGATGTGTGCAAGAGAGATATGAGGGCACTGGACATGGATCCAGCAACATGGGAGGATGAAGCTGCCGATCGCACAAAGTGGCGATGCTATTTACGGCACCATCTCAGATTGGGCGAAGAGAGGCTCACACAAGAAGCAGAGGTGAGGAGAAAACGTCGAAAGGAGCACCAGGAAAATAAGCAGTTGAGGGCTGTCACCTCAGGGGCGCATTCCCATAGTCAGTTATGACTGAAGGGGCTATTATTATTATGTCAGTGCATGTTAACATCACTTTGTTAAGTACTGATGAGCTGTAATTGGCTGTTTTGTAGTCAGAAAATAACAGCCTACTCTTTTAAGTTACTGATCTTCTGTTCTGGGGGTCTTCATTCACCACGTTTCTTCTTCTTTGGCTACCATTTATTTCCCTCATAATGTAGGTGATCTGTCACAGGCTTCTCTCAACGCCATAATTCCTCCCTCAAAGGAGCTGGGGAAAGCCATAAAGTGTCAATCTATTTCTCTTGTGGAGTGGACATTCTTGCAGGACATACTCCACTGTTTGCTTGTCTTCCCTATACATGTCTGTCATATTTTTTAATTTACTGAGCAGATGGCAGACTCTAACAGTCTGAAAATTATGACCCGGTATTTTCTTAGTAACTAATGATAATCTTTTCTTATCATGAGCGGAATGTTTTATCGTTTAATTTTTAGTTTCTTTGTTATTTATAATTTCTTAGTTAGCACAGGTCTTTGTTAAGTCACTAGTAGCTTCTTTGTGGGTTCTATGTGATTACAAAAGATGGCTGTTGCAGCTATGGATTACAAATTAAATCTTTTTTAATTTGGCGATCTATAACTGGCACAGACTTCTGAAAATTTCAAGGACACCAAGAAAGAAAATAGTGACATTTTAGAATGTTCCTAAATTACTCCCTGCTAATGAAGCATGTCAGTATGAACTATGATTTTAAATGAACCAATGTTTGAAGTCAGCAATTTTATAATCCAAACATACAGTGAAAGTATGTAGCCATTATCAGCTATATCAAAATTATAGACAGCAACACTTCAAATGCCCTGTATAAGATGATATTCAAGCCATATTAGGCAAATAATTCTGCTTGCATCTATTCATAAAGCGAATGGGAATGTAATATATTTTCTGGTTTTACACTACAAACAAGAACCCCCTTGCCAGACCATGTTAGCATTTCTTTCTTATTCACTTACAGGGAAGAAACTGGGAGGCATTGGACCACCAGGCATACCATCTTGCGGCGGCATCTGACCCAATGGACTCGGCGCTGCTGCATTCTGAAAAAAAAAAAAGATGCCAAAGCAAACAATTTATGAGTATTCATATTTAATATCTGTGGTAAGTTGCTGATCCTATGATGAACTATTTCCTACCAGACATCCTTAAACTGAAGCAATGACTTGTGTTAAACTATGAATGCTATTATAAGTATAAAATGGTAAAGTTTATCCCATAGCAGAAACTGTCACAGGGAAAAAGTGTTAGAGACTTTTAAGATTCCAGTTCCCTTCCTCACAGCCTGTGCTCTTCCTCAAAAGCAGAGTTGGATACCTATTTTTGGCTGGGTAGACTGGAGCTTGCCAATACCAGGTTTCGATCCAGGAACCCGGTATCTGTGCCCAGAGAGGACAGTGTTCTAAAAGCTTATCCAATCAGACGCTCCTTATATGCATACTGGTTCAAACATGTTCCGCCAGGACACGAGCAGCCAAAAACTATACTTTTCTGATCTCCTCATCAACAAAGTCTGAATAAAATTATGTGAGTTCATCTCTTATTTACTTATCTGGAATATGTTTACTTTTCCTGTTTTGATTTACTCTATTTGGACTGAGTGGGGTGGGGGGGGAGGAGAGGAGGAGAAGTTACTATTATGTCTTGAACTTATTACACTATATATCCTAATTATAACCCATCGAGGGTTGAACAGGGTCTTCTTCTTCTTCAAGTACCATGCCTAGTGGCGTAGGAGATCATATATCTCTCCACAACTTCTTGTCTCCAGTACAATTTATCAATTCTGCTGTTGACTTCTTTTCATGTCACGATGTCAAACAGTCCAGTATTTGCTCTCTTTGTCTCCCCCTATCTCTTTTTCCTTCAATCTTACCTGTTGTTGCAATATATTCCAGCTTTCCTCTTCTCATAGCATGCCCAAAAAAAAAGTGCATTGCTTCTTTCTAACTTGTGAAATAAGTTTCCTTTGTGCATTGGCCTCTTTCAGGACATTCTCATTACTCTTTTTGGCTGTCCATGGTATTTTTAACATTCTTCAGTAAAACCACATCTCTGTTGCCTCTAGTGTCTTCCCTATTTGTTTACTAATTGTCCATGACTCACTCCCATATGTCAGAATTGGTTCTATATAACAATGAAGAACTCTCTGTCACTTCCAATGACTAAGAATTGTTGCATAAAATACTCTTCATTTTATAGAATGCTGCTTTTGTCTGAGCTATTCTGCTCTTCACTTCTGAGATGCATTTTCCATCCGTTATTAATGTTCCCAGGTATTTGAATTTATTGATTAATAAACCTTTACTCCCTCCACAAACACACCGACCCCCCAAATAAAAAAAAAAGCGCAGCAAAGTGTGTATCACAACTACACACCTCCCGGCCTTCCCTGACCCTGCCACAGTGTAGTAGGGGTTATGCAAATGGAAGACGCGGTCTCATCAAAAGATGGAAGACGCGGTCTCATCAAAAGATATATGTATTTTTTTAAAAATATCATGCACCAATCATAAGAGCCTAAACATAATCGAGAGGATGCCTTCATTTTACATTTAAAACAGTAATAAACAACGTAACTGGTCATCGACGGGTCGTCCAGTTCTGATAAGTAGGTCATTCGCGGTTCAGGTTCTGTATTATAAAATTCTACGTAGAATACAGTTCTAGGTCTCCTTTAAATTACACCGACAGTCCTGTTGCTTAAATAATAATAATAAATTCTTTAAGCGCCAAACACGGCGCATAAGGCAGAAACCAGTGCTCTCCAGGTTGTTCGTTGTGACGCCACTCCTCTTAGCTCTTGCACATTATTTAGGCCCAACGTTCTTCCTTCTCTTATTACACTGGCTAACAAAAAAATAATATTTTTTTCTTTCTCTAACATTTCTATGTTTTTCTGGTCAATTTTAATGCGCTGTTTTTAAATCTGCAAACCGTTTTTCGCTATCAGGTCGGGATCTCTAGAAATACGCAATTTAAGTTTTTTTAACAACGCATACAGTATAACACCATGCGTACAAGAAGTATAACAGTTATGTAGGCTTGAATTTCTTTGCAGTCGAGTTTCGTCAGTGAATGGCATGTGGTACATCGCGATGAAGCATCCAACAATAATCGGCAAGCATGGTCACACTCCACTGTCCTTGATAACGTGACTCCATTACGGCGATATCTTGATGGAATCGTTCTCCATGTTCATCGCTGACTTCGCCAAGGTTGTCAGGGGAAAAGTCAAAATACGAATCGAGCAAATGGATTTTGAGGGACATGTTACAGCCCATAATTCTGTATGCATTTATGCACTGCTTAACAATTTGCACATAGTCGACTGATTAATGATTTCCCAGAAAGTTATCGACGATCGATTTGAATGCCATCCATGCGCGAAGTTCACTACCATGTAACAAGTTCTCGAATTGTTTGTCTGCAATAACTTTCCTAATCTGAGGTCCTACAAAGATACCTTCCTTTATCTTTGCATCTCTATCTTGCTGAAACTTTTCTCGAAGGTAAGTGAAAGCTTTGCTCGTTTTATCTAACGCTTTTACGAAATTCTTCATGAGCCCCAACTGTATATGTAACGGTGGTAAAATGATGCTGTCTTTGTTAACTAATGGCTCGTGTATTACATTTTTATGCCCGAGCTGCATACGATCCCTGATAGGCCACACCTTTCTTGCATAATGTTCCTGTCTGTTGCGGCTGTTCCATTCACGTAGGAAGCAACAAAATTTAGTATACCCAGTCTGCATGCCCGTGAGAATTGCAATGACCTTTAGGTCTCCACAAATCCGCCATTGGTAGTCATTGTACTTTATTTTTGCCAAAAGTATAGCCATATTGTCATAAGTTTCTTTCATATGAACAGAGTAGGCGACTGGAATTGATGAAAATAAATTTCGTTATGCAATAACACGGCTTTTAGACTAGCTTGGAAGAGTCGATGAAAAGTCGCCATTCGTTGACCGAGGTGCACCATTAGACCGTTTACATCTTTGCAATAGCAAATGCCATCATCCGTCTCAAAGTATTGAATAAGTTCTCTGTGTCTATGACGAAATTTAGATATCGGAGTATTGGGCGCTGAAAGATTCCATTCTTTGAGTCGCGAACCGAATAATTCTGCTTGTCCTTTGGTAAGAGCGAGATCACGTATTAGATCTGAAAGTCCTGAATGGTTAATTAAGTGAACACCATCATTCACCGGTATATAATCCGAGTCAGAATTAGTTTCTAAAGCAGGTAAACTATCACTTTCTGATGGTTCATTCACGTCCAACGGATATTGTTCTGGTGGAACTGGGATCGGACACGTGATTGGATCATGAGGCATTGGTTTCGAAACCGATTCAATATTTGGATAAACCACAGACTTTCTAGTTTTAAAAGTGAAACCATGGATATTTGTCAAGCAGAAGTAACAATCAGTAGCGTGATTTGTCGGTTCACGCCATATTACTGGCATTCCAAAAGGCATCGACTTGTGCTTCGGCGATTTTCGTAACCAACCTGCCAATGTATTTGCACAAGTCGAACAAACTGCATTTGGCTTCCACGATTTATTTGCATCATCAACTTTCGAATCGAAATAAAGTTCATATGCTTTCTTTAGTAATGGTGTAAAGTTTTTCTGGTGAACACGATCGGTAAAATATCCGCACACGTAACAGAACAGATCAGCCGAATTTCTACAACTTCTAGAAGCCATATTTCGCTCAGAATTATTTCAAAATACAGTAACTATTTGAAAAATAGCATAACATATGTCGTGCATCTTTTAGCAGTATAAAAAGTAGAATTATTTTGCATTTTATTAATTTTTAATAAGTTATATAGTAAAAATGAAACGGAGCAAATAACGGTTTCCCAAAAATATATTTATTCACAAATATCTTAAGAACCCGATGTGATAGAGATAAACGGATTTCAAATTTGAAATCAGCGCAAGAAACTGACCTAAGAACACTTATTCTTATATAAGAAAGAAATATGTTGTTTGTCAGTGTTATTGTTCTTCTGAGTGTTTCTTTTGGTCTTCCTTTTTTCCGCTTACCCTCAGGAACCCAAGTGAGCGCCTGTAGTGGTATTCTGTTGTTTTGCATTCGTAGGACATGACCGATATATGACCATCGTCTTTTCCTTATATAGTCGGAGACATATTTCTGCCTAGAGTCTTCTCTTATTTGTCGATTAGTCTTGAATTCTTTCCAACTGATGTTCATGAGTTTTCTCTAAGACATTTGTTCTCGAATGTTGCTTACAGAACAGTTATTCAGAAACAAAAATAATGCAATAGGTTTCGCTCAGATCCTCATCACCCCACTAAACTAGAACTAACTGTTTGGGTTTTTTTATTTTATTTCAGCCATATAAATAGTGCAAATGAAAGAATTAAGTCAGTACTTATTTTATTATTGGAACTAATCAAATGCGAGGTGCTAATGTTTCTCCTTACTGGCAGAGCGAGAGATTGGAAGACAATACTGAATAATTAACATGCAACATGAAAAACATAGCACTTTTTTCTGTCTAATTTAACAGAAGAGGAAGTGTATCCACGGTCATAACAAGCCCATAAAACAGCAATAACGTAACACAAAACAAATACACTGATAATTCACTGTGGGGTGGCTTTTTAAGGGATTGGGCAAGGTGGCTATAAAGGCCAATGAAAGTGAAGAGCTGGGGGTATGTGAACACTATTTTTATCCCATGTAAACACGTACCAAAGAAGGCAATTGCCAAGCGTTTGCTGTCACAGATGAAACATAACTAATGAAAAACAATATTAAAAGCTCTTCATTTGTGCCTCCCTCTCATACCGTGACTTTACAATGTTGGACGATAAGATATCTGCAACCGAAAGGTTATACAAATTAGAAGGATTACAGCACAAAGAGAAAAATCAATATTCTATGAAAAGCAGTCAATGAAAATCTTTCTAGGCAAAGCCTCTGGATGTGTGGAGCCCTACTCGACACTATGCTCGGTGACTGCTTGATGGTACGTCACTGTATTTGTAGTCTTACGCGCTTAACGCGTCCCAAAAAGACAGGGTTTCCAAAGGTTGATTTTTTATTTTTATTTACATCGAATCAATTAGAGACTGAGAGCACGTGATGGACACGGCAATGAGACGGGAACACCTTTCAGGCTGGTCACAAAATTTGGCTGCTGTTACACTTGGACGAAGACCTGATTATGATGATCCCCTTGAAGTTCTGACATACTATAATGCGATAATTAGCTGAGATTTTTTTCAATGCAAACACCGATAAACGTTTCTCACCGGCCTCTAAAAAATATTCAAGATCCAAAAAGTGGTTATTTCCGTACTTTATTATTTTCTGTCCACTCTTGCCTAGCAGGAGAGCGGAGATGTCGCACTGGCTGTTGTGAGCCCGTGTTGGTAAAAGAATAACTGTAACATTGTCTATCCATCTGCATCTTGATCTAAAACAGATCTACTGTTGTAGGCGCGTTGTGGTAACTGATACGGTTCCATTCTCATGAAATTGTCATAACACTAAAAATTATGTCACAATTTCTCATTATGCCTCTCCTGCTAACATTAATGGCTCTTCTTTGACATTTTAATGTGATTTTCCTCCGCTGTGTTCTGTTCTGGGATCAAGTTTGAACTGATAGCATAGAGTTGGCAAAAACATATTATGTATCAGTTATTTAATTTCCACACTGATATCCGGATGCTCGTGTAGTGCTGACAGTTGGTAAATGACTGCGCTGGTTTGTTGACACATTGTTTCAATTTCTCTGTCAAGCCTTACATTTTTTGTGAAAATGTGTTCTATGTATTTAAAGTCTGGAAATTGTTTAAGCTTGATGCTGTTGGCATGTTTGTTGAGTGCGCCTGGTGATCTGACGATCGTCACAGTTTCCGTCTTTGATGTGCTAATCTTCATGCTGTATCATTCAAAAGTTGAAGTTGAATTAAGTGTATTTTTATGATTCTGCAATTTGCTTTCGTCTTTGTACATTAGACTCTGGCCACCTGCTATATATATATATACACACACACTATTTTCACGAGGATCAGAAATATTCAAAGAATATGACATGGAATTACGTTACTATGAAGGCAACAGACGAACTGTAATATGAATGGAACAAGTTCATCTGTTTTTTCCCCCAGCTTCCTACAGCATGGGTCTACCACTGGAGCTAGCCTCCTCGCATTAAGGCCTATGTCAAAGCACTTCAGTGTTTCTCTGCAGTGGTGGTCTCTATAGCAACGGTTTATATAATAATGTACATGCGCAACCCTCTTTTATCTTTCTTTTTATAGCCAACGTGTTGTTAAGTTGTGTGCAGTGGCCCTATCATTTGCTCCCTAATACTGGAATCCCGGGATTCACACAGGAGAAAGGGAATTTATGGTCACCCTGTAATTATTATCATTACAGACCAAGTCAGACTGACTCACAAACTGATTTGCATTAGTAACGTGCTTATTAATAACAGAAGTGTCATCTATATATCGAAGGTTGACTGGAATGAATCTTTAACGTGATCTGTCTCTTGCCTTGATGGTTCACTTTGATATGTTACTTTCTGTCCATCTCTTCCCGCTTAATGCGCTGTCGCCCTCTTGCCCGCTGGCCACCAATGTTTCCTTCTATTGTGGTTGTCAACAAAATTTAAGCCTTTTCATTTGCCCAAAATATTTAATTTGCCTAAATGTGATTTCTTCCGTTAATTATCTTTTCACTCAATAGTTTTTTTTTAATGATTTTGTTTTCTGTATTCTGTTTCCATGAGACGCGGACTATTATTCTATATATCCGCATTTCAATGACCTCAAGTTTTTCTTCCAACTTTCTGTTCAATACTAAAGAAAGAAAAAAGAAAGGAAGGAAGAAAGAAACTCGAAAACAGAAAAGTAAGAGAATAGGAGGCACTCTAGAAATTCGATCCAGGTCCGTCCAAATGACGCAATCACCTCGCTTCAAGAATGAACGTGTTACGACATACGTAATCACACAAAGTGCTATCACCGGGATAGTAGCTTTCACATTATAAAATATGGAATTCCTCCTCCTATATTTATAACGATAGCCAACTATTTACCAATTTGCATTATTTGTTGACGACTCATTGGTCTCGGGTTTCCGTTTTATTTATCTCTTAGTACAGTGTACCATTCTTTCTGGCTGTGTCAACCACAACATGACAAGATGTCACCACAAGGCAATATGTGTGGTTTTATTAAAGGAGCTTGAGATACAAGAATCAATGAGGGAATTATGCATTAGGAACAAAGCGACAATCACATGAACGAAGGCTTAATGTTCGTGTCCCAATATTTTCCAGTCGCAATAGTCACAAACATGCTATGTGTTTGTTGATGCAATGTGGGCAAGTAGATGTGTGCGAGCGAATGAGCGGGAAATGTTAAACTAGCAATAGATTTAAAAGAAAGGGCGACAAGTCAGAAGTGGAGATCTTTTGCAGATCGATAACGGTACAGATTACGGCCCGTCTGATCGGCAGACGCAAACCAACAATGCTGTAAAACTTAACGAATGTGCATGAACTTTTTTTCTAATAAGTTAAAAAAAATAATAATTACAAAATTTGAAAAAAGAAAGGGTATAGAGTCAGTTTTTATAATTGAAAAATACACCCCCCCCCCAAAAAAAAACTACGAGACATTTCAGGGCCTCCTCTTCGCCAGCCAGTCACAAAAATTAGACAAAGATAAGAAATACAGATTGGTTCAGAGAGAAAAAACAAAACAACAAAGGACATTGCAAACACGTGGCAAAAAAATTGATGGGAAAGAAGAGATGAGCGGATACAGACATTAAAAGAACACGGGTAACACTGGAGAAAATTAATAAAATAAATATGCAGGAAAAATAAAGAACAAAAAAGAAAGAAACACATAAAATAAAACATGTTTTCTGATTAAAAAAAATAAAGGATAAATAATGTGGGTTAAAAGCACAGAAGGAAAAACTAGTGGCAAATACAACATGGAAAGTATGTGTGTGTGTGTGTGTGTGTGTGTGTGTGTGTGTTGGACAGAAAATAATACAGCAATTATAGTTGTAATCTTCTAAAAATACAAGAGACTACATACAAGTGGCGGCTAGTGGAAGATTCAATAGCTAGAATACTCCAGTTGTGTCGGCTATTTTGCTGAATTAATATGATGACATGAGGCCAATGCAATTTTTTGCGTAGTAGTTTGCCATTTTAGCAATTATCATTAAACGTTTTGATCGGATGCTACAGAGATGTAGTTTTACTTAAAAATATTATGTACCGCAGCAATGAGAATGTCCCGAAAACGACCCACGTGTAGAGGAAGCTTAGTCCTCACGATAGATGGGATCTATTCACTTTTCTTGGGCACGTTTTGAGAAGAAATTTTAATATATTGTGACAACAGAAAAAACTATTGAGGAAAAAACAGATGATGATAATTAGAGAAGATTTTGGACAATTTTGACACCATGCTCTGAAAAAAAAAAAAAATCAAAAACAGAATTGATAAACAGTACTGGAGACAGGAAGTTGTGGAGATAAATGATCGCCTACGCCACCAGAGATGGTACTTATAAATAATGAAAAGTTTCACTATATAAAGCTGGAACTCGTGCGTGAATTTCAAAAGTAATCGCCGGACACAACAATAATTCGAACCTTGGTACTTGATTTTCCGCTACCTTCTTTCTTGCATCCCCAACAGCCTTCTACTTTCATACGTCATAACATTAACAGTGAAACGAACAAACAATAGCCGCATCCCGTAGGCTTCATGCGTGCCTCGTGCAACGTCTAAAGTGCGGGCACAGGTAAGCAAATCTTGTTTGTTGGAACTTTTGCCTAGGTCTGGTTTAGTTGGTACAGACAGACAGAAAGAAATATAGAAAAGTGAAAAAAAATTGAGACTGAAACAAAAATGTGAGAAGAGAAATGAGACAGAGGGACCTGGCGAGTTAAGACTGACGCACGCTAAAATTACCGTAAAACTGTGCAATGAATGCCGTTTTGTGCGCTGTTAAAAGGTCTGCGTTTTCACGAAGGCAGAAGTAAAGGTGTGTGTAAAAATAGCTGGAAAAAAGAAGTGAAAGTCGAGAGCTCCTGAAGGAAAAGGTAATATGGGAGAATTAGAGAAGGAAAATGTGATATGCGTGAAGTAGAGAAGGAAAATGTGATACGCATGAACTAGAGAAGGAAAATGTGATATGCGTGAACTAGAGAAGGAAAATGTGATATGTGTGAACTAGATAAGGAAAATGTGATATGCGTGAACTAGATAAAGAACACGTGATATGCGTGAACTAGAGAAGGAACATGTGACATGCGTGAACTAGAGAAGGAAAATGTGATATGCGTGAACTAGAGAAGGAACATGTGATATGCGTGAACTAGAGTAGAAAATGCGATTTCTGAACAGAATGAGGAACTTTGGATGTGTGAGCAGAGTTCATCATCACTAACTCCCTTTTCGCTCCTTAAGAAGCAGCAGAGAGCCACCCGCCGCTGCGGCTGGCCCCCTTGCCGGAAGTCTGCGCCAAAAATAAATGTGCTCTAGCATGGGTAGTTTCGGTAACAATTTTTTTCACATGATGAGACTGCCAGGCCCATGCACGACCCCCAATATGAGTCGCCTCTTACGACATACGTGAGGAAGCAGTAACTATTTTTGTTGGGTCTCATCCCATCAGAGACCCCTAACCCCGGGAGCTTCACTGAGCAAGCAAGATGGGGGCGGGGGGGGGGGGGGGGGGGGGGGGGGGGGGGGGGGGGGGGGGGGAAGAAAACAACATGAAATGATCGTGTACGTGCGAGTGTGTGCGTATGTAAGTATAAATAGGATGGGGGGAAGTGCGATGCCTGAAAATAATGAAAAAGGGCGTAGACTGGAAATCATAAAAACATGTATGGGGGGAGGGAAGAGAGGAGAAGATCGCTAGCGTTGGTTGTCTGTAAGGAAGTGTAATATAATGTCACGTGTAAACGGAAGGAAACAAAAAAGTGCGTGAAGAGTCCGAAATGGATATAAAAGGTCAAGGTAGTGAAACAACAGATACTGCCGTAGCGGAGTGTTACCGACTTCACTATACTTAGTCTAGCTTTAAAAGGTGGGGTAACCAGTTACCTTCCTCAGTACCGGTATCTTTGCTTTCCCCAACTCAAGAGCAGAATTAGGTACCCATTCATAGCTGAGTACAGTGTAGCGTGAATCGACTGGGTTTTGAATCCGAAACCCGGTACCTCTTGTCGCGAGAGGCAAGAGCTCTAACACTGTTAACCGGACGCTCACAAGGTAAAGGTAGCACGATAGCAGATACTGCTGTAGGGGAATGAAGTGTTACAGACTTCACTATACTATGTCCAGCATCAAGGAGTAGGGTGACCAGTTTTCTTCCTGTCTTTTCCTTTCCTAACTCAAGAGCAAAGTCAGATACCCATTTACTGCTGGGTAGACAAGCGTGTCAATACCGTGAATCGAACCAGGCATCTTAACCACGAGAGACCAACGCTTTAACTGTACGTGAGTGAAATGAGAAGAACAAAGTGAAAGAAAAGCGTATGTGTAAGAAGTAAACGGCAAACATCTGTGTATATGAAATGAGAGTGTGAATGAACTTAAGTGCGCGCGTGTGAAGAAACTGTAAAAAAGTACGAACGTGAAATGAAAGAAAACCGCGCGCGTGCGCGAATACGTGAAATAAACAGATAAAAAGTGTGCGGTAAAACATATTAACATGTCCTTCCTTTGTCTTTAAATCGTCCAAACACCTAACAGATACACACTTTTCCCAAATTTCCTTCTCCCTACCTCCCACTTCACCTATTCTTTTAAAAATTGAGCTTAGGTTTGCAAAATAAAAAATCATCTATAGAACATGGGAAAGAAACCAGATCTGCATTCACGGGCTTGCTGCAGATTTCTGTTACAATACACACTGCTGAAAAACTGTGGCCAGCTTAATCCATGGAAGCGAATATCAGGCTTTTGGAAGACCCACAATACACAACAATATAGAAGGGAGTGGAAACACAAACAAATGAGGGGAAAAAAAAACCGGAACAAATAGTCTGCTCACTTTTTTTGCATTAAAATGGTGTTGTATGAACATCACCAGAAAACGTTGCAGAGAGAGGAAGAGAAGAAAATATGAAACACCGCCAATGAATCATTATGAACAAACACGCATGCCACAAAGACATGCATTAAGAACTGTCGTACAGAAATATACATACCAAAAATACGAAAGAAAAAAAAAAAAAAAAAACAAAGCATAGAAAACAAACGAAACAATTTCTCTTAGGAGACAAAGATAGACTATGCCTACTGGCTCCTCAGCTTTGACTAATATGATGTTATGCTGGGACTGGCAACCTTATCTTGTAAAACAAACGGCCACGGTAATCACCGCTGCAAGAGCAAGTGCTTTGACGAAGGTGTCTTCAAGTGGGCCCATCTGCAGTGGTAGATCCATGGCTACATACTGAGTGAAAAAGGGGGGTGATGATGATGACTACAAGCTCATAAGAGACTAAATAGTGCAGCAAGTTAGCATGGAGTGTTTCTTCTATCAACAATGACTGCCTTCTTAACCTTGAGTAAAAAATATTGTAACTCTAGTTCCCCTACCTAATTTCCTAACTCTTATTTATGTCAAACTTGGGGGATATATACACATACATACACATATACCCACGTACGTGTCAATTAATTTTTGTTTAAATCTTACTTTTTTTTCAGGTCGTAAAAACGGAACAATGTAATGTTAAAAAATAATAATACATCTCTTACAGACTTAATAATATCAAGCAGCCGTGACAGAAAAATAAGCCAATGTTTTTTCCACAGATTTAAATGAAAGTATCCAGGATAAAAATACACACGGTGATTTTGACAGAGATAAAGATAAACATTCTACCACGTGATCTGGTATGAAAGTGACAACGATCTTAGCGTAACACATTTGTAGCTGTACTTACTGGTGCCATGCCATTTACACTGTACCCTGAATTTACAAAACCCTGAAATTAAAAGAAAAAACAAAGAACAATAATATTATGAAAAAAGAACACCTACAATATATTCTCAAAAAATGTTTCATGGGGAAGATAATTAAATTTTAAAGCACAAATTACATCTATATATCAATAGCAGACTTTAACTTTAAGTAAACAGCATTGAACTAAATTACCAATGACATAAATACAGTTGAAAAAAGGTAGTCCCATTGCAGATATTGCTGTAGGGAAGTGAAGTGTTAGAGATTTCATTATACTAGGTCCAGCATCGAGAAGTGGTGTGACCAGTTCCCTTTTTTCGCCGCCTTTTCCAAGAGCAAAGTCAGGTACCAAGTTACAGCCAGGTGGAGTGGAGCGTGTCGATATACAGTGAATCGAACCCTCTTGTAAATAAAAGTATTCTATGAAAACAACATCAACCAACGGAAACGGATTTTAGTGGGCTCTGGCGACATAGCTTTGGCGACCTAGACGTGGCTCTTCCGTCTTACAGACGTAACCAGATGCAAGATAAAACGAGAATACTTGATGAGTGACCACAGCAAGTATTGTATGCAAACACATTTATTTTTAAAAGACATGAAATTATAAGAGCAAGTGCGCCACATGACAGCCATGTCACACCTAAATTAACATCCCTGCAATGTGCGGACTCACAGATATCCTTGGCAGCAACTTCCATAAATTTTGAGTGATATCAAAATATGGATATACAAGTTCAGAGGGGCTTTTCCCTGCATGGGGGAAGACTGTATACGGAAATCAAAAGAAATAAAGCCCAACACAAAAGTAACAATGTTGTACTCAAATGCCAAGACTGGCCCCCTGCATGGCTCTGAAAAAGTGAGAACTGTAATGGCATATCAAGAGCTTTTAGAGACGTTCGTAAATGTATACTTGTGCACAGTAGAAGGATTAACATAGTATGAGAAGATCACCAATGGAAGGAACCAGAGAAATACAAGTGGAACAAGAAGTGAAGAAAAGGGTACTGTTGGGGAGGGGGGGGGTGGTTCGGCTTCGTGGTGTGAAGCAACTTTGATGGACTGATTTTTATCGAAATTTTTGCACCACGTCGCATCCCCAACTGCACACATAAAATGATATGAGATGTGCGAGAATTATGACGTTCGAATGTTGCTAGGGATGACTAAGACTGAGAAAAATATATTAGTCTACGTTTCGCCGTTGGGCATAGCGTCTCTTCGTAAGCGTGGCATAGCCACTCATCAATGTGTGGTACAACTACTTCTATATTCCAAGAGCGTTTTACACCGTCGAGGTGTCTATAATATGTTTACTTCAAAGTGTGGCCTACTTGCCACTTTTGGGTTTGTGCTCTGTGCATTTATGATAAGCGTATGTTAAGAAAGGTGAGCAGCCTTTTCATATATAACTCAGGGAGCATCATTATGAAAAAACTTGCAGACAAGACACATGTGCTTGACAGCACCATATTGTGGCATGTATTGCCCTGTAATAGAATTATACATGTCGACTCAGACAGACGAGATTCGATGGACTAAAGGAATGAATGAAGTACTTTAGTAAAGGGACCTTCAATGTACTATGAACTGGAGTGAATATATCCTTACTGTTAAAACTGTTCTGTAATAAAGTTTCAAAGTCGTCAGCCCCAGGCTTTATGACGTTTTTATTCCGAGGACTTGTGATTGTAAAATTGGAATTGTGTATTAAAAAGTACAAGTAAACCCTAGATTACTTGAGCCAGATAAGAAAGCCTATGACCACCCCTAACACGTGAAGATGGCCAGGCATTTCTAACACTGAAGACGCACCACTAGCATTTGGAGACCATTCATTTATATAAGTTCAAGGTCTTCCTTATTCCTTTCATATTTTTTTTTCTGTCACCAGTTCTCTTTCCCGTGTGTTGTTCAGTTTCCATCTACCTATTTTACCCGGAGGATACTGCCTTGTCATGCTATCAACAAGTTTCCTCAATGTGTGTCCTATCCATCGCCAGCGTCTTCTTCTCATCATCTCTTGTTTCACAGGCACTTGTCTGATTCTTGTCATAGGTTCCACATCGGTGGTAATATAACTGACTGAAATTATTAAGAGCGGAATGAACGAATTTGAAAAGCTAGAGTATAGTGGCTATGACATGCAGGCAGTGGCGTACTAAGGGAGTGCGGTCCGCCAAGGGGGACAGCCAGGAAAAAATAAAAGGGGGGGGGGTGCCGTCTGATACTTTTTTTTATAGTACTTATTGTTTAAAATGTACTTGCAAGTGTGTTATTGTACAGGGGGTGAGGGGTGCCAAAGGTAAGATCCGCCCGGTGTGCCAAATACTTTAAGTACGCCCCTGCATGCAGGTATAGCTGGAATTAAAGTAAATCTCAGAAAGCAACTATATATGGAACACATCCCCTACCCCCAAAGTTAACACTCATAAAAGACATTTTGTTTCTGTTCCTACATGCCAGATTAATTCCCTTGATATCTCGCATCTTGTTGGAGTTTTGAACACTTAGATCTGACATTTTCAATATTATCTTGAATTAGCTACACTATATAACTTGATTATAACCCATCAGAGAGCTGCGGTAGCGCAGTGATTAGTGCACTGGCTGTCGAGCTCAGTAGTCCATAGTTCGATTCCCATTTGAGGCGAGATTTATTAGACCGCAAACGGCTCTGGGGTCGACCCAACCTCGTGAATAGGGTACCAGAACAACTCTGGGAAGGTTAAGGCGGCCGGCGCGATGCTGACCACAGCACACCTAGTGTGCCGTATGGTCACGAAAACATATGCCTCAATGGGCATGTAACGGGATCCTTTACCTTCTTGATTGCTGTACTCCTTGAGCGCCAATTGGATGACGCAATCTGTAGCAGTCATTGCAACCACATTTCCTCCTTGTTATCATTTGTGTTGTGGATTCTATGAGTGCAGACGTGTCGTTCAAGATGCCTCGTGAACGTGTGAACAGTGCGGATTATTTTTGTTATATTTGCGGACAAATAACTTTGCTATCACAAAGGCGATGATAAAGAAAGCTTACAGCCTTTATTTTGGTTGTGAGATCGGTGACCAGGACCGGTATTGGGCCTCACACATATGTTGTCAATCCTGTGCAGCGAATCTGCGCTGCTGGTTGAACCGAAAAGGACGATCGATGCGTTTTGCAGTTCCAATGGTGTGGAGAGAACCGACAAACCATCTTAATGATTGTTACTTTTGCATGACTCCTCCAATTGGACATGGCATTTCTAAGAAGAAAAAGCGGCATGTGACCTATCCGAATATTCCCTCTGCTATGCGGCCAGTGCCTCACGGGGAAGGACTTCCTGTTCCGCACCCACCAGAATCTTATACTCTGGATGATGAAGATAATAAGGCCAGTGGACATCCGTCCCATGTGAAAGCATCTGCATCAAGAGATCCTGATTTCTTGCCTATTGAAGAGTCTGCACAGCCACATAAAATTACCCAGAGTGAATTGAATGATCTAGTGAGAGATCTGGAATTGCCAAAAAAATAAAGCAGAGCTGTTGGGGTCCAGACTGCAGCAATGGAATCTTCTAGAAGAGAATGTGCATGTGTCTGTGTTTCGTGCTCGGCAAACAGATCTGCTTCCATATTTCAAAATGGCAGATAACCTCATTGCTTGCGTTGATATAGTGGGTCTGATGGCAGCACTACAGATCAACTACAAAGACGACGATTGGAGGCTGTTCATTGATTCGTCCAAGTTGAGCTTAAAAGCTGTGCTGCTCCATAATGGTAACGTTTTACCATCTGTTCCATTCGGGTCCACATGAAAGAAACGTACAACATGAAACAACTGTTACACACCATCAACTATGACAAGTATAAGTGGCAGATTTGTGGTGACCTGAAGGTCATTGCCATCTTGATGGGGCTACAGCAGGGTTACACACAGTTTTGCTGTTTCCTCTGCCTGTGGAACAGCCGTGCCAGGACTTCCCACTACAAGCAAAAGGATTGGCCCCAACGACAATCACTTGAACCGGGGAAAAAGAATGCACTTAACGAACCACTTGTAGAATCCCACAAGATCTTGCTCCCTCTTCTCCACATCAAACTTGGACTAATGAAGAATTTTGTAAAGACCATGGATCGAAATGGGGCAGGATTTTTATACCTTCGTGATAAATTTCCAAGACTTAGGCCAAAATCAAGGAAGGTGTATTTGTCAGTCCGCAGATATGTCAGCTCTTCCGAGATCAGCGTTTTGATGATATCCTCACAGGTGATGAAAAGTTAGCTTGGAATGCTTTCTAGCAAGTGGCCACAAACTTTCTAGGAAACAATAAGGCTGATAATTACCAGGAGCTTGTAGAAACCCTCTTTAAGCGCTACAGGAGACTAAGGTGCAACGTGTCTTTGAAATTACACTTTTTACACTCTCATCTGGATTTCTTCCCTGCTAGCTGCGGTGCTGTCAGTGACGAGCATGAGGAACGATTTCATCAGGACATTACTACCCTCGAAAAATGGTACCAAGGGAAATGGAATGCAGCAATGCTAGCAGACTATTGTTGGACCCTTGTGAGAGATGCTCCAGAAACTCATTACAAGCGACAGGCAAAAAGGCGTCGCTGTGAATCATTTCCGCTATGAGCATTATTATCATATGGTATGTATATGCAAATGTGTAAAACTTGTTTTATAGATATTTAAAAAACTAGAGCTAATCTGGTGTTTTAACGGCCTTTTTCATTATTCAGCAGCCCAAACAACATAAAGGTAACTTGGTTTAATCTCAGACACACACAAAAAGTCAAAATTTGTTGTCCAGTGTTATTACACTTTTCATTAAACTTTTGATATTTCTTCTGCCTACCTCCACATTAATTTGGTCTGGATTTCGTTATCAGCATTTCCACTTCCCTTCTGTTTAGAGACTTGGTGTGAAAAGCGTTATAAGAAAAAGGAATTATCACTTGCGGTACGCTGGATAGGTACTATCCTTCTACTTTTTCAATCTGGACGTATAAAGTTATACAGCACCGTCACCTGCGCTGTGTAACCACCCATGCACACGGCATCGACGGGCAAGCCACTAGAACTTCCATCTCAGGAAGTTTTTTTTTTTTTTTTAAATAAAGTTTTGCCTCGTTTTGGCGAGCCGCGTCCTTTTCAACCTAGTCGGTTATATTAGTGCGCATCTCCAAATATAAAAGACCTTAAGGTCTGATTGACTTAGTGTATTTCTTATCTCAGCAAGTGTAATCTTGTGCCAGCACCATAAAACTGAGGTGCTACGATATCCTGATTCCCAATACAACCACATTGTGAGATTTTTTTTTTTTTTTTGGTTTTGGGTCAGTTGTTCTATTTTATTTTTGTAAACTGCTGCAGGTTTCCTCCCAAACCCCTGCCCAAATGCCTTTTCTTCTTTTTTTTTTTTTTAAATGCTGGACACATGTTTGTAGGGGAGACGGTGGGGCACGTGCATAAAAAGATAAAAGTCGTCACGACGAATAGGCCAGTCCACTGCGAAGTATCGAAAGGGAGTGCCGGGTTCCTCTGGGAAAGCGTTGATAAAAATCAATTCTTCTTCGCCTTCGCTCCCCGAGCGTTACTGTAAGAACCCCACACATACGGACCTTGCTGTCGGCAACTCTTCTAAAACATGCAATACATACACACAGGATGCAGAAATTATGGACGAAAAATCGAACTGTTTCGTTGACGAAGTTTTCGCTGAAGCGTCGGTCAGGTAGCCTTGGGCTACCCCCGCACGTTTGTGAAACCAACAAGTGAAAGACTGACAAGTCAAAGTGAATTGTTTTCCGAATTGGTAAAAAAAAGTTGAGAATAACAACTCTCAGTTCAACGTAATGCAGAAAACAGAAACATTGCGGCAAATTAGATCACTTAATTAAGAAGTCGCTACAGAATAACTCTATGGATTGTATTTAACACAACGAAAACCTAATAACAATGACAGCATTAAATGTATAACCAACGTATTGATGACTCCAAGCATTGCTGATTGTCTCTCTTGTTTTGCGAAATATGCTTCCTATGAGAACCATCAGTTTCTCTATAATTCTTGATACCACACGCCTAGCAAAAATGGTTTTCTAAGAAAATTAAAGTGTATCATAAGACGTTCGAAATATGTCTAAAAAAAAAAAAAAAAAAGGAACCCGTTACACGCCCATTGAGGCATATTGGGAATATGGTGTTAGGCCCATATTATCTTGACCGTCGGCACACTAGGGGTGATGTGGTCGGCATCACGCCAGCCGCCTTAACCTTCCCAGAGTTGCTCTGGTACCCATTTGATCCCCAGATGAGGTGGGAATTTTTTAGGCCACAAACGGCTCCTGGGTCAAAATATGTATAGCTAAGAACTATGTTCTTCAAGTGCCATGCCCGATGGCGTAGGCGATCAACACTCTCCACAACTTCATGTCTCTAGTACTGTTTATCAGTTCTGTTGTCGACTTCTTCCCATGCCATGATGTCAAAACTGTCCTGAATCTTATATACTTGTCATCCTCTATATCAAATTTTCAATCTTTCCTGTTGTCACAATACATCCCTCTTTCTTCTCCTAACATGCCCGAGGAAAGTGGATCGCTTTCTTCTAACGTGAGTAATAAGCTTATTTCGTGCACTGACCTCTTTCATGACATTCATTCTTCTCTTTAATTGCTGCCCATGGTATTTTTAACATTCTTCTGTTTAGTTGCTGCCCATGGTATTTTTAACATTCTCCTGTTTAATTGCTGCCCATGGTATTTTTAACATTCTTCTGTTTAATTGCTGCCCATGGTATTTTTAACATTCTTCTGTTTAATTGCTGCCCATGGCATTTTTAACATTCTCCTGTTTAATTGCTGCCCATGGTATTTTTAACATTCTCCTGTTTAATTGCTGCCCATGGTATTTTTAACATTCTTCTGTTTAATTGCTGCCCATGGTATTTTTAACATTCGTCTGTTTAGCTGCTGCCCTGGTATTTTTAACATTCTTCTGTTTAGTTGCTGTCCATGGTATGTTTAACATTCTTCTGTTTTAGTTACTGCTCATGGTATTTTTAACCTTCTGTTTAGTTGATGACCGAGCTTCCTAGTTCAGTGGTCTATGGTTCGATCCCCAGATGATGTGGGATTTTTTTAGGCCGCAAACGGCTCCTGGGTCGATCCAGCCCCAATTGGGTACCAGAGCAACTTCTGGGAAGGTTAAGGTGGCCGGCGTGATGCTGACCACATCACCCCTAGTGTGTCGATGGTCAAGAAAATATGGGCCTAACACTATATTCCCAATATGTCTCAATGACTATGAGCGTGTAACGGGTGTTGGATCGTTTGGGTTTTATTTTATTCTTGCGTGGGTAAGAGTGGCACAGTTAGCGAATGTTATTATTGTTGCTGACTTAATTACTATCAGCTCTGGTCGGGCTTACAGGTGGCCGACAGATTGTGGGTCGTAAAAATAGACCAAACAAAGTTACCCAAAGAACATCGTACAAATGGTGTAGTCATAAAGTTTGACTAACTGGAACAAGATGCACGCAGGATTCATGGCTCAACATGGACGATACATTTATTCGTAGACACAATATAGATTCAATCATAGTAGCAGCAGGCATCATCAACAACGTAGGTAATTACAATGAGGCATCATAGTTCATTGTATTCTTATATATCTTGATCATGTACTTGATCGACATTCTAGATAACGGCCGACCCCTCAAGGACGGCGATGAACGTTATGGCAAATAGTTCTATCATGGCTTTTTTCGTTATGGAGCTTGTCTACAACGACGGGTTTTATTGAGTGACCCCTTTAAATATATTGCAGAATAATTCCGATAATCCCCGATAAGACTCTGGATCCCACTAGCAATACGTCATGGCATATGCGTATTGAAGTTCAGCCAGATCTCGGCAAATGACAAAGATATCATAATAATTAACATACAAACGAGCCCTGCATTGGCTAACGTGAATACTCCTTACCAGGAGTCTTATCATAACTTCATGACTGCTTCCCATAATTTGGGTAAGGCTTACAATCAGTTTCATCCACAGACGACCGACTCAGATCATCGCCATTATGCATCTCTTCATAACGTCATTGTTCTTTGGCAAAAACAACCAGCGCACCCGTTGCGCTTTTGTGTTCAACATAGTGTATGATAGCGCGTAAATAATTAATCATATATTTTCTTAGATGTGCTAAACATTTAAATTACATGCGCAAAAGGACTTAACAATACCTTCCCCCCATGAGACAAAAAAAAAAAGCGAAGTGTTATTTTTGTTTTAAATTATAATCAAGAAATCGATCAAGTTCATTTCTACAATTAATGTAAAAAAAAGGTAAAGGAACCCGTTACACGCCCATTGAGGCATATTGGGAATATGGTGTTAGGCCCATATTATCTTGACCGTCGGCACACTAGGGGTGATGTGGTCGGCATCACGCCGGCCGCCTTAACCTTCCCAGAGTTGCTCTGGTACCCATTTGGGGCTGGGTCGACCCAGGAGCCGTCTGTGGCCTAAAAAATTCCCGCCTCATCTGGGGATCGAACCATAGACCACGGCGCTAGGAAGCCAGTGCACTAACCACTATGCTACCGCGGCTCCCTACAATTAATGTAATATCATTTAAATGTTAAGTTATTTGTAAATATTAATATGTGGGATGAAGTATGGAAAAAAGAACACAAAATTCCAAATGAAAAAATTCAAACAAAATAAATGACACAAAATGTATCAAAATGGTACGAAATACCAATGAAGCAATGAAATAATAGTATCGAAGGATGAAAAGAAATGGTGAAAAAGGAAGACAACAATGAGACAAAAATGTAAAAAAATTTGAGCAATGGAAGTATGAATGTATGAGCCAAAGTGTGATAAATTAACCAGAATTAAACAAAATCAATATGGAAATTAAACACTAGAAGAAAATTAACACAGTCCATAGCAAGTGTTGGGAGAATCAACAACACACCTAAGTAGATAAGCTAATAAGGACACATGAATTGTACTTATGTGCCAAAACCATAAAATGTCACCAATGTGTGATAGTAAACTAATTATGGCAATATGCCACCTATATATATATGGATACACTAAACTAATGAAGTAAATAGTGTGGTACTAATTATATTATATTGTTCATGGAACATAAAAATGTCACTAATTAATCGCGATTAAAATTAAACCCAGTGTCAATAAATGAATAACTCAGAAAAGAGAGTTATCTTGGTTGCACAAAATGTCTGTGATATATGATAATTACATAACCAAAAAGTTATTAAATTATTAATGTTAATTTATAATTATATCACTCTTCAAGTTCCAACTATGTCACAGTATTTCGAGATTGAAATAACGCACCAGAATGTTACTGTTGAAGCAGCGAACTTGATATTCAATGTACATGGAAACACGGTGACGTTTGGTACGATAGTCATGTCGATTTAAAATGAAAAGATCATGTATTCACACGAGATAAGTTATAAATGATCAGTAGGCTGTGCACAAGTGGCACACTCTGTAAGGCGTAACTGACCGGTAGGTTCTTGAAGGAAACGTTGAAGTTTGAGGATGGAACATAACATTGTCAGAAGTTCCTTGTCCAGTACAGAGTAATTTCGTTCCGTCGCTGCGAGCTTCCTTGATACATAAATGACTGGATGCAAAGTTCCGGAGTAGCACTGCATCAATGCCGCACCGATCCCAACATTCGAAACGTATCTGCGGAGTACAAATGTTAGATCTGCGTTTCTTCTTCTTCTTCCGTCCTTAGCCAACGACCGGCAAAGCAGTCAGTGGCCATTACGCCTAGTGGCGTCTTAAGAGCAACAGCGAATAGATTTTCTTTGCCGTTGTTCCCATCACGCCTAATGGCGTCTTTAGGGCAACGACAAATCAATCCGTTTGTCGTTGTTTCCGTAATCAAAGTGACTGGCAAACGGGTGATCAGCCCGTTGGGAGATCTGCGTTTGGTAAGCATAAAATAGGCGCAGATGAAAAAAGTGATTTGATTAAGTCTAAAGTGGTCTGACACTCTTTTGACCACCGTATTATGTTAGGTAGAAACCTCTTTAATAATACAGAAAGACATGTAGTGATAATAGTCAACAAAAAGGAAACGCAGGTGACAACGGCATAGCTCTCAAAGGCTTAATTGAAATTATAGCCTATGTAAAAGTAAAGCAGTGCGACAAAAGTCGTTGACTAAGAAAATACTGAGTTAATCGGCCCAGTAAAAAATAACGAAATACAGATACAACAAGTGCAGAGTCTGAACAGACAGGATATATGAAAATAAAGAAATGCTAATATGGTAAGACATAGATGATATAAAGAACAAAGAAGTATCTGCAATAGTGGAAAAGACAAGTACAAAACATACGAAAAGGAATGAAAAAGAACGCACCCATAAACGCAACTATAATGTGCGTTGTGCAGAGGTTTGCACAAGTCGCACGTCTAGAGGATGGTGCGCAAAAGGCGAACCATGTTTAAATTTAACAGCTCTGTGAGCGTCACGATATTTATCAAAGCGCACAAAAGCTAGCTGGTTAAAAGATTCCTGAAGTTCGAACATGCAAACAAATTGAACATTACCGACTTGCTGAAAAAATTTTCGCAGTACATACCAAGTGGTATGAGACGGAATGTTGCGCACCAGAACAGTGCGATTTAGTGTCATATGATCTCGGCCAGATCGCAACTGGGCCCGAGTATCATTTAAATTATTTTGTGTAGCGCGAAGAAGAATTAAGACATATATGATGTCTTTCCTTGCATGGCGTAACAGTAGGACAATTATGTTTATCATTATTCTGCCTATGAGCTGTATTATTACTAACTGCCATGGAGGCAGATTGCGCAGGTCGCAACACATTCCCTGCAGGCTCTGCCTGATGACTGTTAACACGGCATGAAGTATCATGATTAACAGCAATTGAGATTTCACGACCATGTTTAATACTCATGTCGGAGTGACAATAATTGTTATGATTAGGTCTCTCATCCTGAACTACATTTTGTTTACAGTGGCCATTAAAATTCCACTTATTACTAGTGTTTCCATGTGGTGGGTATTTGGTCATGGGGCCATATCTATTATCGGCATTATGCCATGACCCACCCTCATCACAGTCAGACCTGTTATGAGAGGAAACCCCTGAATCATGTCGAGGAAAACTGTATTTGCCTCAGAAAGATTTCTTAAAAACCTGCTGACTATCAGCATTGAGTGCTTGGTGCTGACTCTTTGCTTTTGTGAAGTGGTGATCATCAACATTATGCCTAACACTGTTAACCATAACAGTAGACAACTCCTTTTTGTTTAAGGCAACATCCAATAGACCAACGACTCGATTTCTTGATTTAGCAATCTCTAAATCTTTGAGTGACATTTCATCATTCAGCCTCCTAATCACCTCTTCAAGGTTTACAATTTTACTCTTTTCCTCCATGAGTAATGTCTCATTGTTGGCCAACTTATCACGAGTCAAAATGTCTTGTTGACTCTGAAGGTATGTTAGTTTTTGATCTTCAAGATCACGTGCTACCACTTTACTTTCCAACTGTACCTCCCACCTGGCTCTAGTTTTCTTCGCCATTTTCTTGAACCTCTTTTTCTGTGCTTCCACCATATGTGGATGTAATCGGGCAACTTGAACCTCAAGACCCTTAATTTGGGCAACTTGTACCTTAATTCGGGCTTCCAAAGCCTCTTTTGCTTTATAAAAATTTTCTTTGATAACTATCTTATTAGATTACTCATCATCATTTCTGGTAAATTTTCTCTGGCCGGCTGCAACATTATTCTGCAGTTCCTGCACCTCAGAGTACAAATCTCTATTCTTCCTCAAGGCAGTTTCTAATGACTCCTTAGAATTAGCCAGTTGCACTTGCAATGATCTGAAGTTTGAATTATTAATCTCGACCTGCAAATTTAGTGCCCTCACATTCTCGTTTAAATTTTCAATCAATCTCTCCCTGTATTTAAAGACCTCTGACAACTCATCTATTTTGTTTTCCTCAGCAATATCTTCTAAAAAATTCACCCTTTCCTGCTCATTCCGTTTGTTGTCTTTTATTTGTTCCTCATGAACATTGTCATCGCGTATAGCGCGGTGTATGTTATTTAATATATGACCATGTGGTACGTGGAGGTATTTTGCTAGAAAAAAACGAAAGTGCTCATGCAGTAATTGTGCAAGGTCCCTAGTGTAATAATTATATGAGGAACAGACCGAAAATTAAAATCCACAAACTCCTCAAGATCTGATGCCGTATGACATAAGAAACGGTGCAGTACAAATTCTTCAAGTTCTGGGCCCTGTAACCCATCTTCCCTACCTTCCTGGAGAAGATCATCCAATGCGGACACTATGTCCGATGTAGGCATGTTGTCTAACTCTATATGAGATTCTAACTCAATAAATTATATATTTCTTAAAGGAGTTAACATTATCCTCTAACTACTGTGTAACAGGTTCCTGTCCGCAGAACCTGTATTACAATTCCTAATTATTATTAATGTTATTAATTAATCATAAAAGTATGCATAATAAGATTCTAATAGCATAACAGATCAAATACAGAAGTAGACAATGCGAACAATAGTGACAAAGACAAGATATCGAGGGACAGATGGTAACGTTTGCAGAAATCAACTAAATAAGAAAGACGAAATAAAGATGAGAACTATTGCAAAGCATGCAATGACAGCTGTGAATAAGGACTAGACAATTGACAACACAAGGTACAAACATAAAGTGTGTATATAAATAAACGACAGTCAAGGAAGATCAACAATTACAAACAAAGTTAATTACAAAACTAAGGTACGGAGAGAAAAATATAACGATAACTATAGATAACGTAATGTCACGACTAAACAATTAGTTGTCACAGACAACCAAACGCAGTGGACTCAAATAATCCTCCAGCAACCATGTGCTGGGAACTTCCACTGTGGGAGGTCTGCAAAAATGGTCCATAAAGAACACCACGGAGGCCCTGTAGTGAATCTGGGATGTATCCTTCGTGAGTCGCCAATCCCAACCGCCCACGTTAAACAATGAACATATAACATATAACACTAAAGCATATATTGGACATATTAAAGAAGGTTCAACCAACATGCAACGGTGGTACAGTGTACAAACGATTAGTGACCACTTATCTTTTTAAGAAAAAAAAATTTTCCCGGTCCTCGCAAAATTAGCGATACACTCCAATGAAGGTCTCGGGTGTTGCATGGATGAATCCCAGTCTTGTAAAAGTCCAAAGTTGATGGCCGACAATGTACCTGATTCAGGCTCCTTGAAGGTCAGCTTGGGTGGGGGGGGGGGGGGGGGGGGGGGGGGGGGGGGGTGGGGGGGGGGGGGGTGGGGGGGGGGTGGGGGTTTTCTATGTAATTGCGGTGTCGCCCCAGGTAATAGTCCCCAGGAACGCCAACATCTATGCCCTGCGGACACCTCATCTCTCACGATACCCTCATAGTTCCCTTCCCAGGATGGGCTGCGAACGCTTCCTTTGGGATTTTCCCCGCTTCCGCTCATTATATCTTTGTGTGAAGCTACCCTCATGTTCTCCTCGCCTGACTTGAGCTGTGTCCCTTTTGAGTTATGAATTTGCTGCCCCCGCTGTTTCAACCGACGAACTTAGAGTGCCACGAGCCTAATTTCGAGATAGGTTTACTTTTCTACATAATTTCCCTCCCTTATAATATCCGATTCTCCTAATAACCGCATTCCCCTATCTCATTCCCCCCTCTCATGGCTTCAATGCCAGCCCCAGGTCTCAAAACATGGGAACCTCAAAACATTAATCCTAGCGAAGAGAACCCGCAAAATAGATAACATACGAACAACTAACCATCGTCAGGCATCCCAACAACGACCGTAGGAATAAAATCCAAACGAGTGCAGCAGCATAAGGGAAAAAACAGAAAATGGATCCAATCAATCACACGTCATCAATAGGTGCCACCCCGACCTAGCCTAATATGCAATGAAAGTGTTCAGTCTTCCGGAGAGGTCCAAACACTCACATCCCTTCCCACCCAGTTTCCCTTGGCACTGCGAGCACCTAGAAGAAAGTTGCCCACGCAAACACTACTTAAAATAGTCCTAACAAAAAGCGTTACATTGTTTCAATAAAGCCCGGCCGTGGGCCGGCCGGGCGTGTGCTCTAGCACTTGAGGCCCGCTGTCATTAGTGAAATAGACGACTGATTCCACTAGGGTGCTAGACCGCCGTTTAACTCTCCTTAACTCCTACACGATACGAGCAAATAAGGGTCACTCCACCATATAGGCCTACTGCACACCATCGGCGGTACCTAAAGCGTCCACGTTGGGGGATCCACTGCCAATCGCATTCACTTACCCGACGCCCACTGCCAAGCATTACCAGTTGTCTGCCACATCGAATGCATAGTCCCTGAAGCTCGTGTGTTGTCGCGCTCCATTCCTCCGGCCGTCGAACCCCACTGGTCTACGCCCGAACCGCAACATCAGCTTTCCGAAGCGCCGCCCTTCTTTCGGTCCTCGCCCTCATGCCGCGCAATCAATTCACAGCTCCACGGCGCGCCGCTAGGGGGTATTATCGTCGTCTAGGACCCAGTCCACCATGTACCATGACCAATACTGGGATGTCCCAATTTTCAAACATGGCAACTACTAATCATTCTCCGTTAATAACTATGCAATAATCACACAGTGTGGTAAGGTTTGTGTATGTTCATTGGTTGGATACCGCCCTCCTGCGTTACCAAACTCGCTATAGTACGTCATATTACTCCATGTCCTACAGGTATAATGCATCTTACCCAGCATCTACGTATCCCTGATTGCGCCTATCGAGACACAAAGGCAACTTAATGCGGATCAAGCTTCCCATCAGGCGTAGTGATCTATTAAAATATCAGCCCTTTGTACCCGATGTAGGGAGATCACTCCCACCCGTCAACACGGGAGACTCACCAGTGGAAACGTATGAGCGCGGATCTGTTGGATTGCAGTTACATAAACACAACAGACGTGTCTTTAAGTATTATAAATCAAATACATTGCATTGGTGCACTGATTGGTCAAGGCAGGGCTTTCCCCAAGTCTAGGGATAGGTCCGCTATCCCGCAAGTAATCACCCCCAGGGTCTTTGGCGCGGACACACGTGCCCACCAGCCAAATTCCAGATACCCCACCATACAATCACACTTTCACACCTGTACGCGAACCGCTTGCCAACAGGCATGGGGTGCTACCCTACTTATGGGCTCCACCGGTCATGTGATCCGTGATCCATGGGATAGAACCAGTGATTGGCTAATAAACAGTATCCACGAGCTGGTCGAGTGCGCTTTTTATTTAGTACAATTTAGGATTTAATTAGAAAGTATAAAAACGACCTGCCGCAGGCTCGATATAGTTTGTTTACAAAAAAAACAACTGGTGTCTCATACAACCATACTTTAGGACACACCGTGATCAAAAACATTGGCTATAAATAAAAACATGTACACCACGCAAAAAATGGAAACTGCACCACACAATCCAACGTATAGTATTCTTACCAACCCCACAAATGTACAGCCCACACCCCGGCGATCCCATGCCATATAACCCCCCCTCCCCGTGCCCTCAGGGACCCGACTGCTACGAAGACCCCATCTCCTACCTCCCAATTAACACCCATTTTCAACCATACTAGATACCACCCCCCCTGTCAAGAGAAAATATCCCGTTGACGTAGAAAACTGTTAATAATGATACCATTGATATCCGTGTGGGTAACCTACTTATTTAATTGAGGCAGAACACTTGTAAGTACCTAGTGTGTGTGTCTAGAATGCTATCGGAAGCGCGTTATTCGGGGGTACACCGATGCCGCTCCGGGACAGACAAGACGTATCTGTCCATACCCTTAATGAAGCGCACACACCAATCAGCTGGTCACCCGGCCCAAAAACAAAAGACACCGGAACACAAGCATCAACTTTGCATTCGGTTCAGGTCGTCTATTAGTGGTTCCCCCGAGCTATACATAGCTTAACATGGTCTACAACAGTGAGCTATCCATTGATTAGAAATGGCCAGGCTGCCACCACAACATCGCACTTTCGTAAAAAACAACGACAACGCGCCCGACCACAACGACCACGCGCTAATATGAGACACGGTGGCTCAACAAAGGACGTCCATTTCGTCGGGCGATCTCAACTGTCTCGCTCATATCCTCCCCAGTACAACAGTCCAGAAAAGTGTTCCCACCGACGGCGACCCGTTTGAATAAATCGTAGCCCACGAACCGCCAGCCACTACATAGCCATGGCCCCTCCCCCCCCTCCCCCTACGAGCACTCCTACCAAGCTAGTTATACCACGAAGCGTTAGACATTCTAGAAGCGGGGTCGGGCCCTCCCCACAATATATATACTTCTAACGATTCCTCAGGCAGAACAGGACTGAAACAGCCACGCAGTACATCCCAGCTCTCACCCCCCCCACCCCCCCCCCTCCCCCCCCTCAAGGAACCCCCCCCCCCCCAGTTCCCCCCCCCCTAAAGCCCCCCCCCCCCCCCCCCCCCCCCGCCCCACCCTCCCCCCAGCCAAACAACGCGACAAACCCCCAACCAGTGTCCTACTGACCCTCAGTCACACCCACGTCTAAATCAACAGTCCGGCTCCTGGGGGCCCATAGGCGGCGAAGCGAACGCAATCCCTCCAGCCACTCGGGCCACACTGCAATGCACGTATACCATTGCACCGAGATCCCCCAAAACCGACAGATCTTGGATGCTTGGCCTGGACTGAAACATACCAAGTTGTGCTCAAGGCCCATTAAGTGAAATTCAGTCACGGGGGGGGGGGGGGGGGGGGGGGGGGGGGGGGGGGGGGGTGGGGTACTTCCACTAACCCACCACACGCGCACGAACGTCAGTTTGACCGGGCCCCCACAAGTCCCCAATCCCACACCCACCCGGGCTAATGGCTCAGGTCAATCCTACTAAGTCCAAGGATCCGCATAGACGAAAATCCAACCATACAAACCTGAAAGCCACACCCAACAATCCACATACTGGACACCCACTCAAACCCCAGTTTCGCATCACACCGATGCCTCACTGCCGTCATACACGCCGATGGAATTAGTAGTTACTCACTTCTCTCCGCCACACAATCCCCCGATACCAAACCAGGGGCCCACGTTTGCCGGAAGTATGTGCCCTCAGATACACGAGACACCGGATGTCTGTCACAAACGATCAGCACTGACCCACAAAATTTGTTTCAATGAGGGCGCACCGAGTGGCACATCCCGTCAAGACCCCGCAAGTGTGCTCTGCAAGCGGAGCTGGCGGCTTGGGGGGGAACACGACGACCGCCGCCCAAGTCTCCAGCGCCACGCCCCAAGGGAGCCGAGTCCCGAAAACAAAAGACATCAAATATGTCTCCACCTACTCTGCCTCCCTCTAACTGTCCGCCTCGCGACCGGTTGTCCACCAAGAGTCGCCGAATGCCACATCTATGACCTACGTTGACTGACCCCAATGAGTTCCTTAAGCGGGACCACAGAATTAGGATGCCGAACTAAACGAATGGCCGATACTCCCTTCCCAGAGCCAGTGTGCTGCCTACCCCTCATTAATACTGAAATAATGTCAGCCACTCGACGAATAACCAACCATATTATCAGTGTCATCCACAAATCTTGTTGAACTTACACGCCCAAACGCCCTCACCTCATCCAAATCCCCCCAGCATCCTCTAGACCACAAAAATAAAGCTCCCAATAATGCGGTCGAGCCGCCCCCATATAAACCCACGCGCGTGCACTGTCCACCAAAAATGAGCCCTCCTCACTATACATCCAACCAGTAACGCCGCCAACATTCCCAGTTCGCTCAACATGGCCAGGCGCCGGCAGCAGTGGCCACTGACACCCGTTTTCCACTACACAGATAGCACTCATAATAATACTAATTCAGACCCATACACCATGAGACACCCATTACGACAATACCAACGCCGCGAGATTAAATCGAATTTCCTTCTTCATTACCTAACAACAAGAGAATCGTACAAGTGTTCCCCGTGTACGCAACATGACAATTGACCTTTTTCGGGGCTAACACTTCTCGTCATTTCTCGCGCTTCACCACAAACCCCATTAATCACAGCATGGAAACTCGAGAAGTAGAAACCATACCGACTGGACCCCAGTATGATCGGATATCCTCTATACTCTATACCATTCCCCGAGGAAAAACGGTGTTGACAAATCGGACTAAAGAACCCTACCAAAGCTAGTCAAAAGAATAATATTCCAGTAAACATACAACATCAATATCGCGACAATCAAAACGCAGGAGCCAGCATAACATGAATCGTGACAAGTTCCTCATCGCACCCAGCCCCCAGAATCCGACACAACTGACTGTGCGTGAGTTCACTTAAGACACCACGGGGCGGGTTGTTCCTTTCCAGCATCCTCGTGTCCCCCTCACACCAAAAAAACTAATACAATGAGCCCTGCCTCTACCTGAAAAATATACGTCGGAAATATAATTATCTCGTGTAAAAAGGAGACGGGCCATAACACCTCAGATTTTGCGGTGGGACCAGCCCACATGCGCGCCACAGTTAGCCGGTGCTACCTGTGCTAGATAGAGGGACGAGTGGCCTACCAACCAAGGAAGTGGAAGGTGAATCCTCGGCGGAACCAATTCCAGAGTACACGGCCACAACTCCCTGGCACTTGAGAGTGTTAAAACTTAACTATGACCATTTTCCTTCCTGACACTTTCAAATGGCAGCCCACACCTCACCTCGGGGCTCGTTCATGACTGCTTCCCATAATTTGGGTAAGGCTTACAATCAGTTTCATCCACAGACAACCGTCTCAGATCATCACCATTAGGCATCTCTTCATAACGTCATTGTTCTTTGGCAACAACAACCAGCGCACCCGTTGCGCTTATGTGTTCAACATAGTGCATGATAGCGCGTAAATAATTAATCATATATATTTTCTTAGATGTGCTCAACATTTAAATTACATGTGCAAAAGGACTTAACAACGGGATCCTTTACCTTTCCTTAGTTGATGCCCCGGTAATTTTAACATTCGTGTTTAGTTGATGCCCTGGTATTTTTTACCTTCTGTTTAGTTGATGCCCTGATATGTTTAACCGTCTTCTGTTTAGTTGATATCCATGGTATTTTTAACATTCTTCTGTTCAGTTGGTGCTCATGGTATTTTTAACATTCTTCTGTAAAATCCAGTGCCGGGGAGTCCTCTGACTCTCTATTCTTTAGTCTTTCCTGCTGTCGCATATACTCCAGCTTTGCTCTTCTCGTAACATGTCCAAAGGTAAAGTGGCTTTATTCCTTTTAATATGAGTAATAAGCTTCCTTTGAGATCTGGCCTCTTCCAAGACTTCCACATTACTCTTATTAGCTGCCCATGGAATTCTTAACATTATTCTATAAAACCACAGCTCTGTGGCCTCCATAGATTTTCCCCCTTGTCTACAAACTGTCCATGACTCACTTCCATATGTCAGGATTGGCTTAATGTAATAATGAAGAACTCCTCCTTACTTCCATTGACAAAGATGTGTTACATATATATTTTCATTTTAAGGAGTGCTCTTTTTGCCTGAGCTATTGTAGTCTTCAAACACATGAAGTGTAGGCAAATTAAATGGATAAAGATATGGAAAAACCCTGAGCAGATGGCACAGAACAGGAAAAGCGGACATAAATCTTTTGAAGGTATATGCTACTTAGGAGTGCTGAAGGATGATGATGATAAACTGCTTGCTCACATAAAGGGAATGTGAAACAGCAACAATATAGAAAGTATAACAGCAGTTCTTCAGGTATGCAGGTCATGCATTTCGGAAAACTGCTGAGTAAGTCAAAACAGTGTAAAATTTTTTTTTTTTTTTTTTTTTTTTTCCTTAACCAGCGGCACTTGGGCTTTCAGCCCCTTCGGCCCAATGACATGTCATTGCGAGGCTGGGGAACCTGAGGACTTTCCTTCCAACCCAGTCAGGAGCTTCGCTCCTTCCCATCCACAGAGGGTTTATCACAGGAGCCGTTCAGGCTATTCAGTCAAATTTCCGGCCGTAAACATTTCTTCAAACGCCGACGCCCGGGTTTGAACCATGAACACCTGGTTGCCAGTACAACGCCGAAGCCATTACACCAGCGCGGCTCCCAAACAGTGTAAAAAAAAAAAAAAAAAAAAAAAACTGTCACACACAATACCAGTTCACGAACAGTCAGAACACTCTGCAAAAAAAAGAGCTGAGATTCTAAACTAAGTAAGTTATTGCCAGTGAGCCAGACATCAAAGAGAAAATGCACAAGAGACAGCATATGCACAACTGTATTCATTCATTCTCCTTTTATATTTCTTAAGGAGCAAGAGACTACACATGCAGCTGATCCTCTTGCACAAGCCAAAGCACATCACTGCAATGGTGTCTTCTTTAGCAATTAGTTTCACTTGAGGTTGCCACCCCCATACACAAACTCACACTTGATACCTCTTACAACATTTCTGAGGGATCAGTGATATCTTTGTCCCCTCAGAGACCCCTGAAGCTAGGGTCATGCTTAATTTACAAGTGGATGGTAACACAGAAGAAACAAGGCAGAAATTCCACAAAAACTTACTCAAAAATCAAACAAACCACTGCAGTACCTGAATTATTGTAGCAGCTGGAAAGGAAGAGCACAGCAGAAAGATAAAACAAAGAAAGCAATACAAACCAGAAAGCACCTACATATAATGTGACTGACATTTAAACCACACTCACGATTTGGTTAATTTTATTTCTGTTGGTTGATGTTTTCACCGAATATTTACATCACCGGTAACGTTGTTATTAAAGTTAGTCTGCCATTGATATATTGAAGAAGTGATAAATGACATCAAAGAAAATTTCAGGATTAAATATGAAGGAATCAGAATAAACTATGCAAAGAATCACTCCAAGAATTTCAGTCATCACAGCGGTACAAACAAGAGATTGCTTTCCTTGAGGTTTCGGCCTTCTTGTGGAGACATACGTTCCTTTCAACCTACAGTGAAGTTCATTGCTTATATCAGAGCGCAACTGCTATTAAAAAATATGTGAGCTCTGTCAACTCTAATATAGTACTGATAAAATCTAAGCCCTGAAAAGGACTACTAGTGTCTATCAGCCAGCACAGCAAAACCCAAAAAGGGCCAGTCTTGAAAAGGACAGCTAGCACTTGCAGTGTTGACAGCTACTAAACTCTGAACATGACTTATGCTAGCATGAAGGAGTCCTTAAAGGATTAGTGATGAAAAAAATTGCTAGCTATGCCAACGCTGAATACACTACCCAGACCTGAACTGTTCACATCTAAGAGAATTAATTGTAGGTGTGAAATGATACTTTTCATCCAGTGATACAGTAGTGACTAAGGATGAATGAGTGAAACTGTTTCTTTCATGTGGATGTTAGGAACTGATGCAGAGATAGACTGCAGGAAACTTCAACTGGATGCATCCTGGAGCAAAATGCTACTGAATACCCTAAGCTTTGTGCAGTGCAAACTCCAACCAAATATCATTGTTCTTGTTAATACGATCAATCATATCCTTCCCATTAATGAATTTAACCAGTTCAATAAAAAGGTAATGTTAATTTATTGGGCCTCTATAATCACAACCTTGTTTTATTTATTTAATTTTTGTCAGAGATCAATAAGGATCAAAGATTCCATAAAGGGTCGGGACTCAAAACAGTTTTGGGACTCCTGATCTAGACAAAGGCAAGAAAGAAAACCACAGTCAATACAGACAATACCTTGACAATACCAAAAGACAAGAAAGAAAATCACAACCAATGCTAGATCAAGACACTAGTCAAAGACATGCATCACTGCCAGACCTTGACAATACCAACAGACAAAGAAAATCACAATCAATGCTAGATTTAGATACTAGTCAAAGACAAGATAGAAAATCACAAGCTGTGAAACGAGAAGTCTAAGAAAAGCAGCTAATACGGCATGAGAAGATCTGGACAAAAACTAATTCAAGGCCACTGTCAGGGTAGCATCAGTGAAGGAATATGATAAGGAACTTCAAAATAACCACAAACTGGAAGTGACCAGACATACATTAATCATTAGCACTGTTGTGTTCCTTGAGTCTGCAACTATTGCTTGCTACCGATTTCTACACTGAAATGTTCTCTTCAGCTCTGCCAATGAGATCCTGGCCGCCTTTAGCTCCTCCATACTCTTCTCTTGTAGGTTTCAGTCTAGGGCATTTGGAGAGTCTTCTGCTCATTTTCACTTTCTTTCTTTGATATCCAGCTGTTTTGGTTGTTGTCTTGCTGTCTTCCTTCTTTGCTCCCCATGGAACCACCACTGGAGGAAGCCTGTACTAAAGTATTCATGTACTCCTGCAGCTGTAGTGTCTGAAGCCATTTGTTAAAAATGATGCTAGCCCCATATACAACCTTATATTAGTCACCTATCATGACATGCCTGATGGAGCAGTAGTTCTATTCTTTCTTTCTCTCCTCAGGGACCCCCCCCCCCCCAGGGACTACAAGTTCTCTTTCTCAGGTCTGTGTTAATGCATCTGGTCATTTGATATGATGATACAACATGGAGATTACTGAAATATCTTTAAGTAAAGTCAGCGTCTGTGGCCTAATGGATATGAACGCAGTTTCATAATCCAGATATACCAGGTTCGAAACCTGCTGCAGGTGGTTTTGTAGCAGATCGCTTTGTGTGGATTTTTAACAATGGTATTTTTTTTTTTTTTTCCTTAACCAGCGGCACTTGGGCTTTCAGCCCTTTGGCCCAATTACATGTCATTGCGAGGCTGGGGAACCTGAGGACTTTCCTTCCAACCTGGTCAGGAGCTTCGCTCCTTCCCATCCACAGAGGGTTTATCACAGGAACCGTTCAGGCTATTCAGTCAAATTTCCGGCCGTAAACATTTCTTCAAACGCTGACGTTTGAACCATGAACACCTAGTCGCCAGTACAACGCCGAAGCCATTACACCAGCGTGGCTCCCTTAACAATGGTATAAGCGCCATACCGTTCAGAAAGCAATGGCAAACTACTGAATGAAAAAATTGCCTAGAAAAATCACAAACAGCCAATAAAAGCTGGGGTTGATTGCCACGTCCTGTAAAAGAATAAGCAACTAACTTTTTTTTTTTTAAAGACCAGATACTTCTAGAACAAGAGCATACAATGTTTTCTAAGAATCACAACATAAATGGTAGATGTGAATACAGTCTATGAAGACAGCAGATAAGTGTGCCCTTCTATTTCATTCATTACCCCTACACTTGCCTGCAAGATCTTATTCAAAATTCCTCATCTCTCTTCCTCGTATCTTTACCACTGACATTTGCACAAACTTTCTTATTTTCAAGTATCTTAATGACTGCCACATCACTACCGTGATTTATGTAGACTGTTTTTGCTTTCTATATTTAGCATGTATGCTAATTTTTTACCTTATTTAGGGTCTGAAATTTTTATTCTTCATAAACTGTTGCACTTATGCATATGAAATTGTATTATTCTTAAAATTGTTGCCATAAAGTACGTGCTATACCCATAAAATAGATTTTCATGCAGTCTGATACTGTTTCATTTGTGTTAGGTAATCCAGTATTAGCAATTCTATGTCTGAAAATTGCCTTTACAACTTTTATCCAATATAAAAAGTCAACTAGGAGGTGTAGAACTACTGGGGTTATCCCATTTTCCAGAGAAATTCATTAAGATTTTCTGAATACCAAGTTTTGACAAGTTTTCTCATCTTCATTTTTTTTTCCTCAGATCTTCATTCCTCATCTCAGTCACAATGAACCTCAGGAGAAAGCATGGGGTTTTAAGTAGTTTATTTAAATACAGTTTGATACACAGGTCCAACGAAGGTTTAGAACACGTTACTTTGATTTTTTTAAACTTTTGGGTTTTCTGTGATTAAAATTCCTTCATTGGTAACTCTATTGTGTTAGTAAATATTTTATTTAGTATTAAAGCTGTAAAGATATCTTTCTGTATTTCTGGAAGTAAGTCTTCAGTAGCTAATGGCCAATTGTGAAATAGCAATGTAGGTGAAAAATCTGTAAATGACACTTGGCAGTCATGAACTAAGTGGCTGCTTTCCCCACCCATTCACTTTAAAGGAAATAGAAAGGCCAAAATACTTGTCTGACGGCGGTACTACTTCTGATAATGAGATTACAACCTGTTGGTTCCTATCATCATAGCAATACTTAAACCCCGCACATGGGACCTAAGACGCGTCAACAGTGAGAAATGCAGTTAGCGACCCATAGCTAGACTGCTTGCGTCAGGGTCAGTGAACCAGAGTTGACCAAGACCCTGCTCCACCTCCAAGTGGTGGTGCTGGAAACAGGCTGCATCACTGCAGTCTGGCTGAGTGAGTAGGGATCGAAGAGGGAAGGCTAACCCGGTCCCATAAATGCAGTGCTGAAGTCGGATGTGTCGGCCAAAAGGCGCAAATATCGCAGCTTCACTGTAAATGGACACAACGCAACCAACATCCTTTTCAGGACGAACGAAGAAGAAGAAACCCCGCACATAAGCATAACTGCTACATCCATACGAGACAGCTCAACATATGCTGCTCTCATGCCCAGGAATAACCACAGAAAGGACAAAGCTACTGCCGATCTCCCCAACAACTGCTAACACCCAATACGGCAACCACCCAACAGCTAGAGAACACAAGCAAATTCTTTAACTTGGCACTGGCTGTGAACAAGTGACAAACTCAACAGCCCTAGATAAACAACAACAATCACCACATAATTCCTAATTATTAATTCAAAAGTTATTAAAATAATAAAACAAGTATTTTAATAGGATGCTGGGTGTATTCGCACATTTGTGCAGATTCCCAACCAAGTACCTAGGATTGTTACCACCGATAGCAACGATCAATATTTAGTGTTTGGTAACTTACATTCAAACCGAATAGATTTGCTAAGAACTTTAATAATGCTGTATGAGAATGCCTCATTTAAGATAAGATGATGTTCTCTTGCTCTGAAATTTTACATTGTAGCTATTTATTAAAAGCAATATTCCATGTGGTACACATATTCAAAGGACTCAGCAAACACATACGCTTAACAGGAATCTGAAATACTTGTTTCCCTGTAATGTTATTTGTAAACTTTAACCTCCCAATGTTTAAATTATTGATAATACACGTTTGGACAGCAAATTCTAACACATACTTTCTCAATCTGAACATAACCAATAGTAGCAGTGAAAATGTCTGATAAGGTCTTAGTCAAAAACTACACGGAATGTTATCTCAAATATCAACTAAATCACATGTGGGGGGAAAAAATTATAAATTACCTTAAACTACTGATCGGCCTCAGTACACTACAAATGGGAAATCATGAGACAAGAGTTACAACTAACTATTTAAAAAATAATAGCTGAAAAAAAAAGAGGAGGTAATCAAATCAAAATAGGTATGATCAGACTAGGAAAACAGAGCAAAGCAACACAATATATATATAGACAAAAACAGGAGTAGCTGATACAAGATACTGAAAATCAGATAGACAAGAAAGATATGCCCAAAGCAGAATTTACCAGAAGGAATATAGTTTATGATATATGCTCTGAAAGAATCTGAGGGTGGAGAAAGAGACACAAAGAGAACTGCTCAGGCCATCGGCGATACCGTGGTAAGCTATTCCTATTCTCCCGTCCAATATTCAAATACATCAGTCTTGACAATAGCCTTCAGCTCTAGGCCTTTAACAAGCTTATGGCTATTCCATCTTGTCCCGTGCCATTAGCTCAATGTCTTTCTATACCTTCCTCATCTCTTTCATGTCTCCAGTTCTCTTCTTAGTGTGCTCTTCAATCTCCCTCTACCTCTCATACCCATGGAATTCCAAAACAAGGACCACGTAAGTTTACCAGTACCTCTTCCCAAAACATTGGCCAGTTGGCAGTGTAATTGTACATTCTAAATTTTTTAAATGTCAGAACTCACAATGGACCTCAAGATTTGACATTAATTCAAAAAAAGGTGAAATGACACTGAAGCCACTGACAATGTACAGTTTCTAAAACCTTAAGATCAACAATGACAAATTTCTCATCTGCTTGCTGATAAAAAGGTACTCAATGACATTTCTTGACACTGGAGTTGCATGTGGAATTGTGTGTCAGAAGTTATTTTGAATTTGCCCCCATTCCCGGACTAAAACCTCCCAATTCACAGCTAATAGAATATGGTTCTTTCAGCAGTCCTGACATAGGATGGACTAATGTCAAAGTACAACCAGGTGACAGCAACTAGCTAACCATCACTGGCTGCAGCTCAGTACCTCATGAGATAGTGAGCATAAATAAAGTCGAACCATTCAAAATCGACTGGTACAGACAGACACCTTCACATACCTAGGATGCATAGTAACACCAGATGGCGGGGCAGGCAAAGACATCAACATCAGAATGAATAAGGCAAGAACAGCCTTTTTTAGCCTAAACAACATCTGGAAGTCCTCTCAATACAGCACAAGCACAAAATTAAGATTATATCAGAGCTGTGTGCTTTCTGTGCTTCTCTATGGTGTGGAATGCTGGAGAGTTACAGAGAAGGAAATGTCGAAATTGTCCTCTTTTCACACAACATGCCTAAGAAAAATTCACTGAATCTTTTGGCCGAATACCATCACCAACCAAGATCTGCTTACTCGGAGCAAGCAAGAGGACATGCACACCATCATAGCTGGCAGATGCTGGAGCTGGGTTGGCCATGTCCTCAGAAGAGACCCCGATGCCATCACAAGAACAGCTATGCTTTGGACCCCTGAAGGAAAACAAAAGAGAGGCCGACCAAAAACAACCTGGCGGAGGACTGTGGAGGCTGAGATGCAAAGAATGAACCAGAGTTGGGGCACTGTACGAAGGATGGCCGCCAACCGAGCAAAGTGGAATCAATTTGTTGTTGCCCTACAAGACGCTACTAGGCGTGATGACCACTGACTGCTTTGACGGTCGGCGGCTAAGGATCAAAGAAAAAGAAGAAGAAGAAGAAGATTCAAAATCGGTCAGATTTTACCACGGGTCGAGGAACTTTGCAATAGGTTTTCAAATGCCTTTGCAGATGACCTCAAAAATGCATGTCTTTCAAAGCATATTTATATATTTAAACAAATGTGATTTGAAGACGCAGCAATAGAGACCGCAGTCAGCGACTCATAGCTTGACTGCCTGCGTCAGGACCAGCGAACCAGAGCTGGTCAAGACCGTGCTCCACCTCCACGTGGTGGTCCTGGAAACAGTCTGCAGCAATGCAGGCTGGCTGAGCGAGTACGGATCGCAATGGGAAGGCAAACCCGGTCCTAAAAAATGCCGTGCAGAAGTCGGATGTGTCGACCGAAAGGTGCAGATATCACAGCTACGTTGGAAACAGACACAACGCAACCACCGTCCTTTTCAGGGCGAACGAAGAAGAAGAAGAAGAAACAAATGTGATTACAATGTTCCACAAACCATGCCCACGCCTCTAGCCTAGTAGGAAGCAATTAAGAAAGAAATGGAACAGCTTACTGAAGCAGGTATTGTACTGTCCAGCAAATGGGCAGAACCTATCGGTGTGCCAAAGCCAAATAGAGTTGTCAATGTATACGGCGATTTCAAGGTCACTATGAACTCCTACTGTCCTGAGTAGTTCCCAGGGGTCTCTGATGAGACAAAGAAAGAACAGATCCATGGCACTCTCAGGCATGTCATACAAGGCAGCTAATGTGAGATTAAGCATGGGAATGGCAACATCATCATGTAAAAGAAATAGCTACAGAAACCACTGCTGCAAGAGTACGTGACTGCTTGGTGCAGGCTTCCAGCAGCAGTGGTGGGCCATGCTCTGTAAGAAGTGCAAAGGAAAATGATGATGATAAACCAAAGTTGGAACAGTATCCATTACCAAGACCTGATGAAGTGTTGTCACAAGTTTCAAAATGGACAATGCTTCTCGACAATTGATCTCTTCTATGCCTCACTGGATGCCTCTTGTCTCCATTTCTTTTCTTACCAGCAATAGACTTGAGTTATGAAAACACTGACGTCACACAAAAGAAATAGAATCCAGTGGAGTCTTACTAAACAGCTTGATAATCTAGATTTTGCCGATGACTTGGCCCTTCTATCCCATAATCGCAATCAGATGCAAGACAAGAGGTCACAGCTAGTGTGTCTGAAAATACACAGGGAAACGACAAAGATAATGAGAATAAATGCAAGAAATGATAACAAGGTTGAACGTGAAGAAGCACCACTACAAAATGTAGAATCATACACATACCTTGGCAGTAACATAGATAAAGTTGGAGGGACTGACAAGGATATTAATATGAGATTTTTTAAAAAGCAAGAGGAGCTTTCATTGCACTGGAAAACACATGGAGATCAAGAGAAATCAAGTCCAGTATAAAAATAAGAATTTTTCACTCAAATGTCATCAGTCATATTGTATGGCTCTGAAACATGGAGAACAACAAAAATAACCCAAAAGCTACAGACTTTCGTAAATGGATGCATGCGTAGAATAGAAGGGTTGAAATGGTATTACAAGGTCATCAATGTGGAACTGACGACAAGAACCAGTGGAACAAGGAATGAAAAGATGCTGGTGATGGATATGACATATTTTGAAGAAACCTGTTGATAGCATTACACGGCAGTCCTTGTTCTGGAACCCCCAAGGTAAGAGAGGCAGAGGTAAACCCAAAAAACACACATACAAGAGAAGATAACTGGAGACAGAAGTGAAAATGATGAGGAAGACTGTAGTGAAATTAACAGAGATACAACGGTAAAATACCTCCAAAGATAACATTTAAGGATAAAAACATAATGCGTAGGCTGCTGATAGTACATGATCGCCCAGACCGCGGGTCATCACCCTCCATAAAAATTGACTTGCTAGACAGGAGGGGAACGGCGGATCAAAAAGGAAAAAAAAATATGACTGGAAAGATTGCGTGAGACTAGAAAGGCTAAGGAGACGCAAATTGGGGGGGGGGAAACGGAGAAAAGTCACGTTTCCCAAGTTGACATAAAAAGTAAGCAACTCGACAGAAGGGACCATGGATATGATACGCCACAGTCATTTATTGGACGCTTTTGCGATACCAAGCTTTTGATTTGAATTGAGCGGCAGAATGCAGATGTTTGGAATATTACAAAAATTAAAAAGTAACTTTTCTTAATATTAATGTTAGGAATATAAAAATTAGCTGGCCGGATGGCCCATTCTGAGCAGTGAACTAATATGTTCTTAATTTTACAGACGGATAGATAATATTGAAGATAATGACAAAAGACAGTGTTGTTCACATCAGCGACGGACTGTATTGAATAAAAAGTGTCGCTATTTGCACACAAAAAAACACGACCTCGAGACGCAGGTGTTCAAATCTACTTAGTATGGAAGAGAGGGTTATTGGTGGGAGCTATGTCTAAATATAACTTTTAACGACAAAAATTTGGAGGGGAGAGAAAGGTTGGTTCAAAAATCAAGTACGTTTTTGAAAAAAAAAACAAGTAGAGACGGACAGACTAACAGATAAACATCCATACTTGACTGAAGCATGACTGAAATGACTTTAGGGTAGGAAATTTGAATTTAAAATAAACCTAGGCAGTGATTGGCCACAGACAATCATATTATTAGCGCTCAGACGCGCAAGTGGGGCCATTCTTCAATAGTTGTTCAGTGATAGACACAGATTTTAAAGTGTGGTGATTTCCATATGAAAGAAAGTGAAATAAGTTTAGGGACGCCATACTATAGCCAGCAGCTCAGCTGAGTTTTGCTAGCATTTCTGTGTTATTTATTCATAATCTGGTAAGATTGAAATTATTTCTTTGTATATTTTGAATATTGTTTAATGTTCGAGTGATTTGATACTGCCATATCGAAATCTAGCCTTACAAACAAGTAGGGATTTGCTCTAGACCCCCCGCCCTAGTCAGGGTCTAGGGACCAACAATATACATAAACTCCAGCAAGGGTTAGGAAAGACAGATCAATTGTTGAGAATAATGAAACATATTACCTATCCTCTTTTAGGGCAGAAAACTAATAAATATTTTTCAGAATCTATAGTCTGGGAGGATCTATCTGATGTAAAACCACCATGGTAAATGTGCTGTTTGGTCAGAGAGATCTGACCTGTCTGTATGATGTGGTTGTTGTGTCAGTGTTGTGTCCAGACGTGGGTAGAGAATAGATTTTGACACATGGCCCATACTTTGATTGCAGAGCTGTGAGTTTCAGTTGTCAACAAAGCAGTGTCTATTCAGTTGGTGACTTTACTCGAGTGTATCTGCGCAGTACTTGTGACAGAGACCACCATTATTGCCCGCCAGCACGGAGAGGTGGGACCACCAGACTTCAGCACCAGAGCTACAACTACAAGATGAGTGAGCCTCTGGTCTGCTGGACATTCACCAACGCCCTTTAGTTACTAATACCCCCATAAAAATTCCCACCATTTTCTGGACACTGTGTAGTCAATATAGACAGGTGTGATGAGGCCACCCCAACAGCACAAACATTAACTATCCTCCCAAGTAGATGACTACTAGAACATTTTAATAAAACTAACTAGTATAGTACATATATATGTACACTATTGCATTTATGATATAATATTCCATGCATTTCTTTCATAATCTCTAAATCCTTTTAAGTTCTGGTCAACCTAAAAATTGATCCAGAACAAAATAAATGTAATATAATTCTATCAAAAAATTTTACACTATTGAGTTAGTTCAGTGTGTTGTAATATTGGTTAAATATTATTAGTCTATTTAAATATCTGTGGGTGTATCTATAACTATCACACCACATTACATATCATAACCCTAGACACTTTACGTAGCTACATTCATTAGAAAAAAAAAAGATAAGTGTGAGGTCGTAGTGGTAGCAAGAAAGGCCTTCTGACAATTCACAACTACATTTTATCTCAGGAGCCTTCACAGCTGGCCTCATACAATTACATTTAGTGATATCACCCTCATACAATACCATCAAACCCACTACAAAGACGTGGAAAGAACTTAAGCGATAACGTGACAGGAGGACTTGGCATGTGTTTGTTGAGGGTCAATGTTCTTTGGGGAGTTAAAGTATATTGATGATGCCGCCTACTTACAAACCTAGAAGGATAATGAGTCCAAGCTAACTGCTGTGATCAGCAGATCAGAATTCAACATGGACTTTTCCAACATTCAAGATCACCATTTGGAATTTTCCATGCCCTGTAATTTTTCAACGATTTATCAAACAAATCAATAAGGATAGCTGTGGAAATTATCTAGGTGATATTGCTGTAATTTATGGAAGAACAGATGAATAGCATTGTGAAGAAGACAAACAACAAAGCATGTCCTCCAAAAATGTTGGCTCCAGGATAAGAACCATCACCAATTCCTTTGAGGGAGAAAGTCTGTGATGATGAGTGAAGCCTAAGACAGATCCTCAACTAATGGAGAGAAATAGATGTGGTTATGACAGCAAATGAAGAAGATAAACTCCTGGTCTGAACTCAAACAAACCTGGGGAGATCACACAGGACCTTTTATGAACAAATATCAGATTCGTATAATATTCCCTGTATTTCCAAGTATTCTTTTAATTGTGGCATGATCACTACAGAAGCAATGATATGCCAACTGAGTGAGATTTGTACACATGAAGGGTTACCAAACACAACTGTCAAAGATAACGGTAACTAATTAACTTTGCAACAATCTAAGGAATTCTGTTTGTCACATGGAATAGACCATTTGACCACAGCTTCCTTCCTCACTCATCAAATGATAAGATGAATTTTCAATTCCCCTGACAAAAATACGGTGGGGACAGACGTTAACAATCATGCACTAGATGAACTGCTGTCTGCCTGCAGAACAACCTCTAACCCTATTGTGGGTAAACCACCTCCTGAATGACTGCATGGGCGACAACCAAGAACACAGTTATTACTCATAACCCAAGGCAGAATAGAGTCTTTTCATTCAGGTGGAAATCTTCCAGATTCAAGTACCTGTCCTAATTACAAGTATACTAAAATGCATGATTTACATTATTCGACTTGGCAATAATCAGGCTGTCCGAAGACATCAGAAGTGAAATGCGCCTAGGAAGCATTTTAATGCTAGAGAACCTCCTAATACAGATGCACATGATGATTAAAGTGACATAAATAAAACAATATCTGAGTAACTAAAGAGCTTATATGACTAAAGCAACATAAATAAGAAATAAATTAACAAACAACACACAAAGGTATGATCAGGCACTCAGTGGGAAAATAAAGAAGTAGAAGACCAGACAACAGAAAAACAACAGAAGTGATAGGCTTATCGGGATCGAACCAAGACCTTCCGAACGGCACCCACCGCCTAGCCACGGGAGCGAATAGTCACTGTCCACTCTGCCAGCTAAGCATTACAAAAATAATGCTTCACCGACAGAGGTCTAGCACGAACTCCCACGCGACCTGGATATGTACCATAGGACGACCCAGTCTAATTATAGACGCAATCACTGCTACAGTTCCACTATTAAACAGTATAGGCCAGATTATATGTTTATACAACATAAATAAGGCAGTATCGGAGTTAATTAAGGGCTAATATGAACATTGTTATACCTATGTAAGTACTAAAGAGCTAATATGAACATTGCTATACCTATGAAAGTTCCAGATGACCAGCTGCCTGCTCATGAACCACTTTTGTTGATGTAGATAATATACACGCTTATGTCAGAGGTGCAAGTTCACCTTCATGCCCTCAATGACCACCAAAGAAGTACAACCCATGTGCCTAACATAACTTCATATGGGGAGGGATAAAAAGAAATAGGTAATTTGTCTATATTAAGACAAAGAAAATGCCAAAGTTACAGCCACAAGGCCTTCATCAGGAATAAGCGAATCAAAACAGAAAAGACAGTGAGAACTAAGTTATATACGAGTACATAAAATGTATAAAACTGATTTGACCCGAAAAATGAAATATCCAATGTCGCTGTTACCAATCTGGGTGAGGACAAGAGACACTACTATTCTTCAGTTCTATCCTTAGAGAAGAGGAGTGATACAGTCAATCCTCGCTATTAACGTGTTCCGTCATTCGCGCGAGATAAAGTGTAACCCCTTTTTTGCCCTTTGCGAGTATTTGCTGCCTTGTGCAGTTGGCAAAAAATCTTGAGATGCAAACCACGCGTCGCAGATGGGTCGAGCAAGGAGAAGCTGCTTCACTGTTCTCGCAGCTTTTGTTGTGTTTACACATGTCTTTATTGAGCATCTATTCATCCACGCTTTGGGCAGTTTTACGCTGTTTTTTTAATTAATTTTGTAATTAATAATGACACAAAAATAGTGCAGGTGTGTTGGCGAGTGTGCCTAAGTGCAAGAAGGCCATGATGAGCCTCAGTGATAAGTTCATGAGTTAGATAAACTTCGTTCTGGGATGTCTGTAGCATCCGTCGGCGAGAATTTTGTGTGAATGAATCCACCATCCAGTTGCGCGTGTATGTGTGAATGAGTAGTGACAGTGTGAGTGAATGGGTGAGTACTGGTACACCAAAAGATTGTACATACTATACCATTACAAAGAAAACAGTGGATAAAATGCACAGTATAATAAATAAGCTTTTTTTTTACAAGAAGAGTGCATGAAATTATGAGTTTATGGTGATCGGTATGCAGGAACCAAACTCCCCTTTTTCTCATAGGATCAATAGTTCTGTATTCACGGGATAGCAAGAACCAAACTCCCCTTTTTCTCATAGGATCAATAGTTCTGTATTCATGGGGTAGCAAGAACCAAACTCCCCTTTTTCCCATAGGATCAATGGTTCTGTATTCACAGGGTAGCAGGAACCAAACTCCCCTTTTTCTCATTTGATCAATAGTTCTGTATTCATGGGGTAGCAAGAACCAAACTCCCCTTTTTCCCATAGGATCAATAGTTCTGTATTCACGGGGTAGCAAGAACCAAACTCCCCTTTTTCCCATAGGATCAATGGTTCTGTATTCACAGGGTAGCAGGAACCAAACTCCCCTTTTTCTCATAGGATCAATAGTTCTGTATTCACGGGGTAGCAGGAACCAAACTCCCCTTTTTCTCATAGGATCAATAGTTCTGTATTCACTGGGTTTTCAAGGAACCTAACCCCCGTGAAGTGAAGATGAGTGTATGACTTGATTTGTTAGTTACATAGTTTTCCTCCCCAAAACAAGAAACTGTCAGCAGTGCTCACAGACATTAGAACCTCCACACATAAGACATTCATGAGTAGATTCAGTCTTGTCCTTATCATTAGCTTTCATCATTAATAAAATATGGAGATGTTATATATAGCGATATTTTAGCATGTTCTTCAAGTTTTCAATGATCCTGTTTCCTGCATTGCATTTATTGACAGTTAGTAGCTTTTCCACTCAGAAAGCATCTCACATAGGAAAAGAAACAATGAGCAACATGACCAACCAACAACCATATCATTATTACAATAATTAACATGCGTTCACCAAGAAATGGACTTAAAAAAAATGACTTACATAATCATGAAATGCTTTAGCTTCACTGCTGTGATCACAGGTTTCTCTCCTTTCAGGAGCTGCACAATATAAATCCCAGAAAACACTGGAAAGAAAAATCATGACGCATCTTAAACATCAATCAAAGGAAAAGAAACACTGCAAGTTACATCAGCAAAACTAAGGGGACATTATCAGTACACAAACACTGCAGGTTATATTAGTAAAACTAAGGGGACATTATCAGTACACTAACATATTTTTTCAAAATTTTAATTTATGAAGAAAAATATGTTCAACCACTAATGAGTTATGATTCTGAAATAGGCCTATAGTGTCTCTAATTCCTGATAATATTTTCAATTGCCGATATTTAGAGCACCAACATGTCAACTAATTATTTAATCACAACAAAGAAACAAAAACTAACAATCCTTCTGAACTTTTTAAACATAGATATTTTTAATACTCTACTCATTAAAGAAATATAATAACTATAAATCAAATATTCACTGTATTTCACATATAAAGGGTAAAATCTGCTTTTTTTTAACACTTACCACCACCATGAGTGAAGAAACCCTGGTGGTTCTCCTAATGTTATGTTTTTCTCCCATCTGATCTGTAAAGAAAAGCAAATAAGTTCAGCTTGACTGGACTCAAACATACTTCATTACAGTAGGTACCCCAAACCGCCCGCTTTGAGCTGTTGCCAGTGGAGAAAACTTAGGGAAATTCGTCAAGTTTAAGTCGTCACTGCCCCTTTGCTATTAAGCGGATAGTACTAAAATTTATATCACGATACTCTTTATCTTCTTCTCTTTTGAAATGTATTAATTAAAAAAAAATAAAAGCTATTGAAGTATTTTTTTACTAATAAAAACGAACAGCAGCGTTACGCGTAGTTTGCTACTGACTCCGAACGTTTTCGTCTCACCCCGCTTCATTCAAATGAGGGTCGCTCGACCGCCAAAGCACTAATTTGCACACTGTTTTCACAACTTTTAGGGGGAAAAGTGCATCTTTAGTTTCATATATGGCAAACTGTAGAAAACAAAGGGTAAAATGTTCATATCTCGAAGTGAAGTTTAAATTTTACCAAATTTAACATTTAAAATGGTGTTATAAATCTTTGCCATGTTTGAGAAGATTTGGGAGCCATTTTTCTTTATTCGTGTGAAATTTTATTGACTTCTGATATTTGGCGGTCGAGCTAATTGACTTTGTATCGCTCAAGTTAGGCTTAGAATTTTAGCGAAAAATAGACAGCGAGGCTGTTCCATTGGCCGTAATAACTCCCGATGTCATCAAGATCGAGACGCCACTTTAATTGGCTCATGTGCAAACATCATCACATCTTCTGATTTGAGGTTGACTATACGTAAGTATATCACTTATTAACAATGTTTTGAACTTCAAATGTAAAATTTACAATAGTTTTTATATTATTTAGCAATTTAACACGATCGCACAGTTTTTTGTGTAACAACGTGGATTGAATTGTTATCACCGCTTCAGACATTCGCACATCAATCTAATTTTTTCAAGAGCTTGAAAAGCTAAGAAAGTTACCAATTTGAATAAAAAATGCATGTTTTGATTAATTGGTAATTAAATGAAGGTTTCTTTTGCAACATAATAGGGTGAATTATGATCTCGAACGCGAATGATAACGCACAACCAAACGCCAATGGTCGACGTATTGAGACAAGGCTAGGAAACCGGAAAAATACCATAACTTAGTAGCTGACGGTGTACTGAAATGTCCGGACTAGCAGGCACTAGTTGATAGTCTTAAAATTCCCCGAAAAGAAGAAATATATAAAAACATCTTTCATAAAATAGGAGCCGCGGTAGCTATATATAATATATTATAATATAATATGGTAATTTCCTATTACTCGTACCTTTTTTCTCCATAGTGAATATGTGTAGTTATGTTTTCTTTCGTAGCAGTTAGGTTTAGGATTAGGGTTAGTGTTAACCCTAAAGTTAGTGTTAACCCTAAACACGAGTAATGTAATACTAATACTATAATAGACTGGAATGGAAGAAACGAAGTACTGTAAAGAATCAGAAAGGGCAGTTAAAGAAAAAATCAAACAGCGAATAACTGACAACAATAGGAGGAAAAAAGAGAAAGATGTTAAGAATGCAGAGAAGAAGTTAGAGTTATTTATATAACACAATCATTAGCCATTGGGGTCTGTGCACCACAAAGGAGGATGTGGATAAAATTTGTAAAGGACGAAATGCCCTTAGAATAGAGATTTTAAGGCTCAGTTAAGATACAGAAAATTAATATTGAATGATAAGGACATTAAACTATCAGGAAATATCAAAGAGTTGTATTTTGGACTTCTGACGCATATAGGTTTTGAGGCTTCATTGCCCCCTCGCAGGGAAAGAGTGCGCCATGATCATTCTCCTCCAGTTTAAAAATGTCTTTTTAAATGCTAATAACCAGTTGTTTTAAAAAAATATAGTGTTTAGATGTTGTTAATTATTGTTTAGATGTTGTTAATTATTGCCTACACATTTTTTTAAATGAAATATGGACAGTATCTTAAAAAAAAATTTTTTTCTTCATTTTCACATTTTTTTCTTCCCATGCGACAAATTGGCCTCTGGACACATTTTAAAAAATTATACAAGAACAAATAGATGTGTAAATCCTGTGAAAAAAATTGAGATATATGTGTGTAATATGTAGATTAATATGTACAACGCCCATGGCGACCGTTGCCTCAATTGGCTGAGTGTGGTGTACCCGGAAACGGGGCCTCCCAGTACTGAGGCAAAGTTAAGTCCCCGATGTCACTTATCGGTGCAGAATTGAGAGAGATGGCTGAGCATCACAATCCCTCCTGTGTTGCAGCATGATGAGAACCCAGCATTGCACACTGAGCTTGGGGGGATCACTTGGGCACCAGACTTAATACTGGCTCTTGACTGGATGGCCGCATGCAGGAGATTTCTACAATGGAGGGTTGGCAGGTGGTGGGTATCGGGAAGTGGCTCTGTGCAGGACGTGAGGATTCCTTGGGAGAGCCCAGAACCAGAGCACAGCATTGTGCAAGCTCTGCATAGTTGGAGAGCCCCCTGGATGACGGGGAATGCACAGTGTGCTACCCCACCTATCCCCAACTGCTAACTTAGAACCAGAAGTGGGGTCCTCTGTATGCGTGCCAGGCCAGGATAAAATGCCTGGGAAAGAGACTGGAGCTCAGAACTCCCTAACTCAAAGTTGCAGGATGGCAGAAAAGCCATGGGAAAGACAGGGCTATTTTGAAGATAACGCAACCATATTTTCACCATACGAGCTCGGACGCCGCCTCGGTAAACAAGGTCCGCGCAGAGCAGTGACACCCCCAGGCTGCTTGCGAATAGTCTACTACTGGGAACATAAACAGATTAGGGATGAGCCCACTCTCCCGTTGAACAGGTGCTAAAGTCGTAGATACTGGGCCAGAAGGCGCACCGGAAACCACAGTATCATGCAACTCGCTTTTTTTTTTCTATGGAGAGTACACCGTCAAATAAATCTCGTTCTGGTGCTCGCCCTGTGGAGCTCCACCAGGCAGGTGCAGTGCCGGGCTCTGAGCCTCGACAGAGCCCACCCTCAGCTACTGGAGGACCCTCTAGACCGTCTTGTGGAGTCAACAGACGGCGGAGGAGAACTACTGACCAAAACAAAACAGAAAAAGAGAAACCCAGAGTGCCACTTGTCATGATGCACTGGAATGCAGAGGGAGTGAACAGCAAGCAGGCTGGATACAGCAAAAAGACAGAGCTGGAAAACATCTTGTATGAGAAGCAAGTCAGTGTTTGCTGTATCCAAGAGACTCACTTGAAAGCAGATCAAACCTTTAAAATAAGGGGATATCAATGCTTCAGATCCGACAGACAAGATAGACGAAAAGGAGGAGTACTTACTCTTGTAAGGAATAACATTCCTGCACACGAAAGGAAAACCTTCATGGATGGAGCAGAATATCAGCTGCTGCAGATAAAGGTAGACAAGATGGAAATAGAACTCCTGAACTATTACTGTCCGAACAACAAACCCCTGAGTCTCAGCTCTATACAGGTACCAGCCACCAACTTTATAGCAGTTGGAGACTTTAATAGCCACTCCCAGAGCTGGGGCTATAACCATCTGGATCACAGAGGTGAAGAGGTTGAAACTTGGCAAGATGATCACTCCCTAATCCTAGTCAATAATGCCACAGATACTCCTACCTTCTACTCCAGAGGATGGCACACAACCTCAACACCAGATCTTGCCTTCTCCACACCAGATATAGCTGGATCTATTAGTAGAGAAGTAGGAGACCAACTAGGGGGAAGCGACCATCGCCCAATCTTTCTTACTGTCCAGAGTGCAACTCTCAGTACAGGCCCAGCCATTACAAGATGGAACTACAAAAAAGCCAACTGGGGTTTATTCAGGCATCAGGTGAACACGCTGCTGTCTACCCTCAAGGTACAGAACAGAGACATTAATGAAGTGGTAAAAGACTTCAACAGATGCATACTACAAGCTGCAAAAGAAACCATTCCCAAAGGATGCCGGCGTAACTACATACCATACTGGTCCAGCACACTCCAAGAACGTCAGGAAGCTATGGACAAGGCTAGAAAGGACGCAGAGTCTCAGCCTTCACTTGAAACTCACAACAAATGGAAAAAGGCTGTAGCAGAGTTTCAGAGAACAAAGCTAGAAGAAAAGCGGAAAAGCTGGAGAACTAAAACGGCATCGCTGAACCTTGAGAAAGACGGCAGGAAACTTTGGAGATTAGTCAAGTCTCTAAATGAAGAGCATTCCTCACCAAGGCAGACTATCACATTGGATGAAGGTGGCAAACTTTTCAGAGGAAAACAAGCTGCAGACTTGTTTGCTAGAAGATACAGTTCAGAAAGCAACTTACCCATTAACATAGACCATCAGAGAGAGATAAGAAAAGAAATACTGGCAACCATGGGACAGACAGATACTCCTGCCCCAATGAGGGAACCCATCACACTAGGAGAACTACAGAAGGCTATTTCCAAGCTTAAGTTTCAAAAGTCACCCGGCCCAGACAAAATCAGCAACGAAATGCTAGTAAATCTGAGCTCAGCAGCAAAGACAAAACTGCTTGAGATATTCAACCACAGCTGGTTGAAAGGAACGGTACCCCAAGTATGGAGAGAAGCCATCACAATACCCATACTAAAGAAAGGGAAATGTAAGACCGAGGCTGCAAGTTACCGGCCAATCAGTCTCACAAGCTGTGTTGGGAAGACTATGGAGCGAATAGTCAACCACAGATTGAAATGGTATTTAGAGTCTGAGCAGATCCTGGTGCCGGAACAAGCTGGATTTAGAGAATGCTACAGTATAGAAGACCAAGTTACTTACTTGTCTCAAGCAATAGAAGATGCCTTCCAGGAGAAGAAAAAGGTCCTAACGATCTGGGTCGACTTCAAGCAGGCCTTTGACAAGGTGTGGAAAGATGGCCTCATTGCAAAACTTAGGAGAAGTGGAATCCAAGGCAACATGATGAAATGGATCCAGTCATACTTGCATAACAGGAGAACTAGAGTCACTCTTGACGGTCTGCAGAGCAGAAAAGTGTTGCTCCATCAGGGGGTACCTCAAGGAGGAGTAATTTCCCCAACACTCTTCCTTGTTTACATCAATGACCTGGTGAAAGATCTCCCTGCAGGAGTTAAAGCTGCCTTATATGCAGATGACCTAGTACTCTGGTGCGCTGATGAAAATGTCACCACAGCAAATTATAGAATGCACCGGGCAGCAGACATGCTAGTGTCATGGGCAGAGAAATGGCTTATCACAATAAACACAGACAAAACCTCCACAACACTGTTCTCCCTCGCCCCCAAGGACAAATCAGCTAACATACACCTAGGGACAACCGTGATCAGGGAAGAAAGCTACCCCACCTATCTTGGGGTGACATTTGACCAAAGGCTTACATGGAATAAGCATATTGAAAATGCAGAAGGAAAGGCCCGAAGACGACTAGGCATACTCAGAAAATTAGCAGGTACCAACTGGGGAGCAAATGAACCGAAATCTAAAGAAGATTTATAATGGAGTAATAAGACCACACTTAGAGTTTAGCTCAGCAGCATGGTCATCAGCTGCTAACTCACATCTGCAGTCTTTGGACAAGGTGCAAAATCAAGCTCTCAGGCTCATTACAGGAGCCATGAAAACTACACCAATAACAGAGATGCAGAAGGTTGCTGGATTACAGACATTGTCCCATAGAAGAGACACAAAAACCATGATCCAGATGGAAAAGTACAACAGTATGCCAATGCACCCAATGAAGGCAAGACTAGATGATCTGGCATTGGGACGTCTAAAGCGTAGCAGCTTTGTGCATCGGGGGAAAAGACTTATAAGACAGCATCAAGAAGACCTATCCATGAAGACAACACCACTGAAGCCCACCCTATACCCTGTACCATGGGAGCAGGCCAGCAGTGCCCTCCAAATTAATACAACAGTCAGTGGTCTCACAAGTGGATGTGAGTATAATGATCTGCAAAAACGAACTGCTACATTGAGTATGATCCAAGAAAGCTATCCCGATCAATCATGGATACATGCCTATACAGATGGATCAGCAACTAATGCTGTTAGGAATGGAGGTGCCGGTATCTTTATCTCATATCCTGACAACCACTATGAGACTAGGCACATTCCCACTGGTAAATTCTGTTCCAACTATACAGCTGAGGTTCAAGCTCTAGAGCAGGCTGCAAATATGATTTATAACACCAACTCTGACTGCCACCAGGTAGTCATCCTCACAGATGCACTGTCTGTCCTGCAAGCTCTCAAGGGTGGTAAACTCCCGCATCTGAGAAATGAACTAAACAAGGTAGCTGCCAAAAAGAGAACCATACTTCAGTGGGTACCATCTCATTGTGGTGTACCCGGAAATGAAAAGGCAGATAAACTTGCAAAAAAGGGAGGAGAATGTGAACAAGAAGATAATGAAGTCACATACTTTGAGAAAAAGAGAGCTATCCAGACTATCAGAAGAGAACAGAACCAACCCAAAGACGACTATCACACTCTCGACCGGCAGGGACAGACAACTATTTTTCGACTCAGGACAGGGCATAACAAACTGAATAAACACATGCACAAGCTACGATTGTCTGCTTCACCACTGTGCACATGTGGATTAAACGAACAAACTGCTGAGCATGTTCTACAGGACTGTCCTCTGTATGACCAGTTAAGAAAGATATACTGGCCCAATGACTCAACACTAAACTCAAAGCTATATGGAGTTAAAGAGGAACTTCAAACAACAGTCGAATTCATCATGAGAACTCGTCTGACGGTGTAATCATCAAAGATGTGATCGCAAGAAGAAGAAGAAGAAGAAGAATATGTACAAATTTAAAGCTTGTACCTTTTATACTTTTTGAAATATGATGTTGTAAATATTGACTTTCATTCAACCAAATTTTTTTTTTTGTTAATGTGTTTTGCAGATTTGCAATTTTTGGTCTCAAATATACTGATAATTTTTCATGATGTAGCCCTATAGTTTTCTTTGTGTGATCAGTATATTCCAGACTATATGCTGTTTGTCAGAGAAAGTTGTAAGATTATATTTAAGAAGACGGCAGTCTTCTGAAGTTGGTGTGATGTAACTTTTTCAATGTTGCGAAGTCCCCACATTTTTTAAAATGCTATAACTTTTTTATTTGTTGTCCTATTTTAAAAAATAAAGTACCAAATTTCATGATTTACCAAGGGCTTCAAAACTACATTGTTTTCTCTGGTGTTTCTGTGCAAACAAAAATCACTTTGTGGTACCTAATTACAGTGAATAATAACTATTGGACAGAGGTATGACTAAGATGTCTAACGGGGCAGTGTCAAAAGACATGGTGGTGTGACTTAGAGCGTCTAATGGGGCAGAATCAAAAGACACAGTAAACCAGTGTGATGTACTTTTGACGGGTATAACTCAAATTTATAGACTTCACTGTGCACATAACCACTCACACTTACTAACTAATCACCATAGATCCTTATGTTATTCAAAAGTACTGCTGTAGTAGAACTTACTTCTGATAAAAATGTCTGTGCTGATTTCTGTGCTCCAACATGAAGTAAATATTCGTAAACGTACAGGGCAAGCCTGAAAGAACACAAAAAAAAAAAAAAATATTCAAATGAAAACAGTAGGCCTATATATCGGAAATATGAACGCATATTAGCTGTCTGGTATATCTTATCATTAAAGCAATCACTGTACTATATCTAGTATATGCAAAGGGACATCACTCTTAAAGATGAAAAGTTTCGATGACCGTACCCGGTTCACTGACAGCCATAAAGTGATACACGATCGATGTTTATTTTTTTGTGATGCTTCAGATGAACGCAACAGGTAAGATGTTGGAGAATTTTACTAATCAAATATAAATAAAAATAGGAAGCGGCAACAAGAACGCAATAAATATAAAATTTCTGCCAGAATGTAAACATAAATACAAATGAAATGTGTGGCAATATGTATGTTTAATAACTAGAAGAACTGAATTATGAAAATAGAATATGGTCTACTCACTTTTCTCTCGCCTGGGCATCCGATGGGACAGTAGAACCTTTCCCTTTGGCGTACATGCTGAGAGCTGAACTGTCACGCACCTGTCAAGCCATCAAGAACGACACTGACCCCGTTGTCTTGCCAACAACAACCAGACCTGTCAGTCGGTTTTCACTGATTGGTGGACGAAAATAGCAGCTTCTGCGATGCTGCAAAACCGACATCCACTGACTCCACACCGAACGGCGACAAAGACGCGTTGGCGACTTGCCAGTTATCTAGTTTGATCGGATCCAAGTAAAAATGTTTAGCTAGCCGCTGATTGTTTATGATCCTTCCCTGTCATATTACTTTATAACAACGTATAATGTCACCACAATGTGGATTCATTCTCACCACATGTTACCTGCTTCACAACGTAATGTGCTTGAACTAACGCAGAATCCTTCCTTACTTGGTTTCAGTGTCGAGGAGCAAGAAACCCACTTATTAATCCACTCATAAATCATGCATTTTTGACTGCCCAGTACTCATTTCAGACACACAGGTTCAATATTTTGATAAGGTAACCTTGCGGCAAGCCACTATATGTGCTGAAGAATACGTGCTCAGGCGAATTGATTTCAAATATCTATGATAATGCAGGCCCAAAGAAACGGAGTGGTCAGTTCATTAGCCCTCATCTTCCATGTCACCTCTCCCCTTTCCCGACGAAAAAAATATAGAGAAAAAAACATTTGCTAGGGTGCAGATTTCAATAATACACTTTACCACTGCGCTGACCTATATTTCTCGAGATTTTGCTCAATAGTTTCTGAGGTGCTGCGAGACTGGTCGATGTTGGGAGAGTCTATTCGCTGCCTATTACAGGGCGATTTTTTTTAAATTTTTTTTTTTTTTTTTAACAATTTGGATTTCGGTCATTTTTTCCGTCTTCTAAATACAGCCTTTCGAAAAGTGAAGGATGGAGAAAAAAAATACTTGTAATTATACATGTATAACTCAACAATGTTAACTTCCCGCCTCCCATTTTTAAAAACTATTTAAACAAATATATTAATCGACGTATTTCACGAACTTGTATTACATTTGTATTATTTTCTATTAACAATTTCTAGGTTGAACATCTTGTGTTGCTGCAGTTTGAGAACGTGTAAGTAAGTGCTGGTTTGGAGAGTCGAGAGTCACAAGCAACAAGACGGATGTCCTATACAAGTCGTCCTGACTAGTCATTTACCGAAATGACGACAGGTTTAATATCGTATGATGAGTTCAGAAGCCTGGTCAAAAATTTTGTTGATATATCTAACAAAATCGATGACAACTGGCGTCTGGAATATGGGACTGTAAGTCGGCAGTAGCAGTATCTGCTCTACTTTTTTTTTTAAATACCCCTTCTGGGGCTCAAAGTGAGGTCTATTGACTTTATTAAGTAGAATGTGTGAATTGTAACTTTGATCTTAGCCAAAAATTTTTTTTTTGTCCCTCGCATGAGGTCGCATATTTTTTCCTCGCATGAGGTCGCATATTCTTTGCCTCGCATGAGGTTGCATGGCACACGCTCAACCCGGCCCTGGTCAAGACCCATGTCCCAACACAAGAAGACCCAATGACAACATGTGTCACTGTAGTGATCTTCTGTGTTCTCACACAAAGGACCTAATGACACATGAATGTCACTGTATTGGTCCCTGTGTCTAGACACTTTGATCTTAGCCAAAAGGCCGAGTATCTGCTCTACTGAGAGTTATAGTTTCTTTGTCAAAGTAACGTATGACCTATACCACTGAAAACGAAACAGTAACATATTCTACGTGGTGTGATAAAGCATTTATTTAATGATAATATAGCACACCATAAATTCTTATTAAGTAATATTTATCTTCTTAAAGAGAACTGTCACAAGATGTATAGTACTATTCCTTAGAATGTATATTCTTATGTAGACATGAACGAACGAATGTGGGAACAGAAAATAATGAGTTGAAATTATGCGTCGGTAATAAGCATTGTTTTTATGTCCTTTTTGCCATGAAAAGATGCCAGAATACATGTCTTTCACCAGTCTATTTTTTTAAATATGTTTGCTACTTTTCTTTGTGAAGCACGCATTTTTTTTTTTTTCAACCACTTTACCAAGTGGCCAGAGGGATGTTGGACACGAAACTAGCAATCCTCATTGTGTAAAATTGTCAGAAACCCCCACTGCTGGAAACCGTGAAATGCTTTCGCGCAAGCTTCCTACAAGATGGCCAACGGCAAAAAAGGACCAAGATTTTTTTTTTAAAAACAGTGTATCATTTGTTGATAGGTCATCGCCATAGCTCCAACATGAACAGAAAAGACTCAGTTGTTGCATAAACCTGTAATTATTTTTTTTCTAGCACGGTGGCATGTACATGTGCAAAAGAGTGCAGGTCCTGCCTGCAACCCATGTCAGTGAGAAGGCAACAATGACCAGAAGCAACCCAAACGAACTATCAGCACTTGCACAACTGCACAGCCCTGATAATACCAAACTTGAGGACAGAGACTTCCTTTTAGACATGGAAATGGAATCTGAGGTTAAAATTTCATTTAATACATTTTCCTAGTACACATAAGATAGGACTACGTTTCCCACACGCATGTCATAAAAGCCGACTTAAAATGAGGTTGTGCATGAGACTGACAACTTCATCACATAAAAAGAATTGCTACAGAATCCACTGCTGCAAAAGCTTGTAAATGATCGGGTGCAGGATTCCTGCAAGGGGACCAGCTGCAGTGGTGACTCCATGCTTTCTCTTCTCTTCTTCTTCTTTGATCCATAACCGCCAACCGTCAAAGCAGTCAGTGGCCATCACGCCTGGTGGCGTCTTGTAGGACAGCAACAAATTGATTCCACTTTGCTCGGTCGGTGGCCATCCTTCGTACAGTGCCCCAACTGTGGTTCATTCTTTACATCTCAGCTTCCACAGTTCTCCGCCAAGTTGTTTTTGGTCGGCCTCTCTTTGGCTTTCCCTCGGGGGTCCATAGCATAGCTGTTCGTGTGATGGTATCAGGGTCCCTTCTGAGGACATGGCCAACCCAACTCCAGCGTCTGCCAGCTATGATGGTGTGCATGTCCTCCTGGTTACTCCGAATAAGTAGTTCTTGGTTGCTGATGGCGTTTGGCCAAAAGATTCGGAGAATTTTCCTTAGGCAGATTGTGTGGAAGGAGGACAGTTTCGACATTTCCTTCTCTGTTACTCTCCAACATTCTGCACCATAGAGAAGCACAGAAAGTACACAGCTCTCATACAGTCTTAATTTGGTGTTTGTGCTGTACTGGGAAGACTTCCACATGTTGTTGAGAACAGCAAAGGCTGTTCTCGCTTTATTCATTCTGTTGTTAATGTCCTTGCTTGTTCCGCCGTCAGGTGTTAGGCTCCATGCTTTATACGTAGCAAAAAGATAAATGATGATGATTTAAAATATTGAAAGCACTTTTTAAAATATATTATTATCATAAACAGGTAATATCGCAATGATTGTCGCCGAACTAGAGTTATTTCCCTTTAGCAGTGTTTCGTGCTTCAGCAGTGTCTCGCGGATTAGCAGTGTTTCGTGCATCGGGTCAAGTAATATGTCGTGAATTGTAATGTTGTTGTCACATGTCTGTTCGTCTGGGGTATCATGACCATTTGATGTACAAACGAAATCGGCCGGCGATGGACACCTATTCTGATGCAGTCGGCTCGGAATTATGTGCTCTATTGGCGTATCCAATAAAGTTAAAACGCTCTGGCACGGAACAATCAGCTAATGCGAGAAACACTGCTAAAGGTAAATAACTCCTAGTATGTGTATTTTCGTAACATTTAGGGTTGGGGTTAGGGCTAACCCTAACTCAATACCCATATTATATACTCGATGGCACTAAAAGTAAAGATTACATTTACCCACATATTATACATACTCGAAGGCAGTAAAGATTACCGCGGTATTACTCATAAACATACAGCACGTGAAAGAGTTGTTCTACTTCATTACATTTTTTTAAATGCTTATTTTCTCCAGACAGATGAGGGCTGCATGCCAACAGCTGATACATTCCAGCAGCAACCACTGACTTACGAGTATCATGTAGTATACAGTGAAAGCTATAGTGTGCCTGTACTCTTTTTCAATATTTTTAAACCTGGTAAGAATAAATTATTACTGTATGCATTAAAAAAAATTAGAGTTCACCACTGTGACACTATTACTGCATTCATTCTTGGTATCCTTTTTTTGTATTGTTTTTAAAATTTAAATCGTGCTTATCAATCTAGAGCAGTGATTAGAGCACTGGCCTCTAGCGGCAAAGGTACTAGGTTTCAGAACACAGTGGCATCTTGCTCCAGTCTACCCACCTGTAAATGGGTACATGACTCTGCTCTTGAGTTAGGAAAGGCAAAGGCAGTGAGGAAGGGAACTAGTCACCCCACCTTTCAAACCTGAACCTATTATACTTAAGTCTCTAACACTTCACTTCTCCATGGCAGTATCTGTTTTACCTTTGTTTGTTTTTTTTAAATCAGTCTAGCTGTTAACAACATCATACAAAGTCCTTATTCTGGATCCTTGTGATAAAAGATTAGATGGACAGAGAGAGAGTTGTAGAAGTAGCCCACTTCAGTCATAGCTGACTATGAGAAAGAGAGGAGTGATAGATACAAAACAACACACGGAGAAGAGAACTGGAAGCAGAAGCATAAATAAAACATGGAAAGGACTTGAAAAAATGGTGCAAGACAGGAGGGTATAGCATGAATTAATTGAAGGTTTATGCTTAGCTGGAAGCTGCAAAGACATAGAAGAAGAGAGACACTTTACTGAATTTCTAGTTATCCTGAAATTTTTCTTTTACCTTTAATGGCAAAACACAATTCAGCTACCTTGTAGTAGTGTTTTCTGTCAATTTGTTATGAGTCAAAAATCTTCCATCTGGATTAACTGATTTCTTTCCTGTGTGTCCTAACCAAGGCCAGAATCTTTTCCTCATCTCTTGTTACACTGATATTTCATTATTTGTCTAGTTCATTGGTTCTTAACCAAGGGTGCATACACCCCCAGGGGTTCTGAGAAGCTTCTCCTGGGGGTGTGAGACTTTATAACAAAAAAAATATCACTTATTGTACATTTGCGGCACCTCACAAGTAAACAGTTATTTGTCCAGAAGAAAAAGATGATCAAATCAATCAGAAAGCCACCAACACCAACGCAGGATGACTACCAAGCTGTGAACAGATCAGAACAAATTGTCATTCTGCGCTTCAGAACAGGACACAACCGACTCCGCAGCCACATGTATACAAAATTCAAGATTGGCAATTCAGCCATGTGGACAGGCACCCCAGACTGCGGAGCATGTACTTCAAGATTGCCCCGAATATGATATATTGAGGCAAACCCACAGAGAAACAACACTGGAAGCAAAACTATACGGACTTCTGTATGAACTACAAAAGACAGTGAAGTTTATACAAGAAACAACATTGCAGATATAGACAATATATTTCAAGCGAATGAAAGAAGAAGAAGATATAATTGTCAGTTCTTCTAGCTTCATCTGTTTCTGCTAAGATGCATGTATGAGTTCACGTCTTGTAGAGATGTTTCACACAGCGCAATCTGGCAATCATTTACTCTCACATCTTTGACTTTTCTCAGTGGATTTTCAGATTCAGTTGTTACATCTCGTCCATTATTCCCATTTTATCCATTATCTAGTTCCAGTTGGTTTTGGTTTGGTTTGGTTTTTAAGGACTATCTTCATTGCACACGGACAACGCCATCAGTGCTCTGATCTCCTCCCTTAGATTACACAAGGAGGATCTCAGCACAGTAGCACCAGCGAGAATACCAATGTGTGTATATAATGAATAGGAATCACACATTCTATAAATATTTTTGTGGTGGGTAGGTTTCCTAATTTTTAAATTTTGCCAGGGCAGCGGCCTGATAAGCCTACTCTTTACAATTTCCAACTGCCGTGGGATTTTTAACATGCGCAACTTGCACACGGAACCTCCTATTTTTTCACCCTTATCGTTAGTTCCAGTTACAGAATAGAAAGGCAAGGTAATCCAACAGCTGTTTCATCTAAGTTCACCTAAATCCACTTTCGGTGATTGATGTTGATTTCGTAATCCAGTTTTTAGCCAATAAGAAGAGGAATGATGACAAGATGCATTCCTGTTGCACTCCAGTTCTTATCTCAAAGTTCTGTCAGCTGCCCTCCACAGAAAATTCCAAATCTTTGTCCCAATAATGAACTTCTTATTGTACATGGAGCTATCATGTATTATGCAATTTTCACAATCTTGTTTACTCTTTTCTGTATTTGTGTCTTGGGTTATCATGCTTACTGTTGCTGTGCTTTATCCCAGATGGCAAAAGGCTTTCACTGGAAGAAGTTTGGAAATTATGTCCATCAGCGTATCAGAGTTACATGACAGAAAACAGATGGAGCACGCTTACACAACAGGTGCATAGTTTTTATCAGTCTACTGTATCAATTTAAACATTTAAAGCTAAGAACAGCAGTCATGAACAGAATGTACTAAAAAAGTTGTATGCACGATTCCAGTCCTTACAGTATGGCACTGTGACATGGGCATCTAATCAAATATTTATTAAGTTGGTATTCTCCTGTAGTCATAACTGACTACAGGTATATCTCGCTTTATTGCGCTTCGCTTTATTGTGCTTTTTTTAACATTATTCATTTTTTATTATTAGAACGTGACTTCTTCTTCCAATAGATTTTGGCTTTCCACCGGCAATAAAATTACGATTCGCTGAAGGCTCAGATGATGAAGATTAGCATTTTTTTAGCAATAAAGTATTTTTAATTTTACAAAACACATTTTTTGTTTAAGACCTAGCGCTATTGCGGACTTAATAGACATAGTGTAAACATGATTTTAGGCTTTTAAATGCACTGCGAAGCCAAAAAATATGGGTATGACCCGCTTTATTGCGATATTCGCTTTATTGTGGTGATCTGGAACCAAACCTGCAATATCTCCGAAGTTTATCTGTATTGGAATGATACACCCTTGACGTGGTAGCTGTCAGCTGCTTTTTTTTGCCTGATGTTCCTTTCAGCATGTTCTTTTATCTTCTGCTTGTTGTAAAATCTTATTTTATTTCAAATCTGAGGTGGCGCTGTAGGGAATATCACCACTTGGTGCAAATGGCAGCTTCATCCTCCCAGGTCAAGGTCACTGGATTTATGTTCAGTGCCTTCATGTCTCTCTTGCACACATCTTTGAGCCTCAGCTACGGTCACCCGGCTGTTCTTTTGCCAGTTGCCAGTTTTCCACCGAAAATATCTTTCTGAGAAGTGCATACATGCTTTGAAGGCCAGCATGCGACAGCACCTCTACATTTGTCACTTTGTCCTTCCACAAAATACCAAGGATGTGGCGTAGACTCCGTAGATGGAAATTATTGATCCACAAAGCTAAGGCAGTTCCAAGAAATTAGGCAATGTTCTATGGAAGCTTAAATTAATTGAAGAGAAGTTCACAGTACTCTTGTTATAATGAATGAACACAATTATAGAATTTCTTAGACCTTGTTGTATAGAGTGCTTTGTGTCCAAAAGTTATCATTTGATATCGTTTTCTCACACCTTAAACATTCTCTCTTCCTCAGAGTTTTCTTCTCTGTAATTATATAATACATTGCATTCAACTATATTATGCTTCTGGTCACAAATACAGTCATAGCAGGAAAAAGAGCTGAGGATAAGCTCTCAAAGTACTCTGAAGGTATACTATATAAAGTAACCTCCTTAAAGTATTCTGAAGGTATACCATATCAGGAACCTCCTCAAAGTACCATAGCAAGTAACCTCTGACAGTAAAAGCCCAGATCTTGGCTTCTCATAGTGGGCCCATTTTTACTAACAGGAGAAACGGCAAGGGCAAATCTGGCATCTTATAACCAGAATACTTTAAGTAGATAAGGTTTATAAGCCTTAGTGATAAAGTTGATAAAGTTGGATTTTTATTCCCGTTAATGATATCCACCAAAAGATAGATATAAGTGGATGGAAGCAGACATCATCATCATCATCAGTTGATAAGATCTCTATGGTGTTGTTTGCTCCACTGTAGTGTATGGAATGTCAACTTGACCTACGCAGTGGTGTGTAGACATGGATTGAGTGTATAATGTGCGAATGATAATAAAGGTTCGTGGTGTTGACAAAAAATGTTCTTTTCTCACACTCATGTATGGCTGGAAGTCATCGACACCAACGACTGTGTACCTTTTCTAAAGTTTAATTGGACGTACACACTCGACAGCACAGATAGTGACAAATCACAGGTTGCCATAATACATCATAGTACAGTGGATAAATGGTCTTGCAATGTTACATGGGCACTCATGTAGAATAAGTGTATAATGGACTGTCAGTAGCCAAGCACTCAGTATCGCCCATACATATATCATCTGACTGAGCACGTCAGCTTATAAACAATATTTCAGATGGCTTCTAAACCTAATCTCGTCTAGCGACGATTCTTCAACATAATGTTCAGCACATATTTTTCCATATAATAATATTGAACCGCTAGCAATGGGTTCTCATGTGTAGCAGTGATCTCTGGACTGATCAAGCGATAATACGGGCATCCCTTTTCTCTTCTTGAAAGTCACTACATGTTTTGGTTCCAAGATGGCTTCACTCGTGAGCTGTCACTCACGTTTGGATACAGATAATGAATCTGTCCTAAAGTTAGTCATTCATAAAACATTTCATTGCTCTGTAGATTTGATCATGAACAATTGACTGCAATCTACAGGATATAGTGCTGCTAGGAATCGAAGTCGTTTTCATCGAGTCAAATATATTCTCTTAGACATTCAAATCGTAACTATCGAAAATGGTGGCTTCGATCGAGAGTTCATAAGAGTATCTTTGATTACCTTGGTATAGGAAATATGAAACTGCCATTCCTTGGCAATACGACTAAACACTGGGGTAAAGCATACACGATAGGTTTAGACGACTATCACCTTCCCCACAAATACTGAGATCACTTTTTCCCCGGCGACAGGCCGACATGGAAAACACACAGTCCCTATCAGGACGAAGCCAAATCACACCACTCTCTAGCGACACATCCGCCGAATAGCCTTCGACCTCTCTAGAGACAACAGAACATATAGTTCGACTTAGATATGTAAAGATATACAGATATAAGACAGACTCGTCCTACTCAGACAAACAATACACATAAATTCAGGCCATAGATATTCTGAAGCAAGAACAATCTATTATTACCCAAACAACGAATAAATCGCAGTAAAATGGATTTATCCGCGGAGTTTGATCGAAAGAGCCGACACAACTTTCAAGGGAAGTAACACAATAATGACTTTCCCTTAAGCACTATTTTGCTTTCAAAATATTTGCGAAGATAACAAGAATACCAATGTATAATATTGTAAGATATCAAAGACTGCACGTAACAGTCTTACCACACCTCCCGGGAAAAAAAAAAATGGAACATTTTTTTTTCTTTTTGAAATACATCTAGGAGCAACGTACAATAGGCTCACAACGCATGAATAATGCGCAGATGAAAATATCAGGAATACCTATAACGCCTAATATGAGGCTAAGTCGACTTATGGAGCGACTGGTGAGAATGTGTCTCATAAACTGAGAGAAATTATTTCTCTACACGTATATTTTTCCAGGAAGGTGTCATCAAAGTATAATACAATTCTGGCAATTACACAATGCCTAAAAAATTCATATCATCATTTCGTATTAGATATCTTAAATTTATGATTTATGAAGAAAAAATCATCAAAGCACAGCGGTGAATAAACATCAATGAACCGCTATGTAGTGATACAATCATTATATTATTAAATTACAAATGTGTATCTATCATGATATAGAAAAGGAACTACTATAGTAATAATAATAATAATAATACCCTCAGGACCCCAAGTGAGCGCCTGTAGTGGTATTCTGTTGTTTTGCATTCGTAGGACATGACCGATATATGACCATCGTCTTTTCCTTATATAGTCGGAGACATATTTCTGCCTAGAGTCTTCTCTCATTTGTCGATTAGTCTTGAATTCTTTCCAACTGATGTTCATGAGTTTTCTAAGACATTTGTTCTCGAATGTATTCAGCTTGTTCTCCAATGATTTTGTTATTTTTCCAACTCTCACAGCCGTATGTTAACACTGAGATAACATTTGAATTAAACAGACGAAGCTTGGTATGTATATTCAATGATCGTAATTTCCAAATGTTAGATAATCTATCGAAGGCGCTAGCTGCCAAAGCAATTCTAGTATGGATTTCTCTTGTTGTGTCACCATCCTGAGTCATTTTACTGCCTAAATAATTGAAACTTTCAACTTTCTGTAGTTTTTCCCCGTTCAAGATGATATCAAAGGTCTCGTTAGAAAAGTTCATAGCTTTAGTTTTAGAGGCATTTATTTGGAGACCAATTTTAAACCGAGAGATGACACAAATTATTTATTGCTTCTTGGGATTGTCTTGGTGTTGAACTTAAGAATGCTACATCATCTGCGAAATCCAGGTCCCCCAGGAATTTTCCATTTGTCCATTTTATACCCAATTGTTCATTGTGGGTATAGTTTTTCTCATAACCCAATCAATAGCTATTCCAAAAAGTAGTGGTGACATAATACAGCCTTGTTTCACCCCTGTTTCTACTGTAAACCATTCTGTATTCCCTTTATTTGTTCTAACACAACATCTTGCATTGTCATATAGCGCTTTGATTATATTCACATATTTTGTTGGAAAACCATAGATTGTAAGTATCTTCCACAATGATGGGCGGTGTAGACTATCAAAGGCTTTTTGAAAATCGACGAAGGTGATAATAAGTGGCGATTGCCTTTCCACTGATTCTTCTATAATTGTTCTTAGTGTGAATATTTGATCAATACATGATCGTTTCGGCCTGAAACCCGCTTGTTCTTCTCTGATCTTTTCGTCAGAATGCAATTTAAGTCTTTCTAACATCATGCAACATAATAATTTTCCAGGTACTGATAATAGAGATATACCACGCCAGTTATTACAGTCTGATAGATCACCTTTCTTCGGTAACTTTACAATAATACTGTCTTTCCATTGTTGTGGTGGTTGTTCTTCTCTCCATACTTCATTTATAATATCTAAAATTCTCAAGAGGTTGTTGTCATTAACTGCTTTAATCATTTCCCCTGAAATTTCGTCAACTCCAGCAGACATATCAAGAAGTCTAAGCCCTAATAGTTATGTGGAATCATGTGGGCATCTTGACAGAATGTCTGCCATCACATTATCTGATCCACGAATAGCTCGCACAGAGAAATGAAAAGGTTGAAGAGCAATTGCATATCGAGTAGACCTCGAGCTCTTCAAATTCTTACTCTGTATAGCAGTAAGAGCTTTTTGGTCGGTTTCTACTATGAAATGTGTGCCTAGAAGGAATCTCTGTAGTTTGAGGATCGACCAAACCATAGCTAATAGCTCACGGTCTAAAACCGAATAATTCCTTTCTGCCGCATTAAGTTTTCTGGAAATATACATTACAGGATGCAGAGTTCCAGAGTACTCTTGCATTAGTGCCGCTCCAATCCCAGTGGATGAAGCGTCACTACGAAGAACGAATGTCTTATCTTTAGTAGGTAGCACTAAAATAGGTGGTGTTGAAAACAATGTTTTAATCTTATCCAGAGAGCATTGGCATTCCTGAGACCAGTGGACCACATTAGGCGAACCTTTCTTTAGAAGTGTTGAGAGAGGTGCCATGATAGAGGATAGATTCTGAATGAATCTGCCATAAAATTGAATAAGACCTAACAGACTTCTCACCTGTTTTTTTTAGTCTTAGGGATTGAGATGTTAAGTATCTTACTAGTATTATGGTCCTCTGTCTTTAGGAAACCATGACCAACTCGGTGGCCTAGGAAAGAAATTTCGCTAAAACCAATATAGGCTTTAGAGGGTTTCGCTGTCAGGTTGTGCTCACGCAAAGTAGACAGCAATTCATCTAACCCTGAATAGTGATCTTCCCAAGTATCGCTGAAAAGACAGATGTCGTCTAGATATGCAATGACATCTGACCGATAAGATAGGATTCGGCGCATCATGCGTACGAACGTAGCTGGTGCGTTCATAAGACCGAAAGGCATAAAATTCCATTGGAACAAACCTCTAGGTGTTGAAAAAGCCGTGAGAGGTTTGGCGCGTTCAGATAAAGGAACTTGCCAATATCCTTTAGACAAATCAAGTTTAGTGAAAAAATGAGATTTGGAGAGTCGAGTAAGTAGCTCTTCCAGTAAAGGCATAGGTTCGGCATCAAACTTAGTTACTTGATTCAATTTTCGATAGTCAACGCAAAGACGTATGTTATTGTCTTTTTTTTACTAAGGAGGCAGCCCCTCCACCATGCAAAGGCACAACAGGCCAATCACCTGTTTGTCTTAAACTATGATTACGAGAAATACAAGAGAGAAAACCGGACTGATTCTAAAGGCGACGAACTGGAACGGACTACGGACTACGACTTATGGAACTTGGAACACAAGAAGTATAAATGGGAAGGAAGAGGAGCTGGTGGAAGAGATGAGGAAAGCAAAACTAGAAATCCTGGCTATAACAGAAACGAAGAAAAAAGGACAAGGAGTCATGGATCTCGATGGCAACACGTTGCTCTACAGTGGTGTACCCATATCTGAAAGAGCTAAAGGGGGCGTGGGTTGCATTGTGGCCCAAAATCAAAAAGATAGTATCAAGGGATGGAACTTTGTCTCGGAGCGCATTATGGTTGTAAAACTAAAAGAAGGAGAAACCATAGTCAACCTGGTCATAGTGTATGGGCCAAATGAGGATGAGAGAGCAGAGGTCAAGGAGGAATTCTTCGAGCTGCTTCAAAGGACAGTGGATGACTGCCTAGATGAAGTTATCATGCTCGGAGATTTTAATGCCAGAGTTGGAAATGACCATGCTAGATGGGGTGGCGTTATCGGAAGATATGGAGAAGATACTCTCAATGACAATGGAAAGCGACTCCTTAGATTCTGCAGTGAGCAGAATCTGATCATTACAAACACAAAGTTCCCCCATAAGCGCATACATGCATACACTAGATGTGAACCAACCAAGAATGAGAAGTCAGTGATCGACTATGCCATTGTTCGGAGAAGCTCATTCAGATATGTCCGAGATGCAAGAGTCTGGAGGGGGCCAGAGATTGGAAGTGATCACTACCTGCTAACAATCAAACGAACAACTGAAAGAGTTGCTCAGCCTAGGAACTGCCCAACATCACGCAAGAAACCAAGTAAACGAGCAGGAGAAATGAGCATTAGGACCTACAAGCTGAGAGAGCCAGAAATTAAGACCAGATATCAGGGGCTTATTGCTACAGCAGTGAGCAACACAGAAGAACGACCTGATGACTTGGAAACCCTCTGGAATAAATTCAAGGATATCATAAAGACAGCTGCTGCAGAAGCATGCGGTGAAGTCCGACTTGGGAACCAGAGAAAGAGGACACCTTGGTGGACAGAGGAAGTCAAAGAGAAAATAAGAGAGAAGAAAATGGCATGGAAACAATACTTAGGAGCTAAAAACACAACAGGACAAATGGAAAAATATAGAGAATATGTGATACTCAGAACAGAAGCAAAGAACAAAGTGCTAGCAGCAAAACAGAAGTCCTGGGAAGAATTTGGAGAAAAGCTAGAAAAAGATGCACAAGAAAACCAGAAATTGTTCTATAAGACCCTAAAGAACATGAGGAAGGAAAAACAATGCCCTCTCAAATTTATAAAGGACAAGCAAGGCAAATTGCTTACTGCCCCGAAGGAAGTAATGGAAAGATGGAAAGAATATTTCTCAGAACTCCTGGATGGTGAGCATGGTGAAGCAACAGAAATGATAACCACTAGCACAGAAGAGAAAACCAATGATGGTGAAGATGACATAAAGATGGAAGAACTGAGGGCAGCACTAGAGAAAATCAAGATGGGCAAAGCAGCAGGGCATGATGGTATAACACCAGAAATGGTTAAGTACATGGGAGCATCAGGCGACCTATTACTCTTAAAGGTCCTACAGGCAGCATGGTGCAACAAGACCATACCAAAGGATTGGGAGATTGCCATCATAACACCAATTTTCAAAAAGGGTGACAATCGACAATGTGGAAACCATAGAGGCATATCCCTTCTCAGTGTCCCTGGTAAAATCTACTCTAGAATCCTAGAGCAGAGACTCCGACGCCTAGCTGAGCCACAATTGGATGAGGTCCAGTGCGGATTCCGAGCAAACCGAAGTACTCAAGACCTAATCTTCACACTCAGACAGCTGAGTGAAAAGGCCCTTGAGTATAAGAGTGAGATCCATCTTTGTTTCATAGATCTGGAAAAGGCGTTTGACAGAGTCCCCTGGAGCAAACTTTGGGACTGTTTGGCAAGGAAGAATATTCCAGCACCTCTGATTCATGCTATACAGAGCTTCTACAAGTCTTGCAGAAATTATGTGAGGACAGCAAACCATAAGTCAGAACGAACGAACGAACGAACGAACGAACGAACTTTATTTTCAAAGGGTTGAGAATTGGGCACGCAGGCCCGTCTGACATTCTGCCCTTCCTTTCTCTCACCTTTCATACTGAATTCATTTATTCTCATATGCATTTTACATATCAAATTCAAGGAATTCAACGTTGTAAAGTAAAATAATAATATAGCACACTCATATTAACATTAATTACTTATAAGCATGACATAACATATGTTGAAAAGTACAAACATTATCAGAGATAGATAGATAGATAGATAGATAGATAGATAGATAGATAGATAGATAGATAGATAGATAGATAGATAGATAGATAGATAATTAGATAGATAGATAGATAGATAGATAGATAGATAGATAGATAGATAGATAGATAGATAGATAGATAGATAGATAGAAGAGTTCAGGACCACCACTGGTGTAAGACAAGGTGATATCCTGTCACCTTGCCTTTTCATACTCCTCATGGACGATGTCATCAAGGCATGTAAGGAGAGAACAAGAAAGTATTCAGTGGGGTACTGGAAGATGAGACAGGTCTATATTTCGGAGCTGGCATTTGCTGATGATGTTGCCCTGATTGCTAAATCAGAGGCACATCTCCAATCCAACCTGCAAGTCTGGAAGGAAGAGCTGGAGAAGAGAGGGATGGTCATAAGCAGCTCTAAAACAAAATCCATGGTGATATCACGAGAAGAAAGAAAACATCAGATTAAGTTGGGAGAACAGGTCCTGGAGCAGGTCGACCACTTTAAATATCTCGAGCTATTATAGACCGAAAGGGAGGCATCAAAGAAGAGTTGGCCACTCGAAAAGCAGCGGCTGGGAGACTTTTTCAGGCCATAAATCGTGGATTCCTCAGCAAGAAAGAGGTTGGTAAGAAAACGAAGATGGCTGTATACCGCTCCACCTATGTCCCAGTTTTGACATATGGATGCGAGTCGTGGGCAATGACTACAACCCACAAAAGCCAGATCCAAACCTCAGAAATGAGGTATCTGAGGAAAGTGGTTGAAGTAACAAGAAGAGACATGGTCCGCAACCAGACGATACGTCAAGGCCTGAAATCCCATCCGCTGCAGACCCAAATAGAACAGTCCCAACTAAGATGGTTGGCCATGTCTGCAGAATGGGAGAAGATCGGCTACCACGACAAGCATGGGAAACAAAGAGCCAGGGATCCAGACCTCCAGGACGACCCAGAGTTCGCTGGGAGGACAACATTAGACAATCTTTGAAGGACCGAGGACTAGAATGGAACCAGGCCAGGAAGAAGACAGCTGATAGAATGGTCTGGCGCTCTCTCTTCCAAACCTCTACACTTCACGGTAGAAGGGGAACGACTAAGTAAGTAAAAACTTGTTTCCTCATCCTGTATCACGGACAGTGATGAGTAATGACCATGTTGTACTGGAGAATTGTCCGTTGCTTGGAAAATGGGTTGCAAATAATCCGGACGTTCATGGAATTCAGTAAGCATATTGATGTGGAAGGTTTTATGCTTCCCATCAATATCGACAATATAGTCGACATCGGAAATTTTCGATATTATATCGTACGGACCTTTCCAAGAAATAAGTAATCTGTTTTCCCTACAAGGTAGTAATACAAATGCTTTGTCACCAGGACAAAGTTGTCGTAAGCATCTCTTCTTATTGGCAAATTGCCTTGCCTTCTGTTTCGCAAATTCAGAAGAAGAAGTTGCAAATTTGCATGCTTCGATAATTTTTTGTCTCAACGCGATGACATATTCGTAGGATGACTTTGTGTCATCGTCAATATTGTCAGATGTTATGAGATCGTGAAGCAACGACATAGGGCCACGCGGACGCGCGCCAAAGACGAGTTCAAAGGGAGAAAATCCCGTATGTTCATTGGGTACCTCTCTGTAAGCGAAGAGGGCCGCAGGTAAAACTCTGTCCCAGTCTTGAGGATGATCCTCAGTTATCTTCCCCAGTAAGTTTTTAAGTGTTCTATTAAGGCGTTCGACCATACCATTAGACATTGGATGGTAGATACTACTTAAAGATCTATCTATCTGCAGAGTAGACATTACTTGAGACATGGTATCTGATATTAGTTGGGTGCCATGGTCTGACAATATCTCTCCGGGGAACCCCAGACGAGAAAATATAAGCCAAAGAGCATCTGCAATATCAGCAGTAGTAATGCTCTTCAGAGGAATAGCCTCTGGCCAACGTGTGCACATATCAACACACGTCAAGATAAACTGATGTCCTCTGGCAGACTTGATCTTAAATGGACCAATAATGTCTATGGCCATTTTTTGAAACGGCCGAATAGGAATGTCCGCCGCCTGAATGGGTGCAGCATGCCGTGGACCTTTGGATTTAACTTCCTGACATACTTTACAAGATCGACAATAAATACGTATGTCCTTGTTTACCAATGGCCAAAAGAAAGCCGCAAGGACTCTTGACTTAGTACGGGAAAAACCCATGTGTCCAGCACACTGAGAGTCGTGAGCGTGCTGCAAAATTTTAACTCTCAAATTCTTGGGAACCAGGATTTGAGAATGACTTGACGTAATGGAGTCTTGAACCATACGTACAAGTACGCCATTCTTCTTTGTAATCCACGATTTACGACTTGTGTCTTTATTCGGATCACCTTTAGTTGCAAGAATGAAGAATTTCTTCAGAGTGGGATCATCTTCTTGCTGTTTTATAAACGAGTCACGAGAAATTACCAAGGGATTATCTTGGTTATGCACTTCATTATCTTCAGTAGATGAAGTTTGAGGCATATTAAGAGCCTGAGCTCTAGTGACTACAGCGTTAGCAATCTGCATGTTTTGCCTTTCCCACGTGGAAATTTGTTGCGGAGTGCATTCCTTGACTCCATGAATGCGACCGATGATGAGGTCAGCGATCGGATTCGGAAGAAGACATGCGTGTACATCTCCTGTAAAGAAAGGAGTAGCAATCCTAATGATAGCAGTAGAGTATTTCTCTAATGTGCCGCCAAATGTTACACATTTGACTACTTGTCCAGTGGCACGGGAAGGATCTACGAGTGACTGCCTAACACCAATTGTGGTGCATCCAGAATCAAATAGCACAGAGACTGGATTGTTATTCACTAAACCCTTGTGTAAGACAAGAGAACCTCTTCCATCATGCGCGACTGATGCTGGGAAGAGCAGGAAGAGGATGGCCACAGCTTAAAGTAGACACTGTGGTTGGCTCAAATAACGTTTTGCATTGGGGGCACTGAGATGCTCTCCCAAAATCAAAAGCGGCACATGCCATATTACTAGCATCATTATTATCTTTACTCTGTTTATAGGCTTCATGGGACTCTTGTTGTGCAGAGTTTGCCTGAAAATGTGGTTTATGTCTTTTGTTTTGAGATCTACCTCGGTTATTATCACCTCTGTAGTTATTGTTACCTCTATTGTAACCCCTATTTGGGTTTGAGTCATAGTTCCCTTGGTTACCATTATCATATTCATTATAATGAGTATCTCTGTAATTATGATCTTGTTGACTCCAAGACGGATAACCCTGATAGTTTCTATAATTACTTCCTCTACGGAAATTCCTATAATTATGACCACCCCTGTGTCGAGAGCTATCAGGTCGTCTCCAGTTCTTTGAAGAAGAACCCTGAAATGATTGGTTACCTTGGTTTTGATAACTATTATGGTTACCTTTTTTTATCAAATCTGTTTTGAGGTCCCTGAAATCTGTGTGAATAATTGGGATTGTATGGTGTTGCTGAAGCAACTGGCATACTCTCCTTAATCTTAGTGTTGCCAAAAGTCACGTCGGGGTGTGCAGTGACATATTGGGAACAATATTCTTCCATTTCTTTTAGAGATTTAGGTTTACGCTCATGTATAAATTCAAGGAAAGGTTTGTTCACACATGACATAATCTTATCTCTGAGCAACAAATCCATAAGTCCTTCATACGTTTTTTTCTGTTTTGGAAAGCTCAATCCAACGATCAACTGTGAGACGTGCCTTTGCAGTGAATTCTGAGAATTCTACACCCGTCTCAGGTACCATCGTTTTAAATAAAAGGCGATAGCCTTCCTCACTTAGCTACCTCACTTAGCTGATATTTTTTTATCAAAGCCGCCCTAATGACATCATAATTATCCTTATCTGCTTCTCCTACAAGGCATAATCTAGTCAAAGATTCACCTTTCAAGTTTTCTGATAATTGATTAGCGTATTGTGATTTATCCACATTATGTGTACGACAAAAACGTTCAAATCTATCCAGCCAGAATGTAATATCGTCACTGGACTGATTGAACGGTGGAACCTTAACCTTGTAAGTAGAAGGTTTATCATTACCACTAGATGCCTGATTAACATTACTCATACTTGTCAATCTTAATTTCTCCAACTCAAATTCATGTTCTCTTATTGCTTTTTTTTCTTCAGCCTCTCTGTCTAATCTTTTTTGTTCAGCTTCCCTGTCTAATCTTTTTTGTTCAGCTTCCCTGTCTAATCTTTTTTGTTCAGCTTCACTGTCTAATCTTTTTTGTTCAGCTTCCCTGTCTAATCTTTTTTTGTTCAGCTTCACTGTCTAATCTTTTTTGTTCAGCTTCACTGTCTAATCTTTTTTGTTCAGCTTCCCTGTCTAATCTTTTTTGTTCAGCTTCACTGTCTAATCTTTTTTGTTCAGCCGCAGCTTCTCTTTCCAATTTTTTTTGTTCAGCTTCAAATCTCCTTTCCTCTACCTGCATCTGCAATTTCTTTTGTTCAGCAGCAGCCTCAGCTTCTCTTTCTAATCTTTTCTCTTCCGCCATAGCTCTTCTCTCTTCTGCAGCTAATGCTTTGTCATATTGAGCAACTGCCCATTGTTCTAATTGTTGACCAGTCTTATCAAGGGCTTTCCCTTGTGTAATGAAGTATTCTAATGTAGCCATGATGTCTAACAATAATACTAATCACCTGAATCAATAATAATACCACAAGTTCTCAATGACTTGATTAATCAGTATACTATCCCAATATCTGTGGGTCACAAGCCTTTAATAAGGTCTTGTATAATAGTAATAATAATCAGGTACTGGTTTTATACCAAATCCAAGTGCAGTGCACAGGCAATTGTGTCTTATGAAATATACCTATATAAAACATATGTCAACCAACAGAATACATAAAGTACAAATAGGACTGACAATACAAGAACGTTTGCAGAAATCAAAATAAATCAAATAGGGAAATCAATGAAAATAATCACTGAATCTGCAAAGAATAACAACACAAATGACGTCACAATATATGAATATAAATTGTGAATAGAACTGAAAGATAGAAAAGGTTAGACCAACAAATTACAAACAAATCAAAACAAAACTAAAGAACAAAGAAATATTACAAAAATAACAATAATTACAGACTTCACAGCTAACACACAAAAGCAACAGTTGTCGCAGCAAATTTTCAATCAAGAAAATTGCACCTATAGAAAACGCCCACAACGGACCCTCTATGACGTGGGATATTCTGTTGTGAGGACGCCGCCCAACCTTAAACACAACCCGCTGACATAGAAACTAACATACTATACAAACAAATAACATGCAAACATAAATATATATATAAATTATGTGTATGATAGTATGTGTTGCAAAATAGGCTCAGTTTTACAGTAATGGCAAAGTTATTTTTATGAAAATAAACAAACTGCCACTTTATTCAATTAAACATTCTGGCCTTAAATATTAAAGTTCATATATGGAAAACAAGAAGATCCATCGATGAAAATAGGACTTCTTAGTTCACTCATACTGTCTTCCTGTTAACATTGACAAGAATTGATCCAACTGTTCTGTGAAACTCTATAATGTCTAATGTAAAAAATGTCAACAACGCTGACCTACATACTGCATTCACCTGACAGGTCACGTGACGAAGTGTTGACAAAGAGCAAACCAATACTGCAAGTGTGTCGTATCAGCCACAGGAAACGGTCTGGTATCGGTAATCTGTTGACTTCTGAACTTCTGCGAGGTCAAACCCAGAAAGCTGGTCCACCAGTTGATAAAGTTGATAACGTTGGATTTTTTATTCCCGTTAATGATATCCACCAAAAGATAGATATAAGTGGATGGAAGCAGACATCATCATCATCATCAGTTGATAAGATCTCTATGGTGTTGTTTGCTCCACTGTAGTGTATGGAATGTCAACTTGACCTACGCAGTGGTGTGTAGACATGGATTGAGTGTATAATGTGCGAATGATGATAAAGGTTCGTGGTGTTGACAAAAAATGTTCTTTTCTCACACTCATGTATGGCTGGAAGTCATCGACACCAACGACTGTGTACCTTTTCTAAAGTTTAATTGGACGTACACACTCGACAGCACAGATAGTGACAAATCACAGGTTGCCATAATACATCATAGTACAGTGGATAAATGGTCTTGCAATGTTACATGGGCACTCATGTAGAATAAGTGTATACTGGACTGTCAGTAGCCAAGCACTCAGTATCGCCCATACATATATATCATCTGACTTCACTGACTGAGCACGTCAGCTTATAAAAAATATTTCAGATGGCTTCTAAACCTAATCTCGTCTAGCGACGATTCTTCAACATAATGTTCAGCACATATTTTTCCATATAATAATATTGAACCGCTAGCAATGGGTGCTCATGTGTAGCAGTGATCTCTGGACTGATCAAGCGATAATACGGGCATCCCTTTTCTCTTCTTGAAAGTCACTACATGTTTTGGTTCCAAGATGGCTTCACTCGTGAGCTGTCACTCACGTTTGGATACAGATAATGAATCTGTCCTAAAGTTAGTCATTCATAAAACATTTCATTGCTCTGTAGATTTGATCATGAACAATTGACTGCAATCTACAGGATATAGTGCTGCTAGGAATCGAAGTCGTTTTTCATCGAGTCAAATATATTCTCTTAGACATTCAAATCGTAACTATCGAAAATGGTGGCTTCGATCGAGAGTTCATAAGAGTATCTTTGATTACCTTGGTATAGGAAATATGAAACTGCCATTCCTTGGCAATACGACTAAACACTGGGGTAAAGCATACACGATAGGTTTAGACGACTATCACCTTCCCCACAAATACTGAGATCACTTTTTTCCCCGGCGACAGGCCGACATGGAAAACACACAGTCCCTATCAGGACGAAGCCAAATCACACCACACTCTAGCGACACATCCGCCGAATAGCCTTCGACCTCTCTAGAGACAACAGAACATATAGTTCGACTTAGATATGTAAATATATACAGATATAAGACAGACTCGTCCTACTCAGACAAACAATACACATAAATTCAGGCCATAGATATTCTGAAGCAAGAACAATCTATTATTACCCAAACAACGAATAAATCGCAGTAAAATGGATTTATCCGCGGAGTTTGATCGAAAGAGCCGACACAACTTTCAAGGGAAGTAACACAATAATGACTTTCCCTTAAGCACTATTTTGCTTTCAAAATATTTGCGAAGATAACAAGAATACCAATGTATAATATTGTAAGATATCAAAGACTGCATGTAACACTTAGATTGCAACTTGTTTAGGAGAAGAAAAACTAATTTCAAACCACCTGCTTCCTTGTGAGTTAGATTATGTTTAGAGTCTAAGATTAATGGAGTTAGCCACATACAAATCTGATTAAAGATGAGGAGAAACTACTATTATTTTATCCATGGTTAAGTCAGTTTTCACTACTTCATTTCAAAGTCAGACATAACTGGTATTGATGATATGAGTGAAATCAAAGTTGAAGGACATAACATCAGTCATACCAGATGTGCAGACATACAGCTTTAGTGTAGAAAATAAAGTACCCCCAGTTTCTATTAGACACTTTTATTATCAGCCAACACCACCAACAGAAGTTGAGTTCATCTGTAAGAAGACTCGGTAGAAGGGATAGCAGTAAAGCAAGTGAAACAGTTTAACTGATTGGGATCTATCGTGGCATCCATTTATGTTTGATATTAAATCAAGAATCACAGTGGCAAAATCAGCATTGTACAGCATGAAATGTCTTCTTACCAATAAAAAATGACAATTGAGAGCGAGGAAGAGAGTATTGTGATGCTATGTAGATCGCATATGCATGGGATACCTGAATAAAGAAACAAAAATATGGAAGGACAATTTTTAAGTAGATGAGATGTAGGGATGGATACTTTGGACAGCCAGAAAATCAAATGAGGATGTCTTCCAGCAGAAGAAAGTTCTGAAATAATCAACATGATAAAGTGCAGTCAAAGTTCTGTGAATCCATCATGAGAGAAGAAAAATGAGAGAAGTTGGTTACAGCTGATAAATTTAACTGTAAGAGAAGAAGAGGGAAACAAAGAAGGAAATACCTAGATAAACTGACCACATATGAGAAGAGATTGAAGACACAGTTGTTCAAGACACCAGAGACTGTAGAAAATGGAGAGATATGATGATGACCAGTGCCATTTGGCATGGCACTCGATGATCCATGTTAAATTATTCCTCAGGTCCAGTTCTGGGGAGTAAAGAATGGGATCACTGCTGCAACCAAACATGGTAAAAGAAAACTAAGAAGGAAGTTATGCGTGGGTTTAGGTCTGTTTACATTTAGAACAAAATGTCTACATTAACCATCACTGCTGAAGCACATAAAATGTTTTGGTAGAGGATTCCTGCTGGAAGTCTAGTTCTGTGCTCCTTGAGAAGTGCAAAAAGAATTGTACTATATTTTTTTTAAAAGAAAAAATGTGCCGTTCAACCCTTGATGGGTTATAATTAGGATACACAGTGTAGTTAATTTAAGATAAAAATTCTGATTTCCGATATCAAAATATGGTATCATCTGGCAACTCCACTCAATTCAAATTTTTTTTTTTTTTAACGTACGCTCGCTATTACTCGAGGCGAAATCTCTGGTTAATGTGTCTAACCTGAGACTGATTTTACATGAGTATCCCTTTTTTCCCTGTACAATGACAGGTGTTCTCTCGCCATTCAGGCAGATACTCGCTGATTTCGGAGGTACCCATTAGAGCTGGGTCGGCTAAGGAGCCGTTCAGGTTATTCCAGTCCCTGGTCGACGACACTGCTTCAAATGTCTTCGCCAGGGCTCGAATTATTCCAGTTCAAGTCCCGGTCGATGACACTTTTTCAAATGTTCTCGCCAGGGCTCGAACCTGGATCACCCGGTCGCCAGCACAGTGTGGTAATCATTACACCAGTGCGGCTCCCAATTCAAATAGAGTAAATGAAAAATGTAAACTTGTGTGAATGTATGTGTGTGTGTCCTCCCCTCCGCCCCCCAAAAAAGTATCCCACAACTGCCATGCTGTTAACAAAGGGAAGAAGGGTGAGAAAGTCAAGGGTTACACCTAATCCACCAATCATCTGCCATCATCAGCAAACATGACTATATTGTACCATATGTTGTATTACATTCCATTATACTATAATAAGAACACCCTGTTTTGTGTCTTACATTGTAGGAACATCCTATTTTAGGCCGGCCCTACTTACAGCTTCACCCTTGTCACACCTCTGATCTCATGGCACAAGTTACTACTGGACTGAAGGTTGATGGAAGACAGTAAGTTTTAAGTCACTGACATTTATTTTGTATATGGCTAGGATTGAGTGTCAGATTGGCTGAGCGATTAAAGCACTTTCCTTTCATGGCACAGTTACCGGGTTCCAGCATTGAAACATGGTACTGTCACACTCCAGTCTATCCAGCTGTAAATGGGTACCTGACTCTGCTTGTGAGTTAGGGAAAGTTGTGAGTTAGGGAAAGCTATGAGGAAGGGAACTGGTCACACCACCTCACAAAAAAGCTGGACCTAGTGTGGTGAAGTCTCTAACACTTCACTCCTCTACATAATTTGTAGGTATGGGACTACCTTTACCCTGTATGGCTGCGATTGTAAAACCATAAGTATATATAAATTATCCTGTGTGCGACTGAGTGGTAAGAGACCCTATTAAAGCCAGCAGGCTTTCATGCTCCATTCATCGGACAGTAAGTCAATATGCACTGCATAATAATAACCAGACCACACTGTCTTTTACATTTGGACATGCGCCGTAACATAACCGACGGACCCTTTGTCTAGGCTAAATGGATTGCGCCTTGCCAAAATGAGGCAAAATTTTATTTTTAATTATATGTCTATACTATTAATCAATATCTTTCAGCTACCCATTAAAGCTTGTGCCATCCATTCAAGGTCTATTCATGTCTGTCTCCTGTTCTCTTCTCCATGTGCTTTTAGGTCTCCTTCTATTTATGGGAATGCATCAACAAGGACTGTCTTGTAAAGCTATAAGATGGTTTATCTGAATATGTGTCCTGTCCAATATCATCATGTTCTCCTCTCCTCTTGTTCCATCAGTCCATATTTGATGATTATGTCACACCATTTCAATCCTTGTATTCTGCACTTAGCAGCCATTAATGACAGTCTCTGTCACATATAACCTGTGTAGTTCCCAGAGATCTCTCATGAGACAAAGAAAGAATAGAACTTCTGCTTCTTCAGGCTGTCGTGGTTGAGTTAGAGTGTAGAGTATTTGTCGAGTTGGACAATAGTAGTGAAACCGACAAGGGATAGTGGACTGACAGAGTTATAGATTACACACACAGAAAGGTGTAAATAGGAGATGGACTTGAGACAACCTGGAAGAAGATTTACCAAAATGATCTCTCTCTCCAAGCCTCAACTCACTTATGTCTGTCTAAGCACCTCCTGCTCTCTCTCTTTTCTCTTATCATACCTAGAGATTATAGTAAAGAGCTAAAAATACAAATATGGATGGAAAGGTCGTGAACAGCGCATTAATAAATGTGTAAAATTTATTAAAGAAGAAAAGCATGAAAATAATGCATATCATCACAACAACATAAAATTACCTCAATAATCAAATATTCATCAATAATCATATACACCAACAACCACACACACAGATCACCATTCATAAAACCTGTAGAACACAAAGAGATAAATAATCGAGTGACAGTCCTTCGGTTTTCGGGGACCAGCTGAAGTAACTCCAGTAAGTGGTGTTTTCGTATATATCCTCCATCGGTGATGGATTTAACCTGAATAACATCCCTGTATAGGCGCTATCGTTGGTGACCCCCCCTACTGGCGCGAGTTGGGCTGGGGGTCGCTGTTTATCTCCTGCTGACGTGCGAGGTTTTAAGTATCCAGGAAATACACCAGAAGAAGTCACTTGAGGACAAAGAGACCCAGGCGCGCTTATCCGGCGCAAGGCTCCGCTTGGCTGTAAATCCTGTTTAAACTGGTTTGGCTGTGGTTTGCTGAGTGCCCCGTTTAGGCACAAAAAAGGCGGGTGATATGGAATTCTGCTATAGGCATGCTGAGCGGGTTTGATATTCTGGAAGCCGCAATGCTCTGGCTGGTAATCCAAGAGGCGAGTAGAGAACTACTACTGCGTTTGGCGATTCCAGATTTAGCGTTGGCTCCGTTGCACTGCGTGAGCTTAACTTGGCGTTGACAAAAAGGGGTTTTGATTCAGGAACGGGGTTGATGATTCGTTACGCTAGCGGTATTCAGAACCCTCTAGATCAAAGAGAATATTTCGTTCTTCGCCTGACTGGAATCTGCTCTCGCGAGTCGGTCTCCCTGAAACTGAGACCCAAAAGAGACACCTTTTAACTTCAAGCAACGCTAAAATCACACTAACTTTATACAGAAAGTTTCGCTCCACTGTGGGATTAGATTTATTGTAGTTATTGCTATGATAGTTTAGGGCTGTCTTTAACCATGTCTCCTGTTCCTTAAAAATATCAATTATCAACACGCGCCCGCATAGGCTTAATATCTTTTGCACACCCATGTAACTGTCATTAAATATTCTGACAGCAAAATCTACTCCTCTTCTCCCAATCTCAACATACAGGAAACCTAACCTGTAGTTACAGTTAAATGAATATGCTTATTCATCTTACAACATTAAATGAATTTACATAAACAGATTACAGCATTTGACATTACACAAATAAATCGTATGTCCCCTTTGGGAAATATATTAGCATTTCCACAAAATAAGTACAAAGAAAATGCAATGTTCTTGCTATAATAATACAGTTGTGGCTAGATCATAAGATATAATTATATCTATGCCTGGTGACTGCTTTCCGTGACTGCTTGCCTAGCCACACAAGTAAGCATAAAATGATCCTCCCTTGCCACTAGAAATATCTATCAAAAGGAATAAGTGACTATCTCCTATAATCCAGAGTTATTACCTGCATCTCACTATTCAGTTTTAAAGTGAACAATCCATACCTGACATTATCTTACAGAAATGACAGTTAATTTTGCTGACTCTTAACCCAATGGTAAGCATTCATGGACTGATTCTACGCCTAATATCTGTTATTGTAAGTTTAACATTTAACCCATGATAAACCGTAACAGTTTAAGCACCACTTAATAGGCCGTAGACAGCGCTACCTTATCACTGAATAAATTACTAGGAGAAGTCCTCAGAAATAAATTCACTTCCCTAACAGATATATATAAAAGCTAACATGAATCTAATATTATAATTATAAGATATGTCAACTCACCCCGAAAAATGACTAGGACATAGGCAAACACATTCTAGTACTGTGTTAAAGTTTGCCTTATCTCATGATGATCATCTACGGGCTAGGAAAATTTACGAATGTCTTTGTCTATTAAAACCAGTCTACTCTTATAGATCACAAGGGACGCTCCCCCCGAACACCTGGCGTGCGTATTTCTACAGAAGTTCGGCGAAAGACGTAATCTAGAGTAAGACAAAAGAAATCGTGCGAAAGTTCCCCAGGCCTCAAAGGGTACCAGCCGCTCGTCATCAAACGTTTTAAAGCGACCAGAGAAATTCCCCTGTTGGGACCACAGAGGGTACCCGCCGCTAACGAACCGTTTCTTTCACAGAAACCGTCTTGGCTCGTTCTAACACTTAAAGCGGACCCGAGAAATGTTTCTCTGGTCGAACAGGTGCGTTTAGATAACATTACGTCTAGCGTTAGCTGACCGCAGCTGGCCAGCGTAAACAACCTCGGGTGGGGTTGAGAAGGTGAAAAAATGTTGGTAGAATATGAAAGAAACGAAAATACAAAATGTCTCGGAAAACAGAACATTAAAAGAGTAATAACATTATGAACAAGATGGTAAAATAAATTATCTTTCACGTGACAAGTGCCCCCCCCCTTTTAAAGTTCGAGGAATACGGACAAAATGACAGTAATTTATCTTTTCCATCGTCTTTAGTTACCTGTCAATGGAACATCCTATACTCATAAAACCAAATACGTTTCCAATTTCTGTCTGTCTGTATGACTAGCTCCGAGTTCATTTCTTTTCTTCCCTCTGTCTAATAGACGTTCAGCGAATGGGATTTTGCGAGGCCAGTCGGCACTGACGCCTTCCGTTTCCGTGTGAACCTGACCTTGCTTCCGCAATTCGCTGTGCCTGTTTATGGTCCGGAAAATTATCCGCACCTGTTGTGAGTTTCGGCCCCGCCTGAACTCACTGGCCACTGCGTAGATAATCCGCCTGTTACATGCAGTGTAATCGTTGCTGGACTTGGGCTGTTTAATTTCCGTTATGGGTTTACCTGTCGCGGACTTGAATAACCCTGTATAGCTGCAGTCTATAGGGACTTTTTGCGCGCGTGTAACCCTAGTTGGTAAATAAAGCCGTTCGTTGGCCGAAGAAATGCTAGCATTTTTCTTCTGCCTCTCCACACCTACTCCGCTGTTTCGGCGGGAGCATTGATCAGTCTTCAGACCTGTGCCGTCTAAAGGCGGGTCTGGAGCTTTCCTTGCCTTGCCAGTCACAACTCTGGCTTGGTCAACGGAAATGATCAAGTTGTTCTGTAATGGCCTGGCGGAGGCGACTACTTTGCTGTCCATCAGTGGGGTTGAGACCACTGGAATAATGCGATTTGAATGAGAAAACTCTGCTGCCTGAAGCAAAGAGTAATCGATCGCATTCTGGGGTTCTACTAAATCATAACAGATCTCCGTAGCTTCTATCCGTGAAGACAGATAGGTAATATCTGCGATTTGCAGAGTTTGTTGAGTCGCTTTCCCATTACTAGCATGACGTGAGCCAAGGCTCTCAACAATGGCTCCTTGTACAGTAGTAAGGCAGCTTTTCTCACTGTCTTCTGCCCTGAGAAGTGTGAGAGACTCAAATGGAATACCAGGGATCCCTTCGCCTGGAACCCTGTGTCCACCATAAACGTCAACTTTGCCCTCCCCTGAGGAAGTTACTGGCGTCAGTTGAACTTTGTCCTGCAATGCGAGATCCACTTCCTGGTTGACAGGCTCCGCAGTCTGCATGCAAAGGACTGGACGGTTTGAGATCCCGTTAGATCGCGAAGTGCCCGAGAAAAAACTCTCGGTGTGTTTTTTCCAAAGTTCCTTGGAACGGTTTGGAAAGTTTAACCCTTTTAGCAGGCGACTTATTCTTGCACCTTTTCCGCTCAGGGTGATGAGAGGAGCGGCACCTCCTTTCTACAATCGTTGAGTTGGAGGGATACGCCTCTGCATATGGTTTTTCGCTGTCCGGCCGGGAATCTAGCGAAATATAACGTGATAGGGTGTGGCTCCCTTTTCTCGACGTCACGTGTCGGTTAGGTGCTGCTCGGTCTGGAGCATGAGAGGCTCGGGGTTCGCCGCTTGCCAGACGGGAACAATCCGTATTACAATGCTTGTTAGCACCTGTCTCACCTTTGTGCAGTTTCCATGCCTGGGAACGTTGCGTAATTTTTCCCGTGGCTTTAGGTCTGCTGTCCCGACGTAAATTCTTTCCTTGTTTGGGCTTCGGATCCAAGTCCAAAGGAAAGTCAATTTTCTGGAGTTGGGGTTCGGTTTTAGCAGGCAAGTTTTCTTTCATGGGCGCAAGGTTTGCAGGGGCGTTGACCGTTAAGGGCACAGTAGAAGGGGAATTAGAGTGACTACATTTAGTATCTGTTTTCATCCTCCGAATTTGGCTATCCAGTTCATTCATTCTGATTTGGTGTAGCCTGCTCCTTTCTTGGCTTTCTCTGTCCCTTTCTTGGCGCTCTATTTCCCATTGCCTGTCCCGTTCTTGTTGCTCCATTTCCAATTGCTTGTCCCGTTCTTGTCTTTGCTTTTCCCTTTGCTTCTCATCTTCTATCACTTCTTCTACATACTGTCGGGTGAATGCTTCACTCTCCCCAGTTTGTTTACAGGACCATGCCAAGATTAAACGGCTGTCAAACCAATTGTCTACCTCGTATTGATCCTGCAGGCTTACTGCAAATTCTAGAAAGGGCTGGATTTCGCTATCCTTGTACTCCATGTACTTAGCTACCTCGAGGGCAATCCTATGCACTTTATCTAGATCGGCCATTATATCAGGGTGAGCAAACACTATAGAAGAATAGAACCTAGAGATCTTAGTTACCTAGTCCACTAGGTGCTGATTAACTTAATAGTCAATAAAATCTAGGCTAGCCTGGGAACTTTAAAAAACAAGAAAATTTGTAGCTACTCTGATCGACAAGCAAACCCCCCAAAAAACTCCAAAAATGTAAGTGATGTAAAACTTACTATCACTTCACCCCAGTTCTGTCAGTACTAAGCTATTGAGAGGATTGGTTACTATCGTAAGAATGAACACCCTCCCTTGGTACAAATGCAAGCTAGTAATTGACTATCTGTAGCTTCTTATCTCAGATTAAAGAGCTACTCCTGAAAAAATATTAACCCTTAAAAATTTTTTTTTCTGACTTTTACAACAATAGTCGTCAGATTTGTCAACCAAAAACTCAGCAGTGATACCATCAACCTTTACCAGCTGTCTCATGTGTAGCATGAACAATAAATGTAACTTAATATTTATGATTGCTGTGGAGAAAAACGCTGTTCCGACTTCCTCTAAAAGAAATAGTTCGATATGTCTAGGGGAAAGAAATTCCTATAATCTGCCGAACACTAAACTCTAAGAATCAGAATAGAATCTTGTGAGAGATTCCTACCAGACTGCAACTTCATCTGTTGCGATTGCTGCAGATGTAGTTCAAATCCCGCGGCGAGACCCCATTTGTTGTGGGCTGATGGGTTCTAGAATCTCGGACGAGCCAAACCATTTGTCGTGGTTGAGTTAGAGTGTAGAGTATTTGTCGAGTTGGACAATAGTAGTGAAACTGACAAGGGATAGTGGACTGACAGAGTTATAGATTACACACACAGAAAGGTGTAAATAGGAGATGGACTTGAGACAACCTGGAAGAAGATTTACCAAAATGATCTCTCTCTCCAAGCCTCAACTCACTTATGTCTGTCTAAGCACCTCCTGCTCTCTCTCTTTTCTCTTATCATACCTAGAGATTATAGTAAAGAGCTAAAAATACAAATATGGATGGAAAGGTCGTGAACAGCGCATTAATAAATGTGTAAAATTTATTAAAGAAGAAAAGCATGAAAATAATGCATATCATCACAACAACATAAAATTACCTCAATAATCAAATATTCATCAATAATCATATACACCAACAACCACACACACAGATCACCATTCATAAAACCTGTAGAACACAAAGAGATAAATAATTGAGTGACAGTCCTTCGGTTTTCGGGGACCAGCTGAAGTAACTCCAGTAAGTGGTGTTTTCGTATATATCCTCCATCGGTGATGGAATTAACCTGAATAACATCCCTGTATAGGCGCTATCGTTGGTGACCCCCCCCTACTGGCGCGAGTTGGGCTGGGGGTTGCTGTTTATCTCCTGCTGACGTGCGAGGTTTTAAGTATCCAGGAAATACACCAGAAGAAGTCACTTGAGGACAAAGAGACCCAGGCGCGCTTATCCGGCGCAAGGCTCCGCTTGGCTGTAAATCCTGTTTAAACTGGTTTGGCTGTGGTTTGCTGAGTGCCCCATTTAGGCACAAAAAAGGTGGGTGATATGGAATTCTGCTATAGGCATGCTGAGCGGGTTTGATATTCTGGAAGCCGCAATGCTCTGGCTGGTAATCCAAGAGGCGAGTAGAGAACTACTACTGCGTTTGGCGATTCCAGATTTAGCGTTGGCTCCGTTGCACTGCGTGAGCTTAACTTGGCGTTGACAAAAAGGGGTTTTGATTCAGGAACGGGGTTGACGATTCGTTACGCTAGCGGTATTCAGAACCCTCTAGATCGAAGAGAATATTTCGTTCTTCGCCTGACTGGAATCTGCTCTCGCGAGTCGGTCTCCCTGAAACTGAGACCCAAAAGAGACACCTTTTAACTTCAAGCAACGCTAAAATCACACTAACTTTATACAGAAAGTTTCGCTCCACTGTGGGATTAGATTTATTGTAGTTATTGCTATGATAGTTTAGGGCTGTCTTTAACCATGTCTCCTGTTCCTTAAAAATATCAATTATCAACACGCGCCCGCATAGGCTTAATATCTTTTGCACACCCATGTAACTGTCATTAAATATTCTGACAGCAAAATCTACTCCTCTTCTCCCAATCTCAACATACAGGAAACCTAACCTGTAGTTACAGTTAAATGAATATCCTTATTCATCTTACAACATTAAATGAATTTACATAAACAGATTACAGCATTTGACATTACACAAATAAATTGTATGTCCCCTTTGGGAAATATATTAGCATTTCCACAAAATAAGTACAAAGAAAATGCAATGTTCTTGCTATAATAATACAGTTGTGGCTAGATCATAAGATATAATTATATCTATGCCTGGTGACTGCTTTCCGTGAAAGTTATAGACTAGTGCCTAGCCACACAAGTAAGCATAAAATGATCCTCCCTTGCCACTAGAAATATCTATCAAAAGGAATAAGTGACTATCTCCTATAATCCAGAGTTATTACCTGCATCTCACTATTCAGTTTTAAAGTGAACAATCCATACCTGACATTATCTTACAGAAATGACAGTTAATTTTGCTGACTCTTAACCCTTATCACTGAATAAATTACTAGGAGAAGTCCTCAGAAATAAATTCACTTCCCTAACAGATATATATAAAAGCTAACATGAATCTAATATTATAATTATAAGATATGTCAACTCACCCCGAAAAATGACTAGGACATAGGCAAACACATTCTAGTACTGTGTTAAAGTTTGCCTTATCTCATGATGATCATCTACGGGCTAGGAAAATTTACGAATGTCTTTGTCTATTAAAACCAGTCTACTCTTATAGATCACAAGGGACGCTCCCCCCGAACACCTGGCGTGCGTATTTCTACAGAAGTTCGGCGAAAGACGTAATCTAGAGTAAGACAAAAGAAATCGTGCGAAAGTTCCCCAGGCCTCAAAGGGTACCAGCCGCTCGTCATCAAACGTTTTAAAGCGACCAGAGAAATTCCCCTGTTGGGACCACAGAGGGTACCCGCCGCTAACGAACCGTTTCTTTCACAGAAACCGCCTTGGCTCGTTCTAACACTTAAAGCGGACCCGAGAAATGTTTCTCTGGTCGAACAGGTGCGTTTAGATAACATTACGTCTAGCGTTAGCTGACCGCAGCTGGCCAGCGTAAACAACCTCGGGTGGGGTTGAGAAGGTGAAAAAATGTAGGTAGAATATGAAAGAAACGAAAATACAAAATGTCTCGGAAAACAGAACATTAAAAGAGTAATAACATTATGAACAAGATGGTAAAATAAATTATCTTTCACGTGACACAGGCATGTTGTACGAGGTGGACTCATATCAGGTTTGTGTATGTGGCTGGCAACCTTATTGTGTAAAACACGTTGCTACAGAAACCATCACTCCAAGAGCGCGGCTACAGAAACCATCACTCCAAGAGCGCGGCTACAGAAACCATCACTCCAAGAGCGCGGCTACAGAAACCATCACTCCAAGAGCGTGGTCAATGTTTGGTGCAGGCTTCCAGCAGTGATGGTTTCATGCTCCATGGGCCAATGGAAGAGCAGAGCTTGAAATTGATCAGCTTATAAATGATAATGCTGGGGATGATGATGCTATTGTGTACACTGATGGGTCTGTAATCTGTGGTAATAAATCAGGGTGGGGCTTCTCTGCTAGAGTAAAGGGCAGAAACGTCGCTGAACATAGCGGGGCTTACATGATAACAACCTCCAGCATGAGAATGGAGGTAGAGGCAGTTACTGCTGCCTTAAGATGGCTGTCTGAGACTTTATTAACAAAGGCAGTTATTGTATCAAACTCACAATCCATGCTTCGAAAGGTACAAAATGTCTGGCTTCGACATGAATGGAAAACCTCCATAGAAGCATCGAATCTTCAAGAACTGATATGGATCTACTGTCCTGGTCATGCTGGGGTACGTAGCAATGAAAGAGCTGACAGACTAGCTTCAAGAGCACCCATAAAAGGTGCATTGACCATGGATAACGAAGAAATACTGAGGGCAATTCATGTTCGTCTATTAGAGAATGACACTGCAATCGATGAATCATCAAGGCTAAGACCAGCAGGGATGGACGTATGAGAGGACGCATCAGCCGTGTATATAACCAGTGCGCAACAGGAACAATTAGCATTCATACTCTTCGACATTTGCTGAGGGAGACTGAGCACCTATGGGTTTGCCCGGAGTGCCATGATGTCGATTCTCATTAACATTAACGAGCGAAAAGGAAAACGATAATGTATCTTTTATATATATATATATTTAATGTTGAATTTTGTGCCTCTCTCATTTCAGAAACTACTTGGTGACCTGGCTGAGCACTGTAGGACCCATGGCAGGACTTCAGATATCACCTGAGTACATCACATGACAGTGCATGGATATTTGATGTGTTATTTATGGCAAGCTATATACTTGTCTATTGTGCTACCAGACCTAAAGATCTTTTATATTTGGAAATGCGCCCTAATATAACCGAACTGACTAGGTTGAACAGGACGCGCCTTGCCAAAACGAGGCAAAATTTTTTTTTTTTTAAAAATACTTAGCTCTTTACTTCCTGCAAGGAAGCCAGTGAAAGTGGTGGCTGCATAAGGAGATAAAAGGAAACAAATTGCCCATATTTATAAACTTTGTATTGTTGTCACATTAGTGTTAATAAAATGAGGAGAACTGCCGCACAGTTATGTTCAATAGTAAGATGAACAAGAAAAGGTGGTACGAGTTTTACTGGAACTTCTTCGTCGTTCGCTCTCAAATAACCACATCTATCTCTCTAATAAAGCTGGAAGTCCATCTCAGTTTGTCCCTCAACTGGGTTGAAGAAGACCATGCTGCTACCCTGCTCCTCTCGTGCAGCCGACAGTTTTAGATTATGTGTTCTACTGTTTGTTTGTCTTCCCCGCATGGGCACATATCTGTCTGTGCGATCTTATATTTGTTGTACAGATGGTATTTGTTGTACAGATGGTATTTGTTGTATAGATGGTATTTGTTGTATAGATGGTATTTGTTGTACAGATGGTATTTGAGTCGGCTATGGCCAGTTCTTAGTCTGACAATTATCACTTGATCTCTTCTTGGTATTGGACTCTGGGTGTTCCTTATGCCATTTGTCTCCATAGTTATTTCTATTTATTGCTTTTATCTCTTCATATGTGGCCCTGCCTTCTGTTTGGATTTTCCTTCTTCCTCCTTTGGCAAGTTTATCTGCCTTCTCATTTCCATATACTGTATATTGCGGTAGGCAGGGATTCACTGTACTTTTTCTTGTTTGAATTGATATGAATTCACTGAAACAAAGGACAAAGAAATAAAGCCTACAATACAACGATAATGACTTCATTACATAAAACGAACAACAGTAGAAAATGAAAGTGACAACTAATCTAAATGCATACAACTTTTTTTTTTAAAGATATGAATTTCTGTAGATAATCACTGTTGTCACTTCTGCTTTCAGCATTTCATTTTGTTTATTTTGATAAAAGTATTTATTATATACAGTGTATCTTTATCATCTTGAAGGTTGTTTGGAGTTCTGTTATGTTATTCAAGTTGTTGACTAAAAACAAAACATCACTTATAAAAGTTCATGTATCAAATGACCCTTTGACGACCAGTCATTTAATTCCTGGGTGGAAGAAGTGCTGAAATTTCTGTTGAACGAGGTTTAAGACAAAACAGTTGCATAGAAGTGACAGAATGAATGCTATAGTTCATGCTAATAATGAATGGAGCAGAAAAACTGTCCATGCTCACAATATGGACATTTTTTTTAAAAACTCTAACGTTTCCACGGCAGTAAAACAATTAGCATTTAACACAAAGAAAATCCCAGTGAGGTTGACCTCACACTTTCTCAGTGGTGACTACAATCTTACTTATTCTATAGGTATCCACCATTCTTTTCCTTCATGCTGTCTGATGTAAGGACCTCTCTGTTTGTTTTCTTCTCTTTCCATTCTTCTATATATTCACATCTCAAGGGCCTCAATAATTTCTTCTAACTGCTTGCTCTTTGTCCGTGTTTCTACACCAGACTGTTTTGAAGAGTATATCTGATGCTTCATGACTCTGTGTTTTACTTTTAGTTTGTTAGTTATTTATTTCAATTTTAGTATCTGTCTCATGCTGTTGCACTGAATTCCTAACTCGGTGGTCCATGGTTCAATCCCCAGTTGAGGTGGGATTTTTTAGACCACAAACGGCTCCGGGGTCGACCCAGCCTCATGAAATGGGTACCAGTGCAATTCTGGGTTAAGGCGGCCAGCATGATGTTGACCACATCACCCCTAGTGTGCCGATGGTCAAGAAAATATGGGCCTAACACCATATTCCCAATATGCCTCAGTGGGTGTGTAACGGGATCCTCCTCTTACTGTTGAATGTAGCTTTGATCATTCCTATTCCTTTCTTGATTTATGTTTCACACTTGCCATTTTCACTTATTATATATTCAGATTAAATACATGACTACTATTACTAATACTAAGAGAATACCTAGCAGCATTCCTAAATGTAGGTAATTTGTACTTGCCATAATGCAAAAGTCTTTCCTGATAATATTTTGAAGCTGTTGGGCATATGAATACAATATGTGCAGCAGGAGTAGGCCTACTTTTGGAGGATCTTGAAGAATGCTTCCCCAGCAAATGTGTCAAGAGTGAATAGTTCATTAATATGGCGTTGCTTAAAAGCCAAATGGGCAATTTGATAAGTTTGAAGTAAACCAATCTTATCAGTTAAACTATGTTTGATTAGCTATTTGAAGTACATGTTAATTTCTGTTTTATGAGAAATGTGCACAGATTAGCAAAGTATTAAAAGAAAAACTCATAGACAATAATGTGTATGAATAAACACTTTGTTCAGTTTTTTATTTTTGACAGAGCTTTCACTTTATGTTGTTATTCATTCATTCATAATCCTCTACTTCCCAAGGGGCATAGGCCTTCAACAAACACATGCCAAGTCCTCCAGTCACGTGCCATCATCTCAAGTTCTTTCCAGGTTCTCATCATTTTCACCTCTGTTTCCAGCTCTCGTCTCCATGTGCTTCTTGGTCTACTTCTGCCTCTCTTGCCATGGTGTTCCAGAACAAGGACTGCCTTGTAATGCTATCAACAAGTTTCCTCATTATGTGTCTTGTTCCACTGGCACTTGTCTGGCTCTTGTCATCAGTTCCACATTGGTAACCTTGTCATACCATCTTAATCCTTCTATTCTTTGCAAGCACCCATTTATGAAAGTCTGTAGCTTTTTGGTTGTTGTTTTTGTTGTTCTCCGTGTTTCAGAGCCATATAATAGTACTGACTTGACATTTGAGTTGAAGATTCTTATTTCGTGTTGGATCCAATTTCTCTTGATCTCCATATATTTCCCAATGCAATGAAAGCTCCTCTTCTTTTTGTATTCTTAATTTGATATCACTGTCTGTCCCTCCAACTTTGTGTACAATTCCACATCTTGTAGTGGTGTTTCTTCAAGTTCAACCCTGTTATCATTTCCTGCATTTATTCTCATTATTTTTGTCTTTTCCCTGTGTATTTTCAGACCCAATGGCTATGACCTCTCAAGTGTTTTCATTTTGTCCTGCATCTGATTATGTATATGGGACAGGACAGCCAAGTCATCAGCAAAATCTAGATCATCTAACTGTTTAGTCAGATTCCTCTGGATTCCATTTCTGTTGTGTGTCGTCAATGCTTTCATAACCCAGTCTATAGCTAGTAAGAAAAGAAATGGAGACAACAGGCATCCCTGTCACACTCCTGTTCTTATCCCAAATGGTTCTGTAAGTTGTCTTTCATGAAGAACTCTGCATGTCATATCTTCATAAGTTTTCTTTATTAAATTAATGATCATCAGGGGAATTCCATAGTCTCATCTATTTCCAAAGTGTTTCTCTGTCTACACTGTCAAATGCCTTTTCCTAGTCCACGAATCCAATGTAAAGTTGTGAATTCGATTCCAGATTTTGTTCAACTATTATAAGAAGGTCCTCAAAATATTCCGTCCACCTCTTCATTTGCTTTTGTACGAGTATATGCCTAGCAGTTTTCCATTCTTGTCTTTAATAAGGCAACTTGTTTGCTTGTATTTCCCTGTTAGCTTCTTTGTGCTGTTATACAGTTCTCTCATATTTCCTTTGGCTGCAGCATCTTCTGCCTCTCTTGCCAACTCCTCAGTATATTTCCTCTTGTCTCTTTTGATACTTCTTTGTTTGCTTCTGTGTACACTTCTTGAGCCTTGGCTTTGGAACTTCTGGTTTTGCTTTTGTTTAAATCTGGTTTCTTGTTTTGTCTGTCTTTTATCTTATTGATGGTTTCTGTTGTTATCCATGCTTTTTGTTGTCATTCCCTTTTCCCCAGTATTTCTTCACATGTCTCATTCCATATAGTTTTGCTTTGCTGTCAGTGGTATTCTGTATTCACTACATCTTCCAGCTGTTGGAGCACTTGGAATTTGTTGGATATTGACCGTAAATTTGTCTCTTGTTTCTTGATTTCTTAGATGTCCTACATTAAATTGTTGTCTATAACTATGCATTGTTGGGGCCTAGTCTGTTTTACAGACAGGGGGTATAATGTGCTGGTGTTGTGGGTAGTGGACTCTTCCCCCTTGCTTCACCCTAGGCCTAGTGAATTCATTTTTCGATGAAAGGAGCGACCATTGCGGTGTCAGTCTCTTGGCCTAGCAAAACCTCTCATACCCTAACATCGTTGTGCGTGGTGAAGAGCCACCCTCCTTGAGGTAGTCCTGGTAAATGAGGGTGCAAACCCCCAGGCTAAACACAACGGATCTCCAGGAGTAAACCTCGATAATAAACCGGTGCACTACACAGTACACACCCTCTGCGGGTGGGAAGGAGCCAGACGGATACTGAACAAAGTCTTAGGAGTGGGAACGAGTATGAACTACTTCCTGAAGACCGGAACCCATCGTACAGGCACAGAGACTCAGGACATGACGATCCTATTGCCTTCAACTTTTGGTCATATGCCTAGAGCCTCGGAGAACTCGGCGTAACCAGCAGGTAATTTGGTGGCGGGGAATGAGCACTGTGAGCCCTACCTTGGCTACGTATCTCAGGGAGACGCAGAAACACCCCCTTTATCTCCCCTAGAGCTGGCATAGTACACTTCTGGCTTCTACCCAGGGTGGGTAGAAAATCCACAGGCACCCCAGCATCACAATGCCATGATGATGAAAATGTCAAAATTTATTAATTCAAATGAGATCGGACAACACCTCAGTTATCAAGGTCCACGCCAGACAGTGGGTAACCAGGCTGTAATATGCGAAAAATTGAGTACTGGAAAAAGCCGGAAAGACAGATTTCCCAAGAAGAGGAAAAGTGGGAGAGGGAGCAAAAAGAAACCAAATCACACAGAAAACATATCTACACTTAATATTCTGCAGCTAAACATCTGTGGCCTTAGAAACAAAAAGCTTGAACTTGCCAAACTGCTAGACAGTCACAATGTACATGTGGCTGCTCTACAAGAAACTCTACACAAAGACTTTGACCTGCACCTGTCTGGATACACTAGTTATGCCTGTAAGTGCATTGGTTGCCAAGGCATAGTAATACATCCGGAATGACTTCCAAGGAGATGTCACACAGCTATCAACAGCCTATCCCACAAATGTACAAAAAGTCAATACCTGGCACAATGGAGGCAAATATACCAAAACTAAACAAGACACAGTTTCACAAGACACAGTTTCACAAAACCCTAGTTTCACAAAACCCTTCTTGTTTACAAGAAGTGGCCTTCTTGTCTGTGACTTCAACAGACACTCACCCCGTTGGGGTTATCCTGACTACAACAGTACAGGAAGTTACATTAAGAGACTTGTGAAACAACTAATCTGTCAGTATTACAGGATACAGAGTCCCCACCAACTCTGCTGCACAGGGCCCACCTCTCTCTCAGCCGACCTGACTTGACCATCTGCTCATCTGACCTAACAGACTCTAGTCAATTTCAGGTTCTGGGTGACATTGGAAGTGATCACAAACTACTACTCACCACCATAAAGAAACATCTGACCGCCTCCTAGAAAACATTGGTACCAACTGTGTTGAAACATTCAGTGAACAACTGACAAAATCAATCTTGAATGCAGCATCTCAGTCCATCCCAATGGGCCAGCCTAGTGGCGTCTTAGACAACAAATTATCAATCTATCTATTCTGGAATAAAAAAGACCAAACAAATTGCCATATCTGTAAAAGAAGCAAAGCCCACTGTGCGACAACGACACTTGAGACACACTCCCCTTTTCACACGGGTGACAAGAAGCAAAGTTCAGTACAATAAAGCATCATGTGCCAAAGTAAAACTGCTACAGTTAGAAAGTGAAAAAGCTAAATGTCCTGGTCCAGAAAACATGCTCCAACTTAGATCTCAGACAGAATGGAAATAAAGCATGGGCATTAGTAAATAACCTTTCTGGAAAAAGTAGAAGGATGAATCCAAAGCCAATGACAGAGGGAAAGAAAACAATCACTGAAGACCAAAAGAAAGCAGAACACTTCAACCGTTACTTTGCCAATGTAAATAGAGCAAGACAACTCACAGTGCTGGACAGGAAACAACTATGCCAGTTAAAGAAACAAGAGAAAGCCTCATCAGTTAATGCTTCCCTATTCGAAGAAGAATTTAACTTGAAAGAGTTAGAGCAAGCCCTGAAGAAATTAAAACCTAGAAAGTCTCCAGGGCCTGACAAGATCCACAATGAAATGCTACTCCACCTGGGCCCATCTGGGAGAGAAGCAGTCCTCAAGCTAATAAATAAGACATGGAGATCAAGCAAACTCCCAAAAACCTGGAGGAATGCACATACTGTCCCCATTTTAAAAACCAACAAACCCCCAGATTAACCCAAAAGCTATCACCCGATATCTCAAACATAGTGCTTAGGCAAAATTGCTGAAAGAATGATAAACACACGTCTCTATTGGTTCGTTGAGAGTTCCAGTATTCTGTGTCATGAACAGGCAGGCTTCAGAACGAGCAGCTGCACAGAAGACCAGCTTTTTCGGCTGACGAAAAGAATTCATGATGGCTTTCAGAATAAGAAACATACTGTGGCCATCTTCTTTGACCTCCAGCAGGCCTATGATCGTGTATGGAGAAAAGGCCTCCTAATGAAGATGATTGGCATAGGAATACATTGCAAGTTATTCAACTGGATAAAGTATTTTCTGATTGATCGAACAATCCAGACAAAGATAAACAATGCAATCTCATCTAAAAAAGTCTTAGAGGAGGGCTTACCGCAAGGCTCATCATTAGGCTGCACTCTGTTTCTCATATATATCTATGACTTAGCTGACCAGATCAAAGCCGAAAAAGCTCTTTACGCTGATGACCTGGCAATATTGCAGAGTCATGAGAATGTTGAAAGTGGAGCTCAGAGACTGAATGGAGACCTTAGAAGACTGCATGAGTACTGCCAAACATGGAAACTAAAGGTCACCTATACAAAGACTGTGTACACTATCTTTACCAAAAGCCATAAATTAGCCAAGAAGAATAACAACCTGTGGCTAGACAAACAAGTGACAAAAGAAGAACATCTCATGTATCTTGGAGTCACACTTGATCGGCAGCTAAACCTCAAGAACCATATTGAGAATACAAAGAACAAAGCACAACTATTGAAGAGGCTTGCTGGCACTACGTGGCGGTCAGACAAGGATACTTTGAGAGGCTTTGTACCTTGGCTATGTCCGTTCTGCGATAGAATACAACTCACTGCTTACAACCTGCTCCAAGACAAACCTAGACTCTCTGGACAGAGTGCAAAGCAATGCCCTTCGATTAATTAGTGGAGCTATGAGATCAACTCCAACTGCTGCATGTGAATTACACACAAATGTGGAACCCCTCGGGTTGCGGAGGGATAAAGCTGCTTTAGAAGTCTATGAAAGATGTAAGAGAATGAACCGAAACCACCCCAATAGGCACCTTGTAGAAAACTGGGAACACAAGCAAAGAATAAAATACAAGTCCGTCTTACAACATGTCCATGAAATTCAGGACAGATAACACCTCCAAGAAAGAAGACAAGATATACAGAATGTAGTACAGAATTTACCACCACATACTCACTTAAAAACACCAGAAGTACAAATAAAATTAGTAGATGGAACAACCAAACACTCCGACCCAGTCAGTCTTATGAGTGCATCACAACGAACCATTGATGCCTACCCTGAAGAATGGTTGCATGTCTATACTGACGGATCTGCATTTAAGGCCACCATCAAAGCAGGTTATGGAGTCTACATATGTTACCCAGATGGATCCTCCGACGAGCTGTTTGATGCATGCGGGGAGTTTTGCTCCAACTACGAAGCTGAAATTATTGCACTGTAAACAGCTGTATTTGACTGTATTTGATGCCTTTCCCTCAAAGGCTCAAAACATCATCATCTTTACTGACTCAATGTCTGCCCTTCAAGCTTTGGAAGGCAGTGGACATTGTAGAACTGAATTAGCCAAATTAATCCTGGATGCTGATCAGCTTATCACTTCCTATGGCATCAGAATAGTTATGCAGTGGATCCCTGGTCACTCAAATACACCAGGTAATGACAGAGCAGACAGATTAGCAAAGAAAGGAACAAGACAAGAACAACCACTCACAGCAACAACTCTCCAAACAGCCAAATCACTCATACGAACAACAAACAAAGAAACTTGGCTGAACAGATGGGCCATGGGAAACACCGGGAGAGAGGTTTACAGACATATGGCCGGTCCTGATCCTAATGACAACATTGGTCATCTTACAAGGAGGGATCAGAGCACCATTTTTCGGCTCAGAACACAACACATACCACTCAACAGTCACTTGAACAGAATCCAACCACAACACTCTCCAGAGTGCCAGCTGTGTAACTACCCCTACGAAACTGTTGACCACCATCTCTTTGAGTGCCCAGCACTCGATGATGTTAGGAAAATGCTCCTTCCTCCGAGGCCAGATAAGTGGAACACCTTGTACGGAGAAACAAAACAACTTGCGAAAACATGCAGATATCACTACATGGCATTGGGCCGAAGGGCGATTCACGTCACCCGTCACAATTGTGATGTCTCTTCTTTTTAATGAAAAGGTAAAGGTAGTCCCATAGCAGATACTCCCGTTGGGGAGTGAAGTGTTATGACTTCACTATACTAGGTCCAGCATTGAGAGTTGGGGTGACCAATTCCCTTCCTCGTTGCTGTTTCCTTCCCTGACTAGCAAAGTCAGGTACCCATTTACAACTGGCTAGACTGGAGCATATCGAACCCGGCACCTATGCCGTGAGAGACCAGCACTCCAACCCCTCTGTTAATCGGATGCTCTTAATGTTATGAAGGACTGTTAAAACGTGACTGCATGTTCCTTCCTCAGTTGTTTGTCTATTGCCTCTCTTAATCTCTATACTATGATCCCGTTTAATATTTTCCCTGGCAGTGATAGTAACATTCTTATTCTTCTTAGGTCCTGGACAGCTGACTGGTAAAGTGATCAGTGGCTATCACACCTAGTGGTATCTTGTAGGGCAGCAACAAACTCTCTACTTTACTCAGTCAGTGGCCATCCTTTTTACAGTGATCCAGCTCTGGTTCATCCTTTTCATTTCAGTCTCCATGGCTCTGCACCATGTTGTTTAGGTCAGATTGTCTTTCACCTTCTGGGATCCATAGAATGGCAGTTCTGGTTATGTTGTCGGGGTCTTTTCTGAGGACATGACCAACCCAGTTCTAGCATCCACCTGTTGTAATGGTGTTATGATAGTAATATTATTTCCCTGCAGTTTGTGCAGTTGTGCAAATCACCTTCTTAGGCAACTAGACCAGATATTCTTCCTTCCAGTCAGCTGGTATTTCTTACCTCTGCAAGGCTTTACCACAAGTACTTTTGTATAATATCTCTGTACAAGTGTTTATGTCTGCTTTGATGACCTCTGCTGGAATGCCATCCTGACCAACAGCTTCCACATTACTGAGACACATGAACTTTATTTATTCCTTATTTGGAAAGTCCAGACATTCACTAAAAAAGTATCTACATCACATCCTCCATTTCAAATGACCAGATGTAATAACAAATGCAGGGCCATGGAAATACACCAGACAACAACCAATACAACCACAAGTAGAAAGTAGAGAGGGCACACCCACAAGAAACAACCAAATATAACCAGGAATGCCCTAAATGGAACCTAGAGGGAATAAGAAAGAGTTGGGAAAGACTGGGAAGAACCTAGAAAAGAACAGTGGAAGAGGAAGCCAAAGAAGCAGGGATCTCCAAAGCAGTCCAAAATAGAAATTGGCGTAAAAGCAATATTTACAGCCCTGTGTTCCTTATAGACTGAAAAACCTGCTGTCATAATATATGTAAAAAAAAATTCCTGACAATTTCAAGAACGTCTGTGATTATGCATTATCAGAACAGTCCTGCGTGTCATTTTTCATGCATTTTCTTTTCACTAGGTAATACATAATTGGTGTCAGTACTACAATTCTGTGTGGTTCCTTGGGGTCTCAGAGGACACAAAGAATAGGACTACTTTCCCATCAGGCATGTCACAAGAAACAACTAATATAAGGTTGGCAACCTCATCATTTAAGCCACATTGTTACAAAAACCACTGCTGTAAGAGCATGTGACTGCCTGGGTGTAAGCTGCCTTTGAGGGGGACCAGCTGCAATGGTGACTCCATACTTGACAAGGGTTTACAAATACATGACTTTCAATACTACAACTTGGTAAGTGTGGCTAATATTTGTTCACAATTTTTTCTTTCTTTCTTCTTCTTCTTCGTTCATCCTAAAAAGGACGTAGGGTTCGTTGTGTCCGTTTACAGCGAAGCTGCGATACTTGCGCCTTTCGGCCGACACATCCGACTTCAGCACGGCATTTTTTGTGACCGGGTTAGCCTTCCCTCTTCGATCACAATTTTATTTATCATCTTTATCAAAGAGGTAACGGTTGTCCCATAGCAGATACTGCCATAGGGGGGTGAAGTGTTAGAGACTTCATTATAAAAGGTCCAGCATTGAGAGGTGGGGGTGACCAGTTCCCGTCCTCACTGCCTCTTCCTTACTTAACTCAAGAGCAAAGCCTGTTACCCATTTACAGCTAGGTAGACTGGAGTGTATTGATATTGTGAATCGAACCCTGCACCTTTACCGTGAAAGACCAGCGCTCTAACCACTCTGTCAATCGGACGCTCATCTTTATCTTAGTACCTATATAATTTAATCAGCAATAATTAATATTTATTAACAAAACACATTACGGACATCAGTAATATTCATATATTAATAATCATATATAACAACAGAAATATTTCCATTTGTGACCATCACAACAATACATTTTTTTTTTTAAAACCTCTGGTAAAGCATGCTGAGGTAGCCAAGTTTGCTCTGGCCAAACCTGTTTATTTCCGTGGTTTTTATAAATAGCTCAACTACACAAATCTAAGAGCAAACAGGAATAAAGTATAATAACCTCAAAATCAAACAAATGAAAAAGGAAGGTGGATTGCTACACATACATTCAATCAAGTCAATCCTCTTTAGCTCCCCAAGGAAAATATACATTCAACAAAGACATACCAAGTCCTCTTGTCACGTGCCATCTGATCAAGGTCTTTCCTTGTGTTCTTCAGTCTTCCTCCACTTCTTTTTCCCTGGGAGTCCCAGAACAAGGACTGCCTAGTAATGCCATCAACAGGTTTCCTCAATGTGTGTTCAATCCACCTCACACTTCTCATCTCTGGTTCCACTATTTTTTTTGTCATAAGTTCCAAGTTGGTGACCATGACCTACTATTTCAATCCTTCTATTCTATGCAAGCACCCATACATGAAAGTCTGCAACTTCTTGGTTCCTGTTGTTCTCCATGTTTCAGAGCCATACAATAGGACTGACTTGACATGTGAGTTGAAGATTCTTATTTTCATGTTGGACATGATTTTCTTTTTAAATTTCAATATACTGTATTTTATACATACATTGGTTGTGGCGAAAAGAAGGACTGTGTGTGTATCTAGGTGGGGGAAAAAACTAACTTTCTCACACTGCGCCCAATCTATTCACATTGTGTACAATCCATCCAAAAGTTGGTATAAATATTGTATGGCGATAAAAGATTGTGTGGGTGGCAACATTTTGAGGGTGTTATTAAGGAATGTGAAAATATTTTTTCATCTTTCTTTGGCCCTTGGTCGCTGGCTGAGGAAGCAATCAGTGACCATCAAGCCAGGTGGCGTCTTGTAGCGCAGCAACAAAGTGTCTTCACCTTGCTTGGTCGACAGCCATCCTTTGTGTGTTGATCCAGTTCTGGTTCATGCTTTGAATCTCTGCTTCCAGTTCTCCGCCAGGTAGCTTTTGGCCAGTCTCTCTTTCGCTTTCTTTCTGGAGTCCATAGCATGGCAGTTTTGGTGAAGGTGTCAGGGTGTCTTCTGACGATGTGGCCAACTCAGCTCCAGTATCTACCCGCTACGATGGCGCGCGTGTCTTCTTGGTGACTCCAAGTTAGCAATTGGTGTTAGGCCAGAAAACAAAAAAAATTCTCTTCAGACAGACTGCATGGAAAGACGACAGTTTGGACTTTTCTGTTACTCTCCAGCCTTTTGAAGTACAGAAATGACGCAACTCATCCTGTGATGCACTGATGAAACTACCAAAGGTTTTCCGTCAGTACAGTGACCTCACCTGAGAAGTTACTACCAATTCAGTTCTGTGATTTCACTGATGAACCTCCCACTGTTTTCAATCCAGTGATTTTACTGATGAACCAAATACCATACGATAAACCATAATGTAATTTAACTGATGAACCTTGCAGCACATATATGGGTATCTACAAAGATAATGTTCCAAACAGACGCTAGCTGTGAGATAACTGCTACATTTAATAGATTACTAGTCAAACACACAAAAGAAAACAAAAAAGTTAAGCCATGTAGCGAAAGTCAAACTTGTACAGAATTAGTCAAAAAGTCTTGATATTTTTAAGCAACTATAACATCACACAATTTTTTGTTTTAAATTGTAATGTATAATAAGGCATGCTGTGGTTTTACTTACTTAGTAATTTGATATAATATCTTCACCTACGCTGGCAGTCTTTGCTCCGTACAAATAATTAGAATCACTGACCAATCAAATGTCAAGCATATGTTACATAAGAAAGAGAATATTGTGAAAAGAGCACTCTCTCTCTCTCTCTCTCTCTCTCTCTCTCTCTCTCTATATATATATATATATATATATATATATATATATATATATATATATATATATATATATATATATATGCACAGCTCACACTCACGTTGTGTCAAGACAACAGTAACAGTGTTAAGACAACAGCTGTGTCAAGACAATAGTAACATTGTGTTAAGACAACAGTAACATTCATTATTGCAATTATCACCATAACCATGGATGCACTATACTAAAACAAATACACTTAACATTAAAATTTAAGTAGTACTTTTATAAATAGTGACTGGCAATAAAAATCATGCTTTCACAATGGAAACAATACCCTTTAGTTGTGACGTGAAGTGACTTGGGTCTCACTCTAATAAATATTTCAGTGCCTTAAAGCGATGGCCTTTAGCAAAATCTGCAAGAATGTAGGATTTTCTACAAATCAAAAGACACATGCATATTTGCTTCCACAAAAATCAATTGAATAACAGTTACAAGAGCATTGCTCCGTGTAGTCCCCGGGGGGGGGGGTCTCTCTCTCATGAGAGGAACAAAGAACAGGAGTACTGCTCCTTCAAGCATGTCCTACAAGGCCACTAATGTGCATGAGGCTGGCAGCCTCATCATGTAAAAGCTAACTGCAGCAGAAACCCCAGCTGCTAGAGCATATGAATGCTTTGGTGCAAGCTTCCAGCAAGGGGACCAACTCTAGGGGGTGACACCATGCTCCACTGGGAACAAAAATGGAAATGATGATGCTTCCAGATTCTAAACCTTACAATTGAAAAACCTTGAACAATAGTGTCTAGTAACAATATTATAACCATTATCACCAAATGACTCCATGAGTGTAGATCCGTGACAAGCCCAGACATTCTGGTAG